>QNUK01000043.1:1994273-2314273 GCA_013621035.1 Clarias magur | reverse complement strand
TTCCTTACTCAACAACATGTCTTTCGGTTTAGCATTTTTGCTATTAAATAGAATGAGCATAAATAAATAAATAAATAAAAAGACCTGAGCTTTAGGAGCAACTTTATGAAAATTAAGTTAAATTAATGAATATTAAGAGTAGTAATAAAACAAAAGAAAAGGGAACAATGAAATCAAAAGGTTAATCAAAAAGTAAATTATTTCATAAGTTATAATCATTGGAAGGAGTCTCATGGTTTTGTGATAGTGTCTATGTCTCCAACATGTGTTCAGGAAAGTAGGACACTAGACGTTTTATATGATTTGGGATACATTCCATGTCCATTGATTATAACTATATCATCCATTGATGATAATGATCATATAAGGGAAATCATGTTATATCATCGTCACATCTGCTTCCCTTGAAAATTGTCATAATGTTGACAAATTGACCATTTTTCCCATGTCTGATTTTGCAGTTGAGAGCAAAAATAATTTTTAAATAATTACTAAGAACCATTAGAGCAAACATCAGATAAATACTTATTTACTTATAAGAACTAAGTAATTATTCTGAAACAGACCCTCATTATATGAATATATAAATATATCAGTTTAACAGTTCTGTAACATGTAAATGATTTGCCAAATGACCAGCATCACATGATATCATTCTCATTCAGAGGATGAAAGACCCCGTTGTAAGATTTCTTTCATTTGTTTGAAATATTTAGCTATATAAAAGCTCATTGTCATTAGGTTTATTAATGGTCTGTCAGCTATGTTAAGAACACTGTTATGGTTTACAGATTCATAATGATTTTAATTACATTATTATTTCAAATATGATCGTAAACTGTTCATGAAAATGCTAATGAAACGGTTTCTAGAGGCTGATTACCAGGAACTTAATCAAAAACCTTTCGGCAGAAAAAAAGTTTGGAAAAGGAGTTATATGAGTATATACAGTATACAGAGTCAGTCAAAAAATTTATACAAACTTTAGGAAAAGTCGATTTTTTAAATACAAAATTTATTGCTACATGTTATATATTGATATACATATATAATTATATTATAATAATAACATGATAATATTATTAATGTTATATCAATATAATATACACCATACTATTGTTCTTTTGTTTAAGTGTGTATACATATTTTGGCTGATTCTGTATCTGTAGTTATTATTATTATTAATTTTTTTTAAATCCCTTTTATAGTTTTTTATTTTATTTTTAAATAGCATCCCAGGAAGCTCTGGGCCAAAGATGTGCTCTATCCCTTCGCCGGGCACACATTCACACCTTATAGGCAATCTGAAAATAACAACCAGACTATAATGCATGTCTTTGGTGTACTGTATGAGGGAAACCTGAGTACCCTGAGGAACCCACAACACACACACACACACACACACACACACACACACATTGGAGGGGGTGAAATTCCAACCCCTCCTAGCCCTGGAGAAGCTATGCCAAACACACACACACACACACACACACACACACACACACACACACACACACACACACACAATTTGCTTTACTAATCAAAAATCATGTGGAATGCAAACTTTTGCCTCTGGACTGTAGCGGCTGCACCTGTTAAAACGGTCACATCGACAAGATTCAAAAGAAATCCCGCCTTCTCGTGGTACGTCGCGTTCCTATTGGTTGACTCCCCTGCACCTGTTTGGGGCTTCATCCAATCACGGTTGGACGGAGTGCCGTTCCAAGATGGCGGCGTCCAGCGCGCAGTCTCAGCCGCTCAGGTTGCGTTGACAAAAACAGCGCTTGAACCGTGCGAGGTGTCGTGATGCAGGGTAATAAGAACAGGTTTTAAACTCTCACCGCTGGTGGAAACAACACGGAAACGTCGGGGGGAATGCTGTAACGTTTGTTTAGGGAGAATTCGGCTCTGCAGCCATGGCCGCCGATAATAAAATTCACTTCTGGAGGAAGAACGCGAAGACTCCCGGAAGGTGAGACTGCTGAAGAGTGTCTTCCTGTATTTCAGTGATTTATAACCCGGTTTAAGTCTAATGACTCGTTTATCCTGTATCGACACGTCTGCCTGTGCTGGTGTAGTTCAACCTGAGTGTTGTCACCCAAACAAACTTTTATATGCGAGCCTACTGGCTTATTAATAGTTCATGTCCAAACCTACGGGAGCTAATGCATGTCGATTAAGGTGTCTCCAGATGTGTGTTAGACATTAACAGATGTTGTCATGCGCAGATCAGAATCGTGGCTCACTGTCCCATACCCCAGCTTCGTAAATACATGTAAGGTTTTGTCTGTGCGTTTCAGTGATATCTTTAGGTTTCATATGTCGGAGGACCCGAAACCAGTCTCAGAAAATTCTTCTGTCTGTATGTCTGTATGTCTGTCCAGCCAGATAATGTCACAACATCACGCAAAACTGGCTGCACAGAATTTAAAGAAACACTTGCAGTACGTCGATAAACGTATGTAGTTGAACTTGCGCCATAAAAGAAATCAAAATGTTTCGTCGAAGTGAATTTATGACCAATTTTGTGCCAGAGTACATCACAACAAACAAAAGCATGACACAGCGTTGTTTAAGAAGAAAAAAAAGGAAGTCAGACTTAACCTTCAAAGATGAATGGACAGATCATGTGTATGTTTATTCTTCACGCGGGAATTTTGAAACCTGTTTGTCGCACATTTTCCACAGCTGTGGCGCTAAAAAACAAAAAAAAAGAAGCAGTGATGTAATGTAATCACATTTGAAGCGCCATTATGAGATAAAACACAAGGTCAGGGCATGTAAAAGACCCGGACTGAGAACTTGAAGTTTAAATTGTCGAGTAGAAGTGAAGTAATGGGCAGTTATGTGCCAGATTATGTCACGGTATCACGCAAAACTGATGGGAACAGAATTTAACTTCACCTTTTGCAGTACTTGGATACCTGCTTGAACTTAAACCTGAACCATAAATGTTGAGTAAAAGTTAGGCAGAGAGTTCGGTCATACAGAATGTCAAACAGACATGTATGTGGGCTTCAGGCTCAAATAATATCACTGATACATTAAAGATGATCAGCTTATTTTCAGCTTTAACCTTTTCAATATTTCTACAAACATTTTTTCTTTTCATATCAACTAGTTTCTATACCACTAGTGTGTTATAAATGTGTTATGTGCATGAATTACATGGATAGTCAGAAACACTGTCATGGTAGAGAGAATGGCCGTTTAGTGGTAAGCACTGTGGCCTCGCACCTTCAGGGTCCGGGTTCGATTCCCGCCTCGAGGTGTGTGTGCTTGGTGGTTTTCCTCTGATTTCCTCCCACCGTCCCAAGACATGCAGATTAGGCTAATTGGTGTTCTTAAATTGTCTGGAATGTTGAGCAGAGGTTCAACCACATTCGTGAAAATGGGAATAAATACAGTGATAATCATTTTTTTATAGAGGTTCCTAGACGGATGGATGGTAGGTATGTGTGTATCCGGTGCAGCAGTGTTCCTGTAGTCTTCAGTACTCAACTTTAAATAATAATATCCAGACCAAAGTTTTTTTGTTAATCACTTATACTAGTACAGATAATTGTACCAAAAATTTACATTTAATTTCCTAGATAATTGCCATAAGTGCTATAAAAAATGTGGTTAAATTTCCAACAAGATATTCTATCAGTATTATTGCACATAAAAACAATCAAAACATTTTGAAAAGACTGATTTGATAGCTAAAAATCACAATGACACATACTGTGATTGCAGTTCAAACTACGATATTTAACTGTTAACTGTACCATTTCGTATTACCTAAGCTAATAACAAACAATTGAACAAATGATCTCATCAAAGGAAGTTTGCTCAAATTTAAGCCTATTTATTAACTCAAAATTGCTCCACATAAAAAAATAAATAAAAACGACATACATTCCTGACGAAACGTATATTACCTGTAATAAATTTCAGCCTTTATCAATGGTTTTCAATTGCACAGCAATTTAGATTTTCATCCGATTAACTGTGCAGCATTAATGCAGATAACATCTATTATGTGCAACATGAACTGACAAAATGTTGCCCAACTGACTTTTGTTGAGGACATATGAACAAACACAATGTCCTACATGATCATAGTATCCTTGTTAATGTTCCTTAGTCTCTGTTAATGTGCTTAACAGCATGACTGTACTGTAAGTTATGTTAGCAACTAGGTTTCCATGCAATCATAACACAGGTCTGGGAAGCACATCAGGGTTTTCACTTCCTACAGAATTGTGAGCATGTGAATTGTGAATGATGTGTCTGCATTTAAACTGTGCGTGTATAGTAATCTAGGTGTTAAATCATGGCTATTGAGAGCATCACAACAGTTTAGTGAATCACTGTGCTTCTTCCTGTGGTTATAATATGAATGACTTGCTTAAAAAACGAGTTCGACTTTGGCTTTGTGGTTTTAATGTTGTCTTGTTTCAGACTTCTTAAAAAACGGGAAGTCCTAACCGTCACTACTGATAGACTATCTTAGGTATTTCCCTTTATCTGAGCAGGACACACAGCTGTGTCACATTTCATAGAGCTTGACTGGGTTTTCCTTTCCCAATAGAAACTACCTATTACATTGAGAAATCGTCTTGTGTAATTCTATATTTCTGTAGGATTAGGCCTAAGGCTTGTTGTTTCGATTGTGGAGATATAATCAAATGGAGACGACCGAGCTTGTGTAAGCTTGAAGATCTCTTACCGCTTTTTTTTTTATCTAAAGGGCCTTTATCAGTACTACACCTTTCAAATGGACCGGATGACGTGGCTGATTTTAATATCGCTGGAATTCCTGGTTCTTTTTAGCGAACTGGTTTATTTAAATTTTATCTCCTCTCTTATTTCTCGACACGCCAGCCAGCTGTTGTTTCAGTTATCCATTACAGTGAATGGCAATGCTGAGTTCAGTCCTGCTCTTATACACTTTAGTGCTGCATTTGAATAATAATAAAAAAAATACATTTAACGTAAAGACAAACTTTAAAACAGTCATTACATTTTTTTCATAGAAGTTAAGTTTTTTTCTCAGTCTGAAAAGGTTTCTACCTGAATCATATATATTTGATAACGCAGCATTCAAGTCAAAACGGGACTTTAAGCACAGCATGTTGATGAGACTCTTAGCTGCAATAAAACACTTGAGTGGTACAAACATTTTAACGTCCGTGAATGACGATCCCAGCCGAGGTCACTCAGAGCTCAGTGCAGTCGTTTCCCCCTGAACATTCAGCGAGTGGAACGCCTGACCCTTGAAAATCAACACATAACTCGTCACCAGCTTGCGGACGAGACACCTCTGTCTGGGAGAACTGTACTCTCCATCATTCACCAGCACAACTTGCACATTACAGGAACTCGGCTGGGAGTTATTGTCATAAGTCCTGACCTCGCTCCAAACTATTTTCACATGTTTGGGTCATTTAAGGGAGTTCCTGGGAGGCCAGGGGTTCAGATATGAAGCAGGAAGTCCGATCATGGTTCCGGCAACCCGAGAAAATTTGCTGCTTTGATGGCATCCAAGCACTAGTGAAACGCTAGTATAAGTGAATTATTGTAACGGGGATTATATACAGTGTGTATATATACACACAGTATATAGAGTGGTGTTCAAATCAAACCGGGACTTGCATTTACTTACATTTTTAGTTTGCTGATTGATTCAGATATAATACACTTTTTAACTAGTAGTGGAAAATAATACAGTAAGAAAATGTTGAAAAGTGCAGTCAGTCAGTTAGCAAGAGAAACACTACTATTGGGTGTCTAAAGGGGGTCGCTGCAAAAATACTCTGTTCTGTATTTATTGTGGTTACACTTTTATTGTAGATTTTTTTCACACATACAGAAATTGTTTTATGCGACTATGTATTAACATGAAGCCATTTCATGGCTGTTGGAAAAGTGTGGGCATTTTTGTGTCATAGATCTGGCAACCCTGATTGACCCGTCATCTAAGACATCATCAATGCTTCTCGTCTCACCATTGCAAAATCTATTTTGTATATTTTATTTTTCTCTTTTACAGTTACCCTTACACCATAGGAAATGAAATTGTTTTGTCATGCTGCTAGTCACGGTCCTAAAAAACCACAAAGCACAAACCTGCCTGTTTGCTAAACATCGTAATGCTGGATTTGCTCTCCGAGCTGCTGACGAATGAGATTTAGGAATTCTACAGCAGTGCGGCACAATTTTTGTTCATTAAAACCAAATTACAGTGCGTACTGAGTCACTTTGTCTCTCCAAGCTGCCATCTAACCAACTTTGGTTAATAAATGAATGCAGCTGCCCTTTATATCTTGCCAGGGTTTGCCCAAAGGAAAAAAAGAAACGTTGACATATGACATATGTTAACAGCACTACTGGAACATACCCAAGGCCTCTGATATCTCACAAGGACAGCCGGGACAACCACTCCACCACCACCCCCTGACTTTTTACCACGACCAGTTTCTCAACAGATGCATGTAAGAACAACTGATAAGTTTAAAGAACCTTAAGGTCAGACAAGTGCATAGTGCAAATCCCGAAGGAATTAACACCCATAGTGTGTCTGTGTGTTGAGGACATAAATAAACACTCTAGGTTGTTAATTCAGCACACTAGGTGGTCATTCAACATTAGGGCTTTTTCTGTGTGTTTAAGTACAGTGTGTGTGTGTGTGTGTGTGTGTGTGTGTGTGTGTGTGTGTGTGTGTGTGTGTGTGTGTATTTGCTGTAGGAGATCTGTTGTAGCTGCAGGGCAAGAGGCGTGTAGCTGATGTGATGTTGGACCGCTGAGTCCTTATTGGTCGAGGGGGGGGTGGTTGGTCAAGGACAAACGATAAGCGGTGCTGCAGCTTTTTAGATGGTCCTGGAGGGAGTGGTCGAGGCACCCAAACTCTTTCCATGTTTGGCATTACATCACAAAAAAGGGGCACAAAAAAAAGACAAAAGGGGGAAAAGAAAACACATGAGGTCACAGTATTCTTGTTAAAATTAAGAGTAGTGGAAATACAATTAACTTCATCATGTTTTATATTGTGCATGTAGGGAACTAACCACTAGAGATTTGGAGAAAAAAATAAATTAGTGATGTATTATGAGTCATGTGATAATTCATCAACATCAACACACTGCCAAAAATAGTTTTTCTTATTAATTCTGATGTGGTAAAATGTTGCAGTTCCTCTGCAATCCTACAGGTGGTGCACTCTAAACTGTTCACACATTGGCAGGTAGCACGGTGTCCTGTGTGGTAGGTGAAAGAAGGGTGAAAGGGTCAGTCTACGTGCCATCCGGGATATCGGGCGACTGATACACCTCACCCCCGAGATATAGGCGCTGTTTCTGTGACAGTTACTTACGGGGTAGGGTTGCCAGTTCGACGCCCGATCACAGGTAGTCCCCAAATAACGAAAATTCAAGTTACGAATGTCCACAGATACGATCACTAGATACCAATATTTACAATTATATACAATATTTTCAATGTGTAAGTGAATGTTTTAAATATCTAAAGTCCGGTGTATTGTCTGTGTGTGTGATTGTAGGTGGGTGGTGTGATGTGTGCGTGTGCAGGAGTAATGAGTCAGCCTCACTGGTAAATAATCCTAAACAAAACAGTGTTCACAGTCCAAGGCTTAAGGCGTAGAGACACTGTGACAAGTTATGTGATCTTCATTTCCTTAAGTGCGATACGGTTTTTGGCCACATGATGGCAGTGTGGGAAAGGGGAAAGTGGTTTGGTATGCTTTACATAATATGTCTGTGTCAAAGGCGCATAAGACTCACTTTGTCTGACTTAAAAACAAATCGGACTTAGGGCTCCCAGCACGGAACTGGTTTGGGAGTCAGGGACTACCTGTATATCTGAACACTTGGGAGTGAAGGACCTTGCTGAGCGGTCCAACAGTGGCAGCTGTTTGCAGATTGTTCAGAGTTGTCACAAAATCTAAAAGGCAAAGTTCATTTTGATGCTTGCAGAATCACAATGCACAGCGAATTGACATCTAAGTATCGTGATAAATGTCGTATCAGGTGATCCTTGGTGATTCCCATCCTTAATAGACAGGGCATGTAGTTCCAAGATGTTACATCTTGTGTCCCAATTTATAAAAGCCATTTCGTATGCTTTAAGGTGTCTCTCCCCCCCGCATTTTCCTATTCAGTCCAGGACGTTCCGTTCGGAGTGTTCTGTGATCCGAGTGAATGCAGTGTAGCTTTAACTAGTGCTGCAGGATTCTCTTCATTAGTTCAGTTAATGGAACAGGCAGCCTGTCTCTGCAGACCTGTAACAAAATATAACTTCAGATATATTGAATTTGCAATTTGAAGTTTTAAATAGTTAGATAAACAAGATCATTTAAAATATTATGCCGCATCGCATCCAAGTGCTAAAATCTGGGTGGAATTACAGTACTGAGCTCTAAAGTCCCTACTCATTTCTTCATAAATAAATGAAATTAAATGATATGATGTAGAATAGAATAAGGAAACGCGAACAATTGGTTTAGCGCGACATGCTGCAAAGTTTCTAAACGGGTAATTCAAAATTGGGTTGTTTATAAAACAACTTTAGCAGCAACCTCATTTTCCCTCTCGTCTGTTCCGACAATTCAGTATTCAGCATCACCAGGCTGATCATCTGTCATCACCTGCACCTGTTTCTCACTGGGCTATGCCTCAAGTTGAATGAATGATTCAAAGGTCACGAATTGACCTTTGTGTGGATTAACAAACAAACAAACAAACAAACAAACAAAAAAGGTTGCTCTAAAACTGCTCATGTACAAAGACTGGATTGAAAATGAAAGACAAAGATCATGTTCAGGAAGTCTGGAGATCTGTTCCTCAAGACTCACAGAATTATGTTCAGAGGTTGGACAATGAAACTCAAACACTTGGGTTTTTGCGACCAATACAGCATCAATTCGTCTCGGGAATGACAGATACAAGTCCTGCACAGTGGCCAGAGGAATTTTGAACCATTCCTTTTGCATAATAGTGGCCAGGTCACTACGTGATGCTGGTGGAGGAGAACACCCCAAAATGGCTCAATAATATTTAGATCTGGTGACAGTGTAGTCCATGGGAGACGTTCATCTTCACTTTCGTCTTCATCAAACCACTCTGTCACCAGTCTTGCTGTGTGTATTGGTGCATTATCATCCTGATACACAACGCCGCCTTCAGGATAAAATGTTTGAACCATTGGGTGCACATGGTCCTCCAGAATGGTCCGGTAGTCCTTGGCAGTGACCCGTCCATCTAGTACAAGTATTGAGCCTAGGGAATGTCGTGATATTGCAGCCCAAACCATCACTGATCCACCTCCATGCTTCACTCTGGGCATGCAACAGTCTGGGTGGTGCGCTTCTTTGGTTTTTCTCCGCACCTTAACTCTCTCGGATGTGGGAAAGACAGTGAAAGTGGACTCATCAGAGAATGATACATGTTTCACATTGTCCACAGCCCAAGATTTTCGCCGCTGGCACCATTGAAACCAACTTGCTGTCTTGGTCACGGCACCAATAATTTGTCCTCTTTTGAACTCTATGTCACCCATAATGTTGTGTGAATTGCAATATTTTCAGCAAAACTGTGCTATTACTCTGCTAAGTAAACCTTGACACTCTGCTCTTACTGGTGGAATGTGCAATCAGTGAAGATTGGCCACCAGGCTGGTCAAATTTATTCCACACTAAATTGGCCAGTGTTTCAGTTTCTGTATCTACTACAGTACAACTCTATTTAAGCGTAGGAAAAGTGTGCGTTTTGAAAGTGTGCTGCGAGTATTGTGTATCCAGGCCACCAAGAAAAAAGATGGTCATTAATTATGGCCATTAGCGGCATTTAGTTTTATATTTGATGAGGCCGTCTGCTGCAAGAAGCGCGAGATCTTGCCACCTGGGTACTGCAGTAGATTAGGAAAAGAAAGTAATTTATATTGTAATTATTACATTAATCCACAGCAGATAGACCATTAGTGTGTAGCCATAACCCCAAAATGGTGTGTTGAACAGGATGGATGTGTACCATGTGATGAAGATAACAGTTGCCTCTGGCAAAGTGATTAGAGCACAGCATGTCTACGTGGGAAGTCTCCCGTTTTCACCCAGTGACACTGTCGGAGGATTATTTGTCTTCGTGTTCTCACCAAGACTCTTCCAGCTCTCATTGATTTTGACGTGAACAGTGTGTTCTTTTTCAATACGTTCGTCTGGCCCTGTGCAGAATCTGCAAAATACCACCATTGTTCTCTGAAGCCCCATAATACGAAGCAGCCATGCTGCATTTATCTTCTTGAGGCCAAAGCCCAAACACTATTTGCCCTTGTTTGTAAAGATTGCCGAAATAAATCACTCCGTTTATGGATTTGCGGTGTTCTAAGAGTACATTATAAGGCAGTTTTCCTCGCTGAACAAACGCACGTGAATATAAATCCTTTTGTTCTCAGAAAAAAGATGCTAAAAGCTACCCATGGATTGGGAAGATATTCAGTTATGAACTGCAATTCTTTTATGTGGCGATTCACATATTGACGCACTAACTCCAACATGTGACTCCTTCTTTTTTTAAACTACTTTTACACTTATAATAGAGATGAACCAGTCGATGATCGGTTATATGGCATCTGATCATATAAATTATATGAAATGGAACCAATTCTGTACCGAGCGCAGGAGCTGCCGGGTGGCACAACAGAGGTTTTTTTTATGACGTTACGTTATCAAAAGTTGTGCCCCTCCGATGTGCCTTTTTCTCCAAACTCTGCGAGCTAATTAGTCTCAAATCCACGAGTGTTAATTAGTTGCGAAGCCTGCTTCAGAAGCCGCGCACACCCGCACGCTCGCGGCTACTCAACTCGGAGGCTCACTGTCACGTTGAGTTTTTTGAGAATTTGGAGGACAAAACATCGCAGTTCCTTTGTCATCCTACAGGTGGTGCACTTTGAACTCATTTGCACATTTTAATCCCATTGAAGGATTCAAATTTAGTTTTTGTTTAAATGCTTGGTTTTGATCAGGAATGGACTGCATTTTACGGAGCCTTTTAAAGGGACATGGGTGAGGGAAGTTTTGAAAAAAAAAAATCTAAGGAATAAAAAAAAAGGGACATAGCAGGAAAAGAAATCGAGACCACGTGACTCATATTTCCGGCGCCAAAATATGGAAATGGCAAGCTCTGAGTACAAACTGAATCTCTTTATATTTTAGGCCAAGCTTTTTTTTTTTGCCTCACATTTTATTTATTTATTTTTTGTCTCGCCTTTTTTTTTTTTTTTGCCTCGCTTTTTTTTGCAAGGTGGATTTTTTTTTTTTCTCCAAAGTTAATTTTTTTCCATTCATGTCCCTTTAGAGGCTCGGTTAAACTTTTTTTTCTTAAAGGTTTAAAATTGTAATGAAATTGGAGGAAAAATGTCATATCGAATCAGGATATTTATATAAAAACAAAAACGTATTGAGTTTTAATTGAATTGGCACCTGGGTATCATGTAATATCGTATCGGGAGGTGACTGGTGATTCCCATCCCCACTAAAAGCCATATTTGAAGATCACTTTGAAGGAGGCGTGGCCTCTGTGATTGTCAGTTCCAGACAAGCTAAAGGCGTGGTCTCTGTTGCATGTTTGTACCAGTGATATAGGAGGCGTGGACTGGTATTGTTTGTACCTGTGAAATTAGAGGTGAGGCATCTGTGCTTCAGTCGCATAGAAAGCGTTGTGGCCTCTGTGGTTGACATATCCAGTGAGGGAGGTGCGGTTTCTGTGCGTGTCAGTTTCACAGAAGGTGAATAAGGAAGGTGCATAGTTGTACCAGAGAAGATTTAAATGAAACCAGAGGCGTGGGCTCTGGGACTAAAGAACACAGGCCACACCTCTAGTTTCAGTGAAGAAGGAGGCGTGGCCTCTGTACGAATGAATGAGACATTGTTCATATATGCAAAATATCATTTATCAATCTTGGTTTAAAAATAAATCATAATAAAAAAATAAATAAATTGGACCTTTGATTATGCAGTATCGTATGATAGAGAATTTGGTTACTATAAAAAAAAATCTGCACAGTAGCGTGATCTGTTTCTCTTTTTCTGTCTGTCTCTCTTGCCGTTATTTGCTCTCTTTTAGTCTGCAGCCTATCTACGGAGCGCGGTACCCACCTGTGGACCCTCGGGTACTCTGCTCGTAAGTGCAGCTGCCTGCATGGATAACGAGCCCTCAGTGGATGATTAACTTGTTGTATTCATTGGTTTCTGTTCCTGTGCTCAAATCCATCCCAGTCTGTTGCCCGTTGAACCTAAATGTCCAAGTCGAACATTTGTTTCCCCTCTTTTTTTTTTGTCTTTCTTTCTTTCTTTCTTTTTTCTTAAACCAGATTCCAAGCAAATTCTTTTTTGAATAAAGTTTTCTTTAGAATCTCTTTCATTAAAAATCTCCTCTACTTTCCCCGAACGGTCAGGTTCCTGAAGGACACCCCAAAGACAAACGCAGCGAGCGTCAAATCAAAGAAGCCGTCCACATTCCACGAGTTTGCCCGCAGCACCAACGACGCCTGGGACATCGACGATGAGGAAGACGACGGTTTCTTCGCTCCAGCACTGGCTACTTCTGTTTCCGCACAATCGCACTCCACTTTTAAAGCGCCTCGTCAGAAAGAGACCGGTCGTATGAAGGATACAGAGCCGGCGTCGGGGGACAGACCACAACCAGAAAGCACAGGGTCCCGCCGAGATCAGCCGACGCCCGAGAGCAACGAGTCGAGCAACGGCAGGGTGGTGAAGTCGAGCAGTGAGGTCCAGCTGAACAGTAACACAGGTAGCGCTATCTTTTTTTTAAATTATAATTATTTGTAATTAATTGACCATTGTAATTTTTATACCAGGTACTTTAAAAAAGTTTCAGAAGAGGAGAATCGATTATTCAAATGATCTGATAAGCGCCTTATAGTGTTTAAACAGACAATTGATACTGTTTTACTGTAGAATTTTTACTATTTATACAATTGATTATTAATTGTTAACTTTAACAAGACGCACATTTTTTCTGCTTTTTAATTTTTAATTTTTTTTTGCTTTCATTTAAACAGTTCTAGAAATACAATCCCAACAAATTAGTTATGTGAGAAATTGATTAAGCACATAGTTTAAGTCTGTCTAAAACATCATCCTCGTCTCTCGGTTCTCTGGCAAAAACAAGATCCTTACAAATACAACGTGCTGCACCTGCCCTGCAAGTGCGCCCTCTTGTGGTGCACAAGTTAATACAAAGGGTGTTCAAGTTCAAGGTTTTTTTTTTTTTTACGTCGGATAACAGAACCCAGATATAGAGAGTAGAACCTGCTTTATTTCTTCATATATAATCCCCTGTTACACTAACACACTTATCTCATACTTGGATACTATCGAGGCAGAAAGTTTTTTCAGCTATTCGTCTATTTTCAAGGATCAGCGTTTGTACAGTGTTCTTTAAAGCATTCGCAAATGTTCAAATGTTTTACTGCCGCTAAGAGTCTCATCGCCGTACTGTGCTCGAAGTACAGCGCTTCTGTAAGTGTCGTTCGGTTTTACACCTTCATTCTTGAGCAATTTCATCAACCGAAAGTCCTGGTTTGACTTGATAAGTGAGCTGCCGAGAAACATTATGCAAAACAAACCTTACAGGTTAATACATTTTCATTGGGTTCAATTCCTAGTGTGAATTACTCGATTAATGATCATTCATTAACATTCGTTGTAGAGCAGTGAAGCGAGCGTGAAGAGAAATTACCGCAAACCAGAGCTCCAGAGTTCACCGCGCACCGAGACATGCGCGCTCCAGTTTTAATTAGCACGCTTCGCCGAAATTTCAAAACAAAAAGCAGCACACGGAGATATCTGCCTTCTGCACATACCTAGGAGAAACTGGACCCATAAATCCATCCTCACACTTTGTGTCGAATTTGCACAGACAATCAGTTCAAGCAACAGGATGGTTTCTACAATTCATCACGCTACCTGCGTCTCATACAAGTCTCATACTGCTTATTTAAAGTAACCGCTAGCGATCCAGTGTTACATGTTGTAAAGGATTATGTGGACGTCTGCTTGAAAACTATGAAAAATAGCCAGCCTGAGATCAGGTTCAGGGTGAAGTTTTCTGTTCATATTCTTCTCAGTCTTGTGAAAGAGAAAACTGTCTTGTTCAGCAAAGTTGTAACACAGTGTATTTAAAAATTCCACAAAGTCACAGAAAACAATAGAGAGAAAAATCTAATTTGGTTCATCAGGAAACAGTCTGAGGAACCTAGCGTTAAACTCGGAGGTAATGAAAAAGCATGACGGAATAACAGCATGGCAAAATAAAGCACACCAGTATAGACGTGTGTGTGTGTGTGTGTGTGTGTGTGTGTGTGTGTGTGTGTGTGTGTGTGTGTGTGTACACACACACACAAGGAAAAGGCTGAGGGGGGGTTTATCCTGTTATCAGTGTTTTACTGCTTTCAAAAGTGTTCGGTTTCAGAGGTTCTTATAGATACAAAAGGAATGACCAGACCTGTCTGTCTGTCCATCTGTCTGATTCTCTGTCTATATCTGTCCGTCTTTAGCTGTTTATCTGTTTCTGTCTATATCTGTCAGTCTGTCAGAGTCTATCTGTCTGTCTTTATCTACCCATCTGTCTGTCTGTCTGTGTGTCTGTCTGTCTCTGTCATTATTATCTATCTATCTGTCTGTCTGTTCATATCAAGCTGTGTTTGTTTGTCTATATCAGTCTGTCCATCTCCTTCATCTATTTATGTCTGTCCTACAGTCTATTTACATTTAAATCTGTATCTGATTTACATTTACATTTGAGCATTTGGCAGACGCAATTATCCAGAGTGACTTACATTTTTTAAATCTCATTATACGTCTGAGCAGTTGAGGGTTTAGTGCTTCACTCAAGGGCCCAACAGGGACAACATGGGACCCCAGACCCTGATTAGCTGTTTTTTTCTTTTCTTTTTGTCTGTCTATCTGTCTCTGCTTGTCATGATGTCTGTCTCTGATTATGTCTGTCTGTATCTGTTTGTTTATCTGTTTGTCTGTCAGTATCAAACTGTGTTTGTCTGTCTTCTTATCTTATCAGTGTTTCGGTCTTTAGCTTTGTTTATATCTAGCTATCAGCTGATCTGTCGTCATCTTTCTGTCCCCTCCATGTCTGTTTAGCTGTCTGTCTTTCTGTATCCATGTATTCATCATCAGTCTTTCAGTATATTTGTCATTTATACGAATGTCAGTTGTATAACTGTCTGTTTGTCTTTGTATCTGTATACATCTATTTATTTGTTTGTCTGTATCATGCTGCCTGTCTGTCTTGCTACTTGTCTCTCTCTGCCTATGCATATCTATGATTCGTCTCTCTCTCTCTCTCTATTTCATATCATCCGTCTGTCTGGTCTGTCTCTACCTGACTGTGTCCGGTTGTCGATATGTGTGTCTACCTCTATCGACTAGCCGTCTGTCTATATCTCTTTCTCTGTCTGTCTGTCCGTCCATCTGTCACATCCGTAGCGTGTCCTGATTCCTCACGTCATTCTGTGTCTCATCCAGAGCGCAGCACCCTACAGAAGCAGCAGTCCCTCCCCGTGCGGCCCATCATCCCTCTGGTCGCGCGTATCTCGGACCAGAACGCATCTGGAGCGCCACCCATGACGGTGCGAGAGAAGACCCGGCTGGATAAGTTCCGGCAGCTGCTGTCCAGTCCCAACACCGACCTGGGTGAGTGTGGTGAGGTATTCAGAAGTTATGGGTTAACCAACAATCAGAAAGAATCCAAATTTACTGGTGTCAATTCTAAGCTTTTAGGATCTCATAGAAATGATAAAAAAACTATTTCGAAACAGCTTCCATTAAAGAACCGCACAGGATTCTGGGTTCTTGGTAAGTCGATTCAAGTAAGAGTTGGTATAAATAAAGTTATATACAGTTTTATTCTTTCACAACTTTTCTTCCTAACTGGATAATTAACCAAAGAGCTGAACTTCAGCTGGAGGGTCTTTCTAGAGATTTGTACCTTTTCTCTTCGCCAACATCACTTTATTTCTGTCCTTCCGCATGGTGAGCGTGGGTGGCAGGTACACACAGCTGAGATGGTGGGAGTGCTGAAAGAGAAACCGTTATTTTAGTCTTCCTGGGGTCGTGCTGAGCGAGCCTTCTGTTGTGCTGCGCTCAGGCATTTAAACGCACCTCGGAGCTGTCGAAAAAACCCGGCCGCGCGAGTGCTTTTGTTCGACGACGCGCACCGACTGTAACCGTTCAATTAAGGAACGGGGCGCTTTCATCATGCCACGACGTGAAATCGAAACGCCAGCTCGAGCTCGGGCGGCCGCGACTGACGCGGCGACGTCGCGGCAGGGCGTAAGAACACATCTCTCACCTCCGGAACACATCACTTATGTTCTTCCTCTGTGTACTCCCAGTACAAGATAACAAATTAGGGCTTCTTTCATAGTCGTACTCTTGTCAGCTTGACTTTGCGTGACGTCTGCCAGGCAACCGACGCCGTCAGAGCGTCAGGTCGGTGAGATTATTTCTGTCGTGGGAGTTTTATTTTGATGCCGTCCTTCTGACGGTTGTAATTCAAAGCTTTCGCGGAGTACTCGCTGCCGCCATATGTCGCTCTGCAGTGTTAACAGAGGGAAAAAAATACACAAGGAATAAAAAAAAAAATACTCTTTTATCTAAATTGGCTGCAAACACCCCGAGGGTCCCGCTGGAGCTTATTTATTAATTTTTTTAAGATGCCACTCCTGCAGCGGCTGCCTATTAATTAGCTAAATTCATTATTTCATTTACGCACCTGTCATCGTTCGAGAATAATGCGCCTTCTCTGAACAAGCACAGCGAACGGAAGACTTGTGTACCGCCAGATGGAATCTGACTTTAAGAGGCATAACCTCACAGCATGAGAAACGTCCTGCCAAGTTTAAACCACACAAAGGAACTGGAGAGAGCCTGCCATGACTTTTTTGTTTTTGTTTTTTCTGCCAGAAAGCCTCAGAAATTACTGACTATGTCCAAGCCTGATGGGGGTGGGGGAGTTCACTTACTTGTTTTTGTACTTTTAGAAGTTAAAATGTCGTGTTCATGATCATATGATTGTTTGGATTAGTGATGGGTCGTTCATGAACGATGCGTTCTTTTTGAACAAATCTTGATTTTGAACGTGATTCGTTTGTTTTCTACTGGGCACGCATGCGCAAAGCATCGCAAAACTTATATAGGTTATGTACAGGAAACAGAATTGAACGGTTCTCAACGAATCATCCAAGTCCAAGTCGTTCGTTCTTTTGTCACCTGACTCCCATAGATGCTACGAAGCGCAATAGATTCAAAAGAACGAACGACTCAGACTAGAAGATATGATGGTGAGCTGCTCATACTGTTTATAATATGTCCTTAGATGTATGGTAATATTTTCATTACTGGAACTAGAGCCAAAATCTGTGTATGTAGACGTGTTGGGGGTCTGTTTATTGAAAATGTAAAAGAAAAGAAGGAAATGAACTAAATGACTCAACAAAAAAAAAAGATTCGTTCATTTTGATGAATGAGATTCAAAGAACCGAGTCACTAAAATGATTCACTGCTATTCCTGATCAGAGTCCAACCACCCAGGTCACCCTAGTTGACCCTACTCCACATGCGGTGCAGCCGCTGCATGCAGTGCCGGTCCCATTCTCACTGGTGCATGCCACAGGTACACCACAAGAGGGTGCTCTTGTTCAAGTTCAAGTGATGAACAGTATTTATTGATTGATTTGTTTATTTATTTATTTATCTATCTATCTAGCTAGCCTCATTTCATTTCACTGACATGAAAATGCAGAAAGTTCTAATTAACTTTCTCCAACAGCAGCTCTAACTGTAATTTAAAGCAAAGGTTAATATTAAGGTCTAGCTTGTCATTATTTCTATTGTACCAGAATGTCTAGAGACTTTTATGACACACTATTCTGAAGATGTGTGCAGTTGTTTGATACGTTTTCTGTAAGGAGATTTCCAGGAATGAGTCTCCAGTGTTGGTGACATAATTAAAAAATAAAATAATAAAAAAAAATCTTTAGTGTAGTTTTTATTTAATACAGTCAGCATAATTTGCAACACCACTAATTATGCAATATTATCTAAATCATGTGCAATATATATCCTGTGTGCGATAACAAACATGTACAATAAACAAAAGAGGCAATTCTGCACCTTTCTGTACGGTCAGTTGTTTTTTTTTTTGTAATATTTTCTATATATTTTTATTCTATTCATATCACTTATTTGAGATTATAGTATATTGTATTTTATTGTTATTTTATTTTCTAATTTTCTTCTTATCCTATTGTATTTGTGTCTTTTGATTATGCAGCCACTGGAGAAACAATTTCCTTCGGGATTAATAAAGACTTATCTTATCTTATCTTATCTTATCTTATCTTATCTTATCATTTGCAGCTGGCTTATTGGCAGCAACAACATTAATACTAATACCTAAATATATTGCATGTTGCTCCATTGTGCAAATCATAACTCCCTGTACAAATCATGGCACATGAGAAAGGCTGAGGGGAACAAAGTACGTTTTCTGAGGCTTTGTTTTTTTTTTTTTTGGTTTTGTGTGTTTTTCTTCCTATAACCAGTTCCGACTCGTGCCTACACACTCTCATCGTTTCATTTCCAACACGTCGTTCTGGATATCAGTCTCGACAACAACAACAACAATAACAACGCTCCACCAAGTCTCACTTCACACTTCCTGTTTGCAATATGTTGCTTCCCGCACTCCTCCACAATCAAAGCAAGCCATCTGTAAATAAGCGTCTCTAAGCTTGTCCCTCCACCCCGCGGTCCATCCTCGGCCTCGCCTCTAACATCGCGTTTAACCCGCGCAGATGAATTTTTGATTGCTTGCTTAATAGTCGTCAGGAGAGTAATTATTTTTAAAAATCCATGCAAGCTTTTATGGGATAACTTCCTCAGAGGAAATCACTATAGATCAGACCAGCCCGTGGAAGGTGCGACTGCATTTGCTAATTAAAAGTAATTGTTTATTGACAATGAAATAAAACGAAGAATAATGTACATTACCCGTCTGTGAGAGTCTCGTTTCGTTTGGCTCATGACGAAAAAATATTTGAATCACGCCGATTGAACGCAAGTATCGATCTCCTGCGTGTGCTGTTTGCTGACCAGAACGGTCTGCGCGTAGTTTATAACGCGTATACTTTATTGATTTAATGTCGTATGTTCCGACAGATGACTTGCGGAAGCACAGCTGGTCAGGGATCCCGAGAGAAGTGCGCCCGATCACTTGGAGACTTCTATCAGTGAGTATTCTTGATCTCATTTGGATATAACGTGCACTAAGGCTTAGTTAGATTTCATGCACATGTTAAAGTTTGAAATGTAATGGTGAATTAATCTGCATTCTATTTTACAGTCTTGCCCTTTTCTTTGGTTATTACTTGAAGATTCCTTTATTATCCTTTATTATTTATAGCAGAGGACTATTCTTGAAAAGATGAAAAAGATTGGTATATTTAGACGTTAGATCATTTTCTATAACAGCCTCTCTGAAAGTAGGTATGCCTACACAGGTTTTTATTAATGTGCTCATCTCAACCTTTGCTAACTTGTTAAAGAAAAAGTAAAACCTTTAAGAGCTCCCCCAAAGCATGTGTGTTAATGCTTTAGGTGAAATACCTCTTTTCGTACTTAAAACCGAGACAGCACGGTGGTGTAGTGGTTAGCAGTGTCGCCTTGCACCTCCAGGGTCCGGGTTCGATCCCCGTGTCTGTGTGCATGGAGTTTGCATGTTCTCCTCGTTCTTGGTGAATCCGGGTACTCTGGTTTCCTCCCATGAGTGTGTGTATGTGATTGAGGATTGGCGATGGATTGGCACCCTGGGTGTACCCCGCCTTGTGCCCTAATACTCCTGGGATAGGCTCTAGGCCCCCTCCCCCCTCCGTGACCCCAAATACAGGATAAAGCTGAATAGAAGATGAGTGAAAGAGTGAGTGATACCTCAAACCTCTTGTTTATACCTCAAACTCACTCCTCATCCAAATGCACCATTTCAGTGTCTATGTAAATTAGGTACTGCTGAGCCACACCCCATTAGACAACAGCAAATAGGAGCAACCAGATTTTTGAGGTATAAGGGGAAGTTTTTGATTGGCTTGCTTAAACCCCTGTTCAATACAAAAATCGAAAAAGGACAAAAAGCAGGAAATGTTTTTCCTAATGTTCATGTTTTTTGTTCGTACAGTGGAACCTCGGTTCACAAACGCCCCCAGGTACGAACAAAATGGTTTACGACCAGAAATTCCGCCTAAAAATTCCGTCTCTCTTTGCAAATTCCTCCTAGGAACACGACCCAGAAACCGTCAAGCTGCCGCTGTCAGCTGAACAAAGGCATGAGCCCGGCATCGGTTTCGATCACGCACGTGATAAAAGAATTTTGCGCAAAGTGGAGTGGCGTCTAAGCCTTTGTCAAGACGTGTCATCCGGACAAAACTGTGGCGAACATAGTGCTACACCTCATGAACGATAACGCGGTGTCTTTTGTTTGTGCAGCACAGAAAAAAAAAAACAAAGTCTCGCTCTGGATAGATTTTTAGTGACAACGACTTCGGCGTACGAACCAGAGGCCTAAAAACCAAAAACCCCTGAAGGAGAATTACCCAGATTTATTACGAAAGGTAATTCCCTTCCGATCACTCTCCTCCTCCCCTCTCCTTCATTCCTTCACGTTAGCGAGTCTCCCTAAGAAAGGTGCGCGAACATGGGGCTGGGCGATAAAGCGATAACAATATGTATCGCGACAGGCACGTGATCGATATCAATAAAAAATGTGTTCGATAAAACGCTCGATATGTTTTATTCTTTGTCGGAAGAAAACAGAGGTTGTGAAGCTAGTTTGGTTGCATTAACAAAGGCACTCGCTCTCGGGTAACCGAGCAACGTAGGGAGTGATACGCTAACAGCCAATCGTGTAACAGCATCATTTTTGGTTGCGCCATATCGTTGTCTCGTGCTGGTCTGCTTGATTCCTCTTCATACGCAGAAAATGAGTGCGGCAGCGAGCGAGGAAATTGTAAATAAAAGAGGAAAAGTCAGCTCGCCAGTATGGCAGTTTTTTGGATATTATAAGTCTGACCGTAGTCAGACCAATGTCGTCTGCAAATTATGCAAGACCGTCGTCCCCGCCAAGACTGGTAATACAACGAACTTGATGTACCATTTTATACCCCTATCTCACCTACGCAGTTTCGCACAGTGGCTGCAAGTACGGTTCATCATGATTCACCGCGAGTTTTGGCACTGTGATTATGTTTCCATCTTTCCGTGCGAAAAATTAAACATGTTTAAAAATTAAACATGTTTAATTTTTTTGCCGGGGTCCTTGTGGATGCTTGCGAACCTTGCAGAACTTTGTGGAACGTCGGCGGGCAATTGCGGCAGCTCACGGTGCCTAACACCGCATCTCACCGCGAGTCAAACAGCATAGGCGAGATAGGGGTATTAGCCGCGCTCACCCTTTGGAGCACAGCCGTATTCAACCTGTAGCTGCAACACCGCACAAGCAGCACAACACGCTGGAGAGGTACTCTGCATCAGTGCCTCATGACAAAGAATCTAAACGGTACAAAGAGGCAGTGGCAGATCATATAGCCCAAGACATGCTTCCACTTAGCACTGTCGAGAAGCCAGGTTATAAAACGCTTATACTAAACTAATACTAAATTCTCAGGTTTCTCTGTTTATATTTAACACTTTGCACTATTTTATTACACTTTATTAAGCATTTCTTACATTTTCTTTCATTTTACACCTTAAATGTTAAGAGATAATTGTTAAGTGTTCATTGTGACTTGAGACTTATGTTTACATTTGAATTATTTGAATTTTCCATGATTGTTGACATTTCTGTCTTAATAACTGAGGGCATTATGATCAGAGGAAGGTTAAGTTTACAATAAAAATGTTGAAATGTAATATATTTTTCTCCTGTTCCTTATTTTAAATGGGTCATAAAACATATCAATGATTATCGATATCGACCGATATGAAACACCGATATCGTGATACAGTTTTCAGCCATATCGCCCAGCCCTAGCTCAGGTGTACTTAGAACTTTCTACTTTGTTGTTCTCCAAGCACCAGTGAAATGAAATGCTGGGTTAAGTGCAAGCGGATGATTTAGAGAAATAAAGGGATTTTTTTTTCTCTTTTTTTCTCTCAGTACTGTGAGGTTCTGTTCTTCTGCACATTCAAAAGCACGAGTTTGACTTGAACACACCTTTTCAAATGACACTGTTGATTTTTAATTGATTTAAATAATGTGATCATAAACAAACTTTTGCGATATTAGAGGAATTTAAACACTTTTAACACACTTTTCTTTTGGATTTGATCCATCTTGTTTTTGTTTTGTAAAATTGCACGTCATCGTTAGTCAGTTAAACTAAGCCAAAACATTTAAGTCAGATTTATTAAAGGTTCAAAATCTAGAGACAAAAGCCTAAAAGTGAAGTGATCGTGAGGACATGTGGCAAAAACAGAGGAGTGAAAAAAAGATCAGAATTGTTCCAAGATGACCCCCGGACACAGAGCTCATTACCCAGGTATACTGCTTTTAGGTGTTTTGGATAATGTGATAAATATCCTTCAACTGGTTAAAGAAGCGGAAATGATTTGTAATCCAACATTTTATCAGATCAAAATCACAGCAGTCTATAAAAAAATCTTTTAATAATAAGTATCACTTTGATCTTCCATCAACAGAGGCTTTTTGTTTACGGGTTATGGCTATGGGGTGCCATTTTTTAAAATCACAATTAAATGAATAGTGTTATCAGTTTTTCATGCTTTTATTGATGCCAATTATAGAAAATGACTGCGTTTTCTCTGAACGTTCTCAGCGGTCCCTGACTTACTGAACGATCACGAAGATGTGTTTATGATAAAGACGCCAAAGCTATCCTGTACGTCCCTGAGTATTTACGTCTGCTTAGTGATGTAAAATTAAAACGCAATTTATACATAGACAGTATAATGCATATGTAAAAGTGCAGTAACTTAGACAAATTATGCGATCAAGTCGAGGTTTCTTTTAGTTAGTCTTCTCAAGTGCAAATTCAAAGTCATTAAGGAGCACAAGTAGGATATGTTATCATGAATTCCATTTTGTGTAAAATTTAGAGACTGCTTTTTTTTGTGTGTTTGTGAGGGAGAGTGAAAATCCTAGGAGATCGGTAGTTTCTGAAATACTCGAACCAGCCCATCTGGCGCCAAAAAACATGACACAATTAAAATCACCCACTCTTCCTTCATTATGATATTTGATTTAAACCATAATCAAATCTTTTGACCTGTATATTTATTATTTTTTGCGTTGCACTTCCACCACATGATTGGTCAATTAGAGAATTGCATAATTGAGCAGGTGCACAGATGTTCCTATTAAAGTGGCCCGTGGGGGGGGGGCGTTTACCGCCTCGACTTATACACTCCACATTCATACTTGATCATGCTGATCATTCTATTCACGGATATAATAAATGCTTTTAAACCCTTCCTGCTTTATACATTGAATTTTTATTTTATTTTACAGATTAGTGACTGAAGCGTACACAGCGAGCAAGGCTTTTAAATACACGTGACATTTTGACACCATACCACCCCTCTCTCCTCCCCTCCCCCCCCTGCCGTGTCATGCCTGAGCACCAAGACCTGTGCTTACACAGAGTACTCACTGCAGGGGCATCTGCATTAATGGCCGTCGATAGAACGAGCGAGGATGAAAATGCGTGGTGAACGCGAGCCGTCACTGCACGCGTACGCACGCTCAAAGCTTCCGACAAGAGCTGATGGAGTGCTCGCTAAGTGATTCTGAATCATAGTTATTATTTGACTGTCTCCAGCATGTGGCAACACTGTTTGCTTCTGCGATAAAACAAGTGTGAAGGAGATAAAGGATAAGAAATGTCAGGGCTTTTTAGCGAGCAGAAAGCAATTTCTAAAATACAGGCGCAAGATCATAGTGCTGGTGTGTAAATGTAGCAGATACAGCTGTGTGATAAATGGAAGAAAAAAAAAAACAGAGGCTTTGTTATGCAGTGACAGAGCGCATTTATTTATTTTTCTGGCACATTATGCATCTGCTTTTTTTTTTTTTTTTTTACAGAGAGAGAGACATCTCTGCAAAGCAATATAATCTGAAGTAACAATAAAATCAATGACGGGTTCTCGCGACTGGTCACACTTATCCTGTAATCAAACCAGAGACTGTATATAAGGACTGGACAACCCCTCCGTGATGTCACCCATTAATTTTCTGAAGAGTTCAGCTGTGGGAGCTCTGGTTATCGGCATCTCGGCAGGATGATCACCATCTCAGTCGACTAAACCACGATTAATCCGTCAATGGGAAAATGGGCGGAATGAACCGACCCTGGTTTTCATTTAAAACGCACCTCGTTTCCATAAGCTAGCTTGCTTGGTTTTAGTTTAGCTAAAATGCTTATGCAGCTAGCATTAATTTACACACGTGGACAAAATTGTTGGTACCCTTCGGTCAATGAAAGAAAAACTCACAATGGTCACAGAAATAACTTTAATCTGACAAAAGTAATAATTTTAAAAAAATTCTATGAATGTTAACCAATGAAAGTCAGACATTGCTTTTCAACCATGCTTCAACAGAATTATTTTTAAAAATAAACTCATGGAACAGGCCTGGACAAAAATGATGGTACCCCTAGAAAATACTGAAAATAATGTGACCAAAGGGACATGTTAATTCAAGGTGTGTCCACTAATTAGCATCACAGGTGTCTACAATCTTGTAATCAGTCAGTGGGCCTATATATAGGGCTCCAGGTCGTCACTGTGTTGTTTGGTGACATGGTATGTACCACAGTCAACATGGACCAGAGGAAGCGAAGGAAAGAGTCGTCTCAGGAGATTCGAAAGAAAATTATAGACAGGCATGTTAAAGGTAAAGGCTATAAGACCATTTCCAAGCAGCTAGATGTTCCTGTGACTACAGTTGCACATATTATTCAGAAATTTCAGATCCATGGGACTGTAGCCGACCTCCCTGGACGTGGCCGCACGAGGAAAATTCATGACAAATCAAAGAGACGGATAATCCCAATGGTAACAAAAGAGCCCAGAAAGACTTCTAAAGAGATCCAAGGTGAACTTCATGCTCAAGGAACATCAGTGTCAGATCGCACCATCCGTCGTTGTTTGAGCCAAAGTGGACTACATAGGAGACGACCAAGGAGGACACCATTGTTGAAAACAAATCATAAAAAAGCCAGACTGGAATATGCCAAACTACATGTTGACAAGCCACAAAGCTTCTGGGAGAATGTCCTATGGACAGATGAGACAAAAATTGAACTTTTTGCCAAGGCACATCAGCTCTATGTTCACAGACGGAAAAATGAAGCATATGAAGAAAAGAACAATGTCCCTACTTTGAAACATTGAGGAGGCTCTGTTATGTTCTGGGGCTGCTTTGCTGCATCTGGCACAGGGTGTCTTGAATCTGTGCAGGGTACAATGAAATCTCAAGACTATCAAGGGATTCTAGAGAGAAATGTGCTGGCCAGTGTCAGAAAGCTGGGTCTCAGTCGCCGGTCATGGGTCTTGCAACAGGACAATGACCCAAAACACACAGCTAAAAACACCCAAGAATGGCAAAAAAAGAGGAAAACATTGGATTGAAACAACTGGAGCAGCTTGCTCATGAGGAGTGGGCCAAAATCCCTGCAGAGAGGCGCAGAAGTCTCATTGACAGTTACAGGAATCATTTGATTGCAGTGATTGCCTCAAAAGGTTGTGCAACAAACTATTAAGTTAGGGGTACCATCATTTTTGTCCAGGCCTGTTCCATGAACTTCAATGAGTTCTTTTTTTTTTATAATTCCGTTGAAGCATGGTTGAAAAGCAATGTCTGACTTTCATTTTTTAACATTCATAGAATTCTTATTTATTATTATTTTTGTCAGATTAAAGTTATTTCTGTGACCATTGTGAGTTTTTCTTTCATTGACCTGAAGGGTACCAACAATTTTGTCCGCGTGTGTATATGTGAAAATAACATTGCATTTGGTTGAACCCCGTCATCCGTACCCTACATGTCATTTCCTGTGGGATGTAAAACTACAATGATTCCAATCAGCTCGAAGTGATGCATAGCACAAAGCTAGCGATTTGACGCTTGCAATTCAGGCGTCGATCAAATTGGCCATGCCCCCAATCATGCATAATTTTAACTGACGTGTTACATAAAAATTCACGTATGTCATGAATGGGGAATCTATATATGGAGATTTTTCTCTTGTAAAGTTGGATATTTTAAAATGAGGATCTGAGGGGATTGACTCACTTTTGTAGCCAGCTCCTAGTGGATATTTTGAGGAACTGCAGAATTTCTCTTCTACTCTTCTAGCGTTGGCGTCATTTTTCAGACTTTGGAGGCAACACTTTTATCCTGATGTTCGTGTCTCTTACAGGCTGACCCCGCCCCCATACACCAGTGCCTGAAAGCTGACTGAATGGTTTAATGAGAGAAAATTATGATAATTATAATTTTTTTTTTTTTACATCAGTACCTTCATATTTACTGGATCTCAGTTGAAGACATACAGTATGGGAGATTTTGGTGTGATATTATTAAGTGCTGCCGTGCCCCTTCTGAGGGAATAGTTTTTGAAAGAATGGTATTTATTGCTTTAATACTTTCCAAAGATTTCCCAGGACATTATCAAGCTGTTTTCATGGCTCTTAGTGGCTAAACACCTTGTATTGGATTCTTCCTTAAAGCCAACACCCGTTTGTGTTTTTTAAAATAATTTTTCTGTAATCCTGGAGAAAACCGGCATTACTTGCCAAAATAAGCTTCTTTAAAAAATTATAATGGTGGAGAGCGCTGTCTAACACGATGCTCCAGAATGTCTCATAGTAAAAAGTCTGGTTAGTGTGAAGACCAAAGGAAAGAGATTTTGCATCATTTTATTGAGTCCTCGTGTCCTGTGAATGGGGCGGGGTCATTTTAATCCTTCCCATTAGGATGGATAGATCATAGGTGGGTAGAGTAGCCAAAAAATTTATTCAAGTAAGAGTAACTGTACTTCAAAATAATATTAGTCAAGTAGTAGTACTAGATAGTCATCCACAATATTACTCAAGGAAGAGTAAAAAAAAAAAAGTATTCGGTGAAACGACGACTCAAGTACTGAGTAACTAAGTAACTTTAAATGTCCAATAAAAATTTTTGGTAGAAATAAAAATAAAAAAAACACATGTATATTATAGTCTAATTATAATCATTATGTATGCCAACATTGCAACATTCAATTAGTAGTCGACTTTATATATGCTGAAATGTGTGTGTGTCTGTTTTGCCAGATAAAGAAAACACAGCAGCATGAAGCTTTATATTTTTTGTAAGCAAACCATGCTTTCATGATGCCAGGGATGCCACCTGAAGGTTTATTTTTTATATTATATAAAAAGTATGGTGCGGTAAAAGTACTCATAGAGGTACATTAAAAAAAAAAAAAAAAAGTTACTTAAGTAAATGTAACAGAGTAAATGTAACTTGTTACTACCCACCTCTGAGAAAGGTTACATAATAGGGTAAAGATGATCCTTTTTAATGATGTATTACATAAGCATAGCTGTTTTGAAAAATGCTAGGGACAAGAAAGATCTCGCCACCAGAAGAAACCTTCTGATTAGAGCTGTGAATAATGGGTAGACTTTCACTCACTCATCGTCTATACCGCTTAATCTTGTAGACACACTTTGGGGGTTGCAGGAGATTTGGGGCACAAGGTGCGGTACAGCCTGGACAGGGGGCCAATCCATCACAGGGTACGCACGTACAACAGTGCTAACCACTAAGCCACCATGCCGCCTGAGTACATTTCCAATTCGATTCAAAATTCCATTCTTAGTAATTGTAATTCTCAGTTTGGTTTGATTCAATAACAGTAAAGTTTATCCGTTTTTATCTGATTTGTATCAAAGAGGTATATATGTCTTATAGGTTTTAAACCAAAACTACTTGTGGTATCTAAGCATTGAAATGCTGTACAGTACAACTTGTATTGTTGACTGTTTAATTGTCAAACGATAATCATCTGCTAATCTTCTGCTCCACACTCCTGTCCAGTAGGTGGCGGTATTGGACTAATCGCCCATAAACTTAAAAGAAGAAGTGAGAGCATTTTGCAAGCACTTGCAAAATGCTTCCATATATTTTTTAAGGAAAGCATCGTTTTAGACCATTTAATGTCCATTGGACCACTGAATCAATTAATCAAAATGATCTACAGAATATCAATGAAGTCGCCCTGCTCTACTTCAGATCATGTGTTTTCTCCTCTCATACCCGTCTCATGCTTTTGTCCTGTCTCTCTATCGATCAGGGCTACCTGCCAGCTAATATGGAACGAAGGGAGCTGGTTCTCCAGAGGAAGCGAGAGGAGTATTTTGGCTTCATCGAGCAGTATTACCACTCGAGAACGGACGAGCACCACAAAGACACCTACAGACAGGTAACATCCGGCAGACTCCCTGACTTTTTAGAACTCGCTAAACACAATTATTTTTTGATTACTGGATATTGGGAAATTTAGCCAAGCTCTCAGAGATTTGGTAGAAATTTGGAACGCAACATGAGCAGATCAACTTAATTGAAGAAAAACATCAATCAAAAGTGTGGATATGTTTTTTTTTTTGGTCCAAAACTAACCAACAAACACTTTATTTAAAACCCATGTTTGTCAATGTGCGATTGAACTTGTAACTGACCGTAATTGTAATTTGGTAACAAGCTTTTATTTAAACTCTAACAATGCCTCTAACAAACTCTATATTGCGCACCCATATGAGTGTTTTAAAAAAATGTAAAGCGCCACCTGTGGAATTTTGAATGAACCAAAATTTGTACGTATTAACGTGAAGAGCGCGGAATGAAGGCATGAGATCGCGTTTATTAAGTAAATTTCAATTGCACATTCATAAACGCATATAAAAAAATTGTACAGCGCCATCTGTACAATCTTTTTTTTTTTAGATGAATTAATGATTTTTATAGGTGGAATTTTTTTTTTTATGATTTAAGTGCATTTTCCGCTTACATTTCAAATGATCATATCTTCTCTTCCTGTCGGCTATACATACAGTATATAAATACACCTGTGAAAACCCCAAAATTCGTTCAGTAGTTTTTATGTTAGACGTGCACAATAAAACAGACATTATTTTTTTTAGAAAACCATCTTAATGTATTCTATTACTTATCTTAATTAAAATAGAAATGTTGGATACAAACAGAATTTACGAAATGAAATTATTCTTAATCGTTCGGCTGCTCCAGTCGAGGGGTCGCTATAGTGGACCATTCAATCAGCACAACTTGGCACAGATTTTACAAAATGAAAGAATAAGTTATGAAGTATAAAAATATAATAGAATAGAAATGATAAAAATTTAGTGTAGATGTGACCGCAGAATTATGATTCAAAACAAGAAATGAATATAAAATAAGTATGAAATGATATCAGTTGTACTTTTCCTTGTTGGTAGAGTGTAACGGTCAAGGTTGTTTCTTGTAACCTTTATATATATATATATATATATATATATATATATATATATATATATCTCCTTTAATTTGGAAACATGGCTATACGGTAACTTAAAAAAAATATTTAAGGCAACCTAATGGACTGTAATTCATTTGGAACACTGCGTGCACTTTTCAGGGTTACATGATCAGCCATAACATTAAAACTACTGACAGGTGAAGTTAATAATATAGATTATCTTGTTCCAGTGGCACCTGTGAAGAGGTGGGATAAATCAGGCGGCAAGTGAACAGACAGTTCTCGAAGTTCATGTGTTGGAAACAGGAACTCTTGGAGCAACTTTTACAAAAGGGCGAATCATGATGGCTAGATAACTGGACCAGAGTATCTCAAAAACATTAAGTCTTGTGGGGTGTTTCTGGAATTCAGTGGGTAGAACCTACTCGAAGTGGTCCAAGGAAGGGAACCGGTGAACCAGTGAAAAGGATATGGGCACCCAAGGCTTATTGATGAACACCTGTAGCACAAATTGAAAAGCTGTAGACCAGTCTGAGTGCCCATGGTAACCTCTGTTTACCACCAAATGCACCGCATCAAAACTCCACCATGGAGCAATGGAAGACTTTTCTTTTATATCACGTGAATAGTCAGGTGCACGTTGTCTCACTTACTTGGGGAAGCGATAGCACCAGGAGGCACTATGGGAGGAAGGCAAGCCGACAGACGCAGCGTGATGCACCCAGTGGTTCAAACATTGTATGCTGAAGGCGGTGATGTGCATCAGGATGTTGATGCACCAATACACTCAGCAAGACTGATGAGAGTGGTTTGATGAACGTTTGATGAAAGTGAAGTTGAACTTCTCCCATGGCCTGCACAGTTACCAGATCTAAATATTATTGAGCCACCTTGGGGTGTTTTGGAGGAGCGAGTCAGGAAATGTTTTCCTTCGCCAGCATCACGTAGTGACCTGTCCACTATTCTGCAAGAAGAATAGTTCAAAATTCCTCTGGCCACTGTGCAGGACTTGTATCTGTCATTCCCAAGACGATTTGATATATTCAATTCAACTTGTATATTTTTTTTCCCGCCTATGGCATTTTCTAACAAACTTTATTGGTTATATTTCCCAAAGTATAAAATATAACCTAGTAGCCTGACCAGTTAATAAGGATAAACGAACATGTGTTGTTCATGTTCACATGTTCTTCAGTCCCGCATTCATATTTGACCATTTGCTCATTCCTGTGTGAAAGCAAAAACCTCCCACACATGTGACACTTTCTGGCAACCTTTCTAAAAGGGAAAAAAAACAAGTTGCCTCCTTTTTATATCCCTTCAGATCGCTTTATCTGTTAATTCCGAATGACGTATTCATATTCGCTTAAATCCTAATGGACACTAAATCGCGGGCATGACATTTTCTCCCCACATGACCTTAAGATAGCTTCATATTTACCTCAGCGGGTGTGAACGGCCTGCACTTCAAATAACAGGCGAACAAGGTCGTGGAAAATGAGCGCATACTCGCCGTGTGTGGCTTCCTGGCAAAGTCTCAGTTAATAACCGGAGCTTATATAGCATGCGTTATTAATCGAGGAGGCAGAGATCGATAAGCTTATAGGTTATAAAGAAATTCGGGTTAATGGTGCAGGACTGAGACTTGGCAGCTGTGTACTTTATGCGACTCTTTCTGTTCCATCGTTCAGCGGGATGGAGCTGCCCTCAGCCCCGAGCACTTCATTTCCCCCAGCGCAGCACAAATGGAAAGCAGACCTTTAGGGCTGTTTATGAGGTTGTACTGAGCGGTCTGAATGGCCCCTGGTCGTCTGCGAGACACTAAATGACCTTTAAGTGTTGACATTGGCTCAGCGGCGGGAGCGCCGCCATCGACGTGACTACAGACGCGGTGCACTCGGCTGGCCTCTCCCTGACCTGACCATATGCGGCCGTTTCATTTCCACTTCTGCTCGGTGCGATTCGCCGAAACGTCTCATTATATGCGAGAACAGTGGCTAACGTCCTCTTTGCGCTCACACGTCTGATCCAATATCTCAGTTTGGAGATTACTGCATTCGTAATCTTTTCGGTAACGCTAAAACAGCACAGCAATAACAAATGGAAAGAATGGGAAAACAGTAAACGAGAAGGGGAGAGAAGGGGAGTGTCGTATGTGCGTGTATTTGAAGAAATCTGATACGAGCGATTCCTGTCTAATCCGTTTCGGAGTTATGTTTGTTTTCATGGCCTATGGATCACTCTGAGTGGGCTCGGCTCGTTATGAAGGCTGATCAATACCGCGCTGTCCGAGCTTGATTGATTTCCAGAGCTTACTGTAAGAGCTACGGCACGAAACTCTATTTAGTTCATTCTGGCTTTTATTGATTCACTCAACTCAGTTTTGCCATAAATGCCCATGTTTGAAGACACTGAATTGGGGAGTGTGTGTGTGTTTTCTTCCTACAGATTCACATCGATATCCCTAGGACGAATCCGCTGATTCCATTATTCCAGCAGCCACTGGTACAAGAGGTGAGTCTTGTCCTCTTTTTCTCCACTCATCCTAAGAATGTTTGTACAGAATAGACTCATCTTGAAGTTTCATGTTTGTCAGTAACATGCCAAGTTGATTTTTATTTCCTTGTTTAACTATTATAACTATATTAAGAGAGGCAAATAATGGAATCATTTCTTTGTAGTTGCACTTTAATAAGCGATAACAGGAAATTCTTTAATGAATGACATTAAATGCTCATTAGCTACGTTTAAATGCATTAATTTCTCCAGTCTGATTGAAATCATTCTGAACTAACTGTTACAGTGGATGCTGATCTGGACGTATCTTTTCTGACAAGCACAAAGTGTTTCTTTGCTCGCTGTGAAGCGCTTCATCTGCTGCAAATATCACAGACGAAGTATTTTCTTCAAATTTGAGGTTCCCATCTTTTCTGATAAATTTCCAGGCTTCTGCATTGTGATCGGTTACATAGACAGTATGATACAGTAGGTTAGATGATTTACTACTGATGAAATGTCAGTATATCAGTCCAGTCAATTTCTTCTGACTGGAGTGGATCAGATCAGACTGTTCCGAACGAGGTGTTTTTATTCCATTATTAGTGGAATATTATGGTCCCTCCTATTGCGTCCGACACCTTTTTATCAGCGCCAGCTTTTTTTTTTTATAGTAGTTCTTCTATTGGATCAAACTACACAGGCCAGCCTTCCCTTCCTTCCTTCCCTTCCCTTCCCTTCCTACTCATGACCCTGTGTTCATCGTTTTTCTTTCCTTGAATTATTTTTGATATGGCCTGACCGCTGCAGACCAGGAACATCCCATAAGAGCCACGGTTACGGAGATGCTCTGACCCAGTCCTCTAGCCATCACAATTTGGCCCTTGTCAAAGTACCTCAAACCTTTTTTTTTTTTTCTTCACATCAACTTCAGGAACAAAATGTTCACATGTTCACATGCTGGCTAATATATCTTACCCACTTTCAGGTGTCACTGGAACGAGATATTGTAACTGAACCCACTGTGACAAGGGCCAGATTCTGGTGGCTAGTTCGCTGGAACAGAGCGACTCTGAAACTGCAGCCATTGTGGGATGTTCCTGGTCTTCACTAGTCAGGACATACAAAAAGTGCCTCAAGGAAAGAAAAACGGTAAATCTGCAGCAGATTTGGGTGTCCGAGCCTCATTGGAGCACGCTGGGAGTGAACGCTGGCCCGTTTAGTCCGATCCAATAGCAAACCTACTGTAGCTCAAATTGCTGAAAAGGTTAATGCTGGTTCAGATAAAAAGGTCACAGAACACAGTGAATTGCAGTTTTGGTGGCACAAAGGAAGGGGGGGACTTATTTAATATTTAGCAGGTGACCATTATGTTATGGCTATATATAGGCCTGAAGAATAAAGAATGTCTTTGAGAAAAATAGTTTTTTTAAAAATGTTTATTAGCGCTGCAGCAATATTATCCGTGTTGAAAATCATTGAAGTACTCGTTTATAGGCCAACACTGTGCAGAACCCTATGCTGACCTAGCACTGCTCAAATAACACATCACAAATCCCATTACCGGATTTATCTTGGTGTGTATTATCCTATATGAAGGTCATTATATGGCGCTTCATCGCTGTACACCGTTATCTTCAATGGCAGCAGACTCCTCGACGACTTCTTATTTGTAAGCCAAAGTGTGGAACTTTTAATAGACGCTTAAACAGCACTTCGAGGGAACACTTTTTTTTTTTAGGTTGACGTTTCAAAGCTGGAATGGTTGGCGTCAAATTGTACACAGTCAACAAAAAATGCTAAACAGTCTATATGCCCAGAAAAGAAAAAATCCCAAATAGGTTGTTTAATGTGTGAGCTGCAAATTTTCTGAGTAGAACGTCGGCTTGAAATTTATGAAAGATGATAAATACAATTTCGTGCTAGCAACACGAACCGTCAGCTGACTACATTCAGCTTCGGAAAACTCAGCGTCTTCTGGTTGTCTCACAGAAGTCTTTCCAGTTTGTGTCCAAGAAAGAACTTAGCAAAGGCTTCAAGGAGCTCAGCACTTTTTGCTGATTCGGGAACTTTTCTTATCATTCATGAGAGAACTTCATTTCAGCTCGTCACTGATAGCATCGTTTTTTTCACAGGAAGGTGCCCGATTTAAGATTCAAGACGTTGTGCATTTTGTTCGAGGTCAGGGGAGGTCAGACAATTCTGTGCTTTGGTTTAGTAAGAAAAGACCGAAAGTTAGATGCTGAGTAAGAGTGTAATCTCTGATCAAACATGATGGGGTGCTGATAGAATTGGAATGGAATGATTGGAATTTTGAAAGAATACATTTTTATAAAAGCTAACAGGCAAGAATCACGATTAAAGTTTCAAGGTACCATTCTACAAAGCTTTACTCACTCACCCAATCACGTTCTCGTTCAAGCTCACATTTACTGTACACATTTAGTCGTTTGTTTGTTCATCCATTCACTGAGTCACTCGCTCTTTCTGTAACCTGTTTGTCCTCTCCTTTATTCGTACGTTTGCTCTCTCATTCTAAAACTCACTTGCTTGTTCACTTGTGGCCACCCTGATTTAGACTGGAGCCGTGGGTACAAGACTTGACTGCTACAGTATGCTTCGCGAGCTTTATCCAATAATGGATGAAATGAGTTAAGGTGACTTAAGAACTGTGCCTTGACCCAGTTTCCATGCTGTAGAGAATGCCGGGCTTGAGAAAAAAATCAAGAATATTTTAGATTTTACATTTAGTTTTCTTGTCGATATTTCTTGACTAATGTCGGTTAACTTTGGCTAGCTATTTAGCTAAGCTTCATGACCCACATTAGTTAGAACGGCACTGGATGAGTTTCAAACGCTACCAAGGTTATAAAAAAAAGTCTAAAGGAGAAAACTGATCAGAGAGTGGTAATGAATTAAATGATAAACGAATCTCTTCTGTTGTTTTGTCGTTCGCTTCACCAACTGCCCGGTGCCATGTGCACGTGCAAAGTACATTCACTGTGGACAGAGCACTAATGTACAGGAGTGCACGTGAAGGTACAGAAAGGCTGCACTCAGTAACAAGAGCACGTGTGAAATGGGAGAGTGTATAGAGGTCGGATGGTTTGATGAACCAGCCCTGCTGTACTCGGAGGAGTGCTCCTGTACTCTCGTGCCAGGCAGGCAGACGCAGCAGACACACTCTTTTACAGGATTAAAGATCTCTGCCCTGGTGAGCAAAATAAAAACATTAGGCGCATCGGTGACATTACAGTTGCCGTCTGGAGCCCTAATAATGTTCTTTTTCAAGCAGTAATGTAGACAACAGGCTGAATTTTCAGTCAACACTTACCTGCGAGTGCCCCAGACATGCAACAAATGGCTTTTACGTACAATATTTGAACGTCTCAAATTACTTGGCAATCTGAGATAGCAAAAATGCAGAAATTGTTTCATGCAGATTTTTGTTTCAGTTAAATCACTAACAGGATCCGGAAGACTTGTGGTTACTAAACAACCAAATACGAAGTCGTCAGAATTAGCATTCATATGGACAAGTCAATCACAGGGTAAAAAAAAAAAAAACACTTGCTATGCATTGTAATGCTTAGTGCAAATACACTGGATTTATAGTGCCCGTTGGGAAATAACAGTTTTTTTTCCGGTCAGTTGGTTTGTTTGGTCGAGCAGCTTTTCAAGAGTGCCTATGCAGATCTGGCCGTAAAGAAGGCACATCTCGAAAAAAGGGATCTCGCGGGCTGCCGCAGCAGCGCGCGGGAAGCTGTGAACATGACGTTCATCACCAGTAGGGGGCAGTCGTGTTTCAGTCTGAGGTATTGTGTGTCTACTGAAGCCGAAAATGTGTTAATCTCTCTTAGGCGCCCGTTGACAGCAAGCGACAGAGCTCATAAACGTGTCGAGATCAAACTGTAAATACTGATATGTATTTATATCCTGTCACACAAAGACAACAAAGACCATGACGTTCTCACTGCATCCCAAAATGATCAAACAAAGCAGTGGGAACGGGGTCAAAATAGAAAAATGTGCTCATACACACACGGTCATAGGTTATTACTATGACCGGTAAAATCACACCACACGCTTACTACTTTGTCGTTGTTGTAAATATTGTGACACATTTGAAGTGATTCATGTTAGGAATTGGATCCAAGGTTTATACAAAATTATTTAAATAGACATGCTGATAACCTGCTGCATGCACACCATAAACGTGGTAAACACAAGAGCAGCGTAATATGAACCTCTTTTACACTGTAGCATGGACCCACCATGGTCAAGGCATAAGTGTAGCAAGGACGCACTGAAATCCCAATGACTTTTGTTTGTAGAATGAAGTCCTTAACAGAAGATTGCCCCTCAAGACAACAGCAAATCTGTGCAACGAGCTGGGAAGAAGGGACCATTCTTATATGAGGTCACAATAGGGGAAAAATGTAACTGAAAAAGGACACAATAAAGGGATTTTCTTTTTCCTCTCTCTCTCTTTTGTTTAAAAAAGACAAGTGAATTTGGCTTAATTGGTCTGCTTTAAAATATAAAAGCTCATTAAATGAAACTTTAAAAGAAAACAGTATCCCAGTATTAATGGGAAGAACCATTAAAGGGAATATACAAATCAGTGTGAGCAGTCTGCCAGCTAGATGACGTGCTATGAAGTGCTCCTGGGCCCAGTTGCCAGTTGTACCTGTGGCCGATTCACAGCCATGCTGATATTTAATATAACCTTAGTCTTGTTTTTGCAATATTGCTTAAGTGAGCTATCTAGGCACTAATCAAATTAGCTTCATTTGTGTCGTACTTTTAACAATGTTCACTTAAAGCAGCTGTACAGAATGAAAAAGAAAGTGGAAATAACCATCAGTCTACTGATGCAACTAGAAATCTGACAAGTAGGATGGTGCAAAATGTTTGCACGCTACATAGTAAAAGATTTGGTGAATGGGGAAAGAATTCCAACCCGTCCTATTATGCTGACAGTTTATGAAATATAACAGATCATTTGTCCTTCTTGATGTTGCATCATTCATCTTCCCTACCGATTCTTTATGCACCATCCTTGCCACGCCACATGGATATGTAGAGTCCGGAAAGGTCTCTGAGGTTGTGCTAAATCTGAGGATATTCAGTGTATTCCTATTTTTTATTTTATTTTTATTTTTTTTTTTACAAATAAACAAGGTTAAGCTTGTGCTGTAAGTTCCGAAAAGACGTAATGAGTTTATTTAGACTGCAGGTTTTCATGCTAAGGATTACTGTCACGCAGTACCGGAAAGCTAACAACAGGGGGTGCTATGGCTGTGTCGTGACATTTTAAACCTCAGAGACTTCAATCCACTCAGTAGCACATGCTCTGTCCAGACTGATTAGCACAACATAAAAAATTTTAAAAAATCTCCACTACATTTCAGTGATATTAATTGAATGATTTATGCTAGCGTTGCTGGTTCTGCAGTTTGCTAATTTGAAACTAGGAATTGGTTAAAAACATTTATTATTCACTTATCATAAGCATTCAGAATCATTCGAAATCAGGTATGCACACCTTAAACACCTGAATATTATGAGTATTATGCACTTGGATAAGGATATACAGTATAGTTGAGTTATGCAATATGAAGACAATCATATTAGAAAACATAAATATCTATTGAAAACTTGGTTAAAATATCATTAGTGGGGGAAAAAAATTATTCCAATAAATCCAAAAGGTTTTGTTGCTTCATAGTTATAAAGAGTTAGTTATGGCAAAACTCCTCTTTAACTTTTTGTTGTTGTTTTTTCTCCTCCATGTTTTTGATGTTTTTTGTTTTTTTCTTTAAATTTTTTGTTATTTTTATATTTTTAAAACTTTTGGACCTTTTGGTTTACCTTTGCACTTAGAAATATACAGGTATGAAAACTGATTATTTTAAATTAGTTTTTTTGTTTTTGTTTTTCCTTTGCGTTAGGTGTTTGAGAGGATTCTGTTCATCTGGGCCATCAGACATCCAGCCAGCGGCTACGTGCAGGGCATCAACGACCTCGTCACGCCCTTCTTCGTGGTCTTCCTCTCCGAGTTTGTGGGTAAGTCGAGTACTCTGACAGGTGTGTGTGTGTGTGTGTGTGTGTGTGTGTGTGTGTGTGTGTGTGTGTGTGTGTGTAGGGAGCAAAACAAATTACGAAGCAGACAAAGCACGCCGGCAAAAAGCCGATACAACAGCAGCTTCATTCGTTTTTTTCATTTCAATGTTTACCAAAATACTGTATAACCGAGCAGGAGGGGAATATCAGGCAGCAGATATATAAATAAATAACCAGGATCACGGCATAAATTGCTGGCATCCAATCAGATACCTGTTGCTATGCTGGGTAATTCAACAGAGTGACACCAGTGCTATGCCCTTCACATTTTTTCCCCCCAAGATTAATCTACTTTTTATTGTTGTTTTTTTTTGTTTTGTTTTGTTTTTCTTAAAAATTTCAGTTGTTCAGTGTTTAGGAAATTATTGTGTGATATGCCGAACAGGATTTACAGTCATTTGTAATTTGTACAGTAATTTCCATCCATCAATTTAAGAACCTCTTTAGTCCAACTAGGGACCATGGAGGTCAGTGGTGATCATTGTAATTATACCCATTTTTATGATCAGGGGGTCAGGACAGTATTCGCAGACACTATGGACAATTTGGGAATGCTAATTAGCCTAAGCTGACATTTCCATTCTTTCCCTGCAATGACCCGACGCCCCATGAATTAGGTTCTCATCAGTACTGATACTGTTAGTGGGACTGCTTGTCTGGTTATGTCTCCACCTATTTGTGAATTTTTTTCTTTTTTTTACATTTTGCAAATAGAAGAAAAAGCAAATTAGAAGAAAATGATTGTTTATTATCCCTACTGCACAAGTTTTTGATATGATATGATACTTTTTATTTTATATTAAGTGAGAAAACAAGTTTCATGCATTTCGACTTTATGTAAAGAATTGGTGGAGATAAACATGACAGGACAATATAATGAGGTGCTGTGGGGGGGGGGGGGTAGTTTTACGATTTCTTTATTTATTTCAGCATCACCCTATTTTATCAACTTTCACAACAACAAAAAAAATTGTCCATAATTATCAGTTATAACAGCCATGGAAAGCTTTTTTTTTTCCTCTCACCAACCTCTCGCTTCTCTCTCTTGAAGTTAACAAGACAGATTTTCATGTTACTAAAAAACTGCAAAGGCTTTCATCCTGAAGAAGTTCCCCCATCAGAAGACATAAAAGTTCAAATCTGACTGCGACAAAGAGCTGAAACTTTGTACGAAAATAAGCTAAAACTTTCCTAAAACATCAGTTAGAGTTAAAAGAAAAAAAATAATAAATCTGCGCACTCGAATAAAAACTTAGTTTGACCGCCTTTAGTCTTATGAACAGTCTTATTAACGTTTTAAAATACGATTCCTCGTGGTCTCAGAACCAGTGTTTCAGAATTTGAGTCTTGGAATGTGACCAAGAATATCAGAGAACAATAGAAAATCAGGAATAACCCAGTCGTTCAGTGCATTCAGGTTGTCGGCTAACTTCATTTTATTGCCACGTAACATTGCTGAGTCTAGACCAGAAGAACTGAAGCAACCCGAGATCATAACACTGTCTCCAGAGGCTTCTACAGTGGACACTATGTATGATGGTTGCATCGCTTCATGCGCTTCACTTCTTACCCTGACGCGCTTATCGCTCTGGAATAGGGTCAGTCTGAACTCATCAAACCACATGGTCTTTTTCCATCACCCCAAAGTTCAGTCTTTATATTGGTTCTAAACACATCAGAATCTAATATACAATAACCAATTAAGTCAATTGCTGTGGTAATACAAATAAAATAATGAATTCTCTATACAGAAGTGTTAACATCGAGGATCGATTGCAGAAATCTTTCTCGAGTGACCTCGATAATTCTTCCTGTTTTTTTTTTTTTTTAATGAAAAAGTTTTACTAACATCGGTTCTTGTTCGTGATATCTGGGCATACTTCAATACATTCTTAAACAATAATTTGCTCAAGTACTTAACGGTTTTTCATGTCCAGTCCTTCAGAGATGCAGAAGAGTTCCTCGAGCTAATGAAATAAATGATCAAGCACTCCCTGAATTAAATTAACTTGTTAAAGGCACTAACCTGTGCTCTGCTGTGGCCAGATCTCCTGATGCTGTTTAGTCGATTAGACTTTCACCATATTTGCATACCTGTTGTGCTTCAAAACAAATAGTTAACATTTTTAGCACATATATTCAAAAATTCAGCTCAAGAATTGAAAATTGAAAAGTGATATTACCAAGAAATAAACTGGAAAACATACAAGAGGAAAAACCTCTTGAAGTGAGCCAAACCGAGACTTTTGATTATGCAGAATAACAACACAGTTACGAGAGTAAATGCTACCTTTATTTCTCTATATAATCCCCTGCTACACTAATTATCCTACTACTTATCCCAGTGTTTCACTACTGCTTGGATATCATCAAGGTATAAACTTCTCTCAGTACTCCAGACTGCCTGCTTCACGTCTGAAACGCTGGCCTCCTTTAATGGCCCAAATATGTGGAAATGACTTGGAGTGATGTCCGTGCTGTACTGATCATGTGGCAATAACGCCCAGCCGAGTTCCTGTAATGTGCAAGTGGTGTTTTGATGATTTAATGATTGATTGTGTTTATAGATCCCAGAGACTGCAGTAAGCTCCAAGCCACCTCAGCCAGTATCCTCATTCATGAGCATACAGACTTCTTGAAAACGTTTGCACCATTCAAATGTTTTAGCGCGGCCGAGTTTCCTGTGCTTGATGTCTCCTGTAAATGTCAATGGGTTTTATGACTTCATTCACAAGAAATGTCATGACAAGTCCCAGATTGACCTGAACTCCTCTCATAGCATTTTGAAATAGTAAACCATCTTGGGCTACTGTAGTTACTGCAGATCATTTTTGGTGCAATTTGCAATACCGAAATATTTTGGAAAGTGCCAGCAGTTGGTGATCTACTGTACATTTACTAAAATATTTCATCTGGTAGGCATTTTCGCTCTTTTCTTTCAGATCTTACGTGTCAAATGCACAATTTGGATAAAATGAGGTGGATGAAAACCCCCTTGAAAGTTACTAAGTGGTTGGGAGAATGATTATATCTTTTATAATGCGAACATTGAAGCAGAACCCGTTCTGTGACGTTAATTTAAACTCGGTGGGAAATCTTATTAGGAATAATAACCTAGGATTTTACTTTGTCATAAAACATATCTGCCTATCAGGCTGTAGTGGGCAACTAGCCTTTATGTAATGTGCATGGGTTTACAGAGGGAGGGGGTGCTCAGGTGGGGTTGGCAGTTGGAGCTCATGCTTGAAGAAGCTTACCTCAGTGTGTAGGAAAGATGTAGAGATATCTCAAAGTGCTTAGAGCTGTGCAATTTAATTTATGTTTTGTTGGACGAATCGGAAGGTAAATCATCCGTCGATTCATGCTTTTTTGATTGTTTTGGTAAACTTGCAGACATCTAAATAGTTCCTTGAAAATGTACCCCAGCTTTTGGAGAAACAAAAACAGTTTCCATCAGCTTCCCAAATACTCATGTTTTGTAAGAGTATTGATTCTTCTTCTTTGCCGTTCATAAGCAGTTGGTGCAATCTCGCCACCTAGTGGACTAATGTGTGGCGCGAAAGATTGGCAGGAATAAAAAATAATAAAAAAGATTATCGCTTCGGTTTGGACACGTCATTTAATTAGCATTTCAGTCTTTAACTAATTTTAGTGGTTTGTAATACTTCAAAATTGTATTAAAAGTAATACAGCTGACAAATTAGACAATAAACAGTGCTTATGAATAAAATCAAATACAAAATTGCAATGGTCAGAATTCATATTGAACCGACAGTCTACTTATGATTCACACCTGCACACGTGATAGCCTTCACCGTCCTGTCTCTCTAGCTATTGTAGAAAAGGTGAGCCGTAACCGGTGACTTTCATGCTACAACCTGCTTTCTTTACTTGGGCTCATTTTTTAAATGTATGATTAAATCCGTACAAGATGGTTAAAATGGGGTCACTCTAACAATACATTACATTTAAACTGAAGAGAACATTATCTAAATGTTGAATTAGCATAAGCAAGGGAAAAATGTGAGTCCCAAGTGCGACCCATTGTGAGAAGTTTAGTTCTTGATGGGAAGTAAACGCAAATCAGAAGGTTTAAAGTCCCTTTTTAAAAGTCCTACATTGATCCTGTGGCCTAGATCTTGGCCCATGATTCATTTATTTCTTAGGGCAGCACCAACAACAACAACAAAAAAAAAGCGAAATGCATATTGCAGTCGAGGTCTCTAAGCTACTGATGCCAGGTGTTCCAGTAAATCTCCAGTGCAGGTGTTTTTGGTTGGGTAGCCTGCCTATGGACTGAGATCTGTTCAGCCAACGAAGGGGAAAATCTGAGGCTCGTCTGTCTCATTGCTATTCTCCGGCGCTCCGCAGACTTCCTCCCTCCCCTGCCTATTTATTTCCTCTCCTCTGCTGTGAAGGTTAATTACTTCTAGATAGTTAAGGATTACAGCAGAACAAAAAGGAGTGCATTGATCTCTTCCCATGTGTGCCAAGCCTGCAATGTCACCGGTCTACACAGATCGGGACGCAGCCTAAGATTACCCGGAGTGCTGATCGATTCCTGGTCATTCTCTCTCTCTCTCTCTCCTTCAGTTCTTCCCGAAACTCATTACTGAAAGGTAGGTTTTCCATCCTAATGCGTCTCTCTGTTCTGTTTGGGCCTCCATGGTACTGATTTGTGTGTGTGCGTGTGTGTCTGAGGCTGTAAGACTGAGCCAGAAGCTCAGGTTGAATGAGCTTGAATGATCTTCAGGGTTCCTAAAGCAGGTGAGGCCACTCTTATGTGTGTGTGTGTGTGTGTGTGTGTGTGTGTGTGTGTGTGTGTGTGTGTGTGTGTGTGTGTGATCAGAGCTCTTAGCCAATCAGAAACCCCCCAATCACTCCGTGCTTAATCCCCATCCTGTTCTCTTTGTATCATTGTTCTTCTGAGGTACTCGGGAGCTGCATGGCTCGGTGACTTTCTAGGACTGCAAGTCTCGCTTTTGCTGTCCCTGAGAGGCTCCTTAGAGAGGACAGTGTCTATCGGTGTGTGTCGGTATCTCTGAGCGTGTGAGAAAGCAGTCTCAGTTCGACTGCGCTAGTTTAATAGTGGGAAGTGAAGTGTTTTAAAAAGAGAAGCCAGCAGGATCAGGAGTCGCAACGCCCTTTTGATCGAAAGTGTCAGTATTGATAAGCCATAGCATTTATATCTGAGAGGTGTTTTGTGTGTGTGTGTGTGTGTGTGTGTGTGTGTGTGTGTGTGTGTGTGTGTGTGTGTGTGTGTGTGTGTGTGTGTGAGAGAGAGAGAGAGAGTGAGTGTGGGAAACGGAGTAAAGTCGAAATGTCAAATCTAAATCTAAAAAATAAATAAATTAAAAAACCCTTACATGAATCAAATAATTTGTAAAAACCCCAATTAGACTAACACAACAAAATATCACAAGATTATAAACTCAAATTCAAAGCTTCATTAACTCCAGCTGTCTCTTACATTTCTTTTGAATATCAGATCCTCTTGTCGTGGTGGCGTGCTGCACAGTTAAACGCTGTCCTGTATTTCAGATGAAACGCTGTCTCATCAGGAACAAGTCACACTAATCTAATCTGTTGGCTTTATATAAAGAACTCCTGAGGCAAGTTAATGTGAAAAGTTAATCTAATTAAATTAATCTAATATAATCACAATAGGAAAATTCGCTGCATTTCGGACACGGAGAAAACAATAATCAGAAATGGTCTCGCTGCAACATGCTAATTAATGAATGCGCTATTCATATATAGTTTCAGCCACACAAAAACACACATTGTGCCTGCTGTCATTCATCTTACAGGAGCTTTAAATAACCATTCAATCACCAGCCGCTTTCTTATCTTTATTGAAGTATACGGTGCTGTGCAAAAGTCTTAGGCGCCATATTATCTGTAGTACAAATTTTGTTATACAAGTTTATTATGTCTGCATTATTATGTACAAGACGATTCCCAACAAAGATACACTATAATTAATGAATAAGTAACATTACAGAAGAATATTTGCATGTCTGTAAAGAAAGCGACATATCACATGACAGTCCAGTTTTCAGATTAAAAAATAAACCAATAATGTCGACTCCTGGGTTTTGCATGAAAATAGAAAGGAGCGAGTGTGACCAAGTTACCAAAAGAATAATTCATATTCTCCAGCATGCTCAGTAAAACCTAACAGCCGTTTTATTTACAGTACTGTGCAAAAGTCTTGGGAACATCCAAGCAAAAGCCATATGCAATGATGCATTTAAAAACATCTCTACATTAAAAGAAACTTCTGTAAAAAAGTGTTAAGTTATAACATAAACAATAAACGGTCAATATTCGGTGTGGAAACTCTTCTTTTGAACATAAGCGCTAGTGTTTTCGATACAGATTAGTGCACTATTCTAAGTAAAACAGCTGTAAGGTTTTACTTTTTCCAGATGGCAGGAGGGTGATGGGTGAGCGAGAGGGGTGTGTCCGATCAGCCACATTGCTGGTGGCTTTGCGGATGCGGCGTGTGGTGTAGATGTCCATGAAAGAGGGAAGAGAGAGCCGGATGATCTTCTCTCCTGTTCTCACTATCCGCTGTAGGGTCTTACGATCCACGATGGCACAATTCCCGAACCAGACAGTGATGCAGCTGCTCAGGATGCTCTCGATAGTCCCTCTGATTAAACTGAGTAAATTAATAGAACCTCGTAGCAGAACTAGCGTCTGAGCTACTATTATATGAAATTAATCAACACCATCTGAGCAGACAACACTGAGAATTCAACAGATCAGTAGTGTAAAGTCTAACAACTAACAGGAATAATACAAATCCCTGCAGGATTCCTCTCTACTTTAACTGTAGGGATGGGAATCATCAGGCACCACACGATACAATAATATCGCAATACCTAAATGCCATTACGATTTATATTGCAATTCTATATCGCGATTTTATAAATATCCAGATTCTATATTAATTTTATTAAAATGTTTGTGACATTTTTTTAATAAACTTGCCAAATAATTTGCTTCTATCACACAGACTGCTGTGCAGTATGACTAGTTTAGAGTGCACCACCTGCAGGATTGTAGCGGAATAACAACATATTACCAGCTCAAATGCGAATAATTTTTGTGTGACTGATACATGAATTGCCAAACAGAAGAATCACGATACATCACTGAATCCATTCCCACAACTCCCCCCCCCCCCCATCTCTAATTACAACTAGTCATGTCGCTTTATAAAATAACACTCAGTCAGCACAGAAAAGAGTTCCTCGACAAACAAATAAGAAAACGCAACAGGAGAGTGGAGCGCATCGAATATTTCCGCCAACAAATATAATCATCATAATGAGAGGAAGTGCAGCTGTATCTCTTGCTATTGCATATTTAAAATCCATTTCCGAACATAAACATGTAGCAGGTTGTATTGGGATGTAACGTGTATAATCAAACAAATCATAGCTTCTAATAGAGTATTAAGTTTCTGCAGCCAAGGTTGCTGGGAAACTCAAACCCACTAAAATCTATCACAGGTTGCGAGTAGGTTAGATCTTGGACAAGTCTGAGAAAAGCGATGGCTACAGTAACAAATACATTTAAGATGAGAGATTGAACAAAGATGCGTGTTTACACAGACGCTAATATTCTTGGGATTCGGAATAGAATCGTTCATCACCTTAAAGCAGATTATTTTGTCACGTTATGAGAGTATATTAGTGCACTTACAGTACAGTGCCTTGCGAAAGTATTCACCCCTTGATGTTTTGTCCTGTTTATCTCCATTACAACCTGGAAAATATGTTTGTATTTTTATTGTGACACAATCATTGCAACTTAATTAGACTTAGTTATCTTAAGACTAAGATTTTTGCCCATTCTTCAAAGCAAAACTGGCCCAGTTGCTGTGCAGAAATCAAGTCATGCCGCCGATTCTCAATTGCATTGAGGTCTGGGATTTGACTACGCAATACCAAGGCATTTAAATTTCTCTTTCACCTCTTAAAACCCCACTATCATATGTAGACGTCACATTTTCTCCAGACTTCACTGTTTATACCCTTGTAATAGCCTCATAAGAGGACCGTCGGGTATTATTCCTTTGCCAAACCTGTTGCCGTTTAAAAGACATTGATAAAGTGCAATAGATATCTGGTGCTAATAAAGAGAAACAGTGAGGAGAAGGTACACAAGTCCAGGCAGGTCCCAAGAGGTTAAACCACTCCAGTGTAGTATGTTTAGGGTCGTTGTCCTGCTGAAAAGATAAACCTCTGTCCCAGTCTCAAATACAGGGCAGATTGAAACAGTTTTCCTTCGAGAATTGTCCTCCATTGTTCCTTTAGTCCTGATGTGTCCAGTCTCTGCCAGTGAAAAGCATATCAACAGCATCATGTTGCCACCACCATGCTTCACTCTTAGGGTGATAGGTTTGTGCTGCACATATTGATTTTCACAATGGTTACAAACCTCATTTGACCAAACAAACTTTCAGGGTGCGTTTACTGTATGTTCTTATTTTTGTCTTTTAAGCAATGGCTTTGTTTTTTTTTCCTGGCCACTGTTCCATGAAACTCTGCTCTGCGGCTTAAAATCGTCCTATGGACAGATATTCCCAGCTGCTTCAGTGTTCTCTTTGTGCTTTTTGTTCCATCTCTGATTCCTAGTCTTTAAGTTTTGATTCTTTCCATTTCGTTATAATGAATTTAATGGTGCTCCATGGAATGTTCAAAGTTTTTTGGATATAGTTTTATAACTCAACCCTGAGCTATACTTTTTCACAACTTTGCCCGTGACGTGTTTGGAGAGCTGCTTGGTCATCACATTGTATGCATACAGTAGTAGTGTTGTCGACTCCTGTTGATTATGTGACCGATCATGTGACACTGATTGCACAAAAGTGGACCTTAATCGAGTAATTATGGGACTCTAGAAGTTAAATGGTTGGACCGCATCTTATTTAGGGTTTTTATTGCAAAAGCAATGAATATTTATGTGCACCACCAGTCCACCCCACCCCATATTTCTTACTTTTGCCTTAATTATTGTGTCACAATAAAAATGCACTGTAGTTATTTTCCTGACTGGACACATTTGCATTGCAAATTCACCTGAGGAGTGTGTGTCTGTGAGTGTGTGTGCGCTCCTGTGGTCCGTGATAGGATAAGATAGGTGAAGCATGGCACAGTGACTCAATTCCTTTAAGATGCTTAGAGTTTTGTGAGTACTAAAACCTCAGGGTTTTTATTTTTTAATCCTTAAACATGATTGTCACTGCATGGTGCAAATGGTTTTGTGTACAAGCGTGTGAGAGTCCAGTGAAGCTCAGCAGGGGTGTTCTGGAGGTGGGTGGGAGGAGAGCCGTGACACTCTTAGCCTAAAGACCTGTGACATCCCTGTGACACAGAGACCGGTATGTCCTCCTTCATAACCCGTTTGCCTTTTTCCCCCCTCTGTTCTGTTCAAACACCTGTTCAGCTTCTCCTGCCATTCCCAGATGCTGTCACTGCAATGCAAATCTCTCTCCGGGTTAAAGAGGACATCTGGAACGGCCTCACATCTGCTCAGATCTGTTCACCGTTTCAACTTGTGGTCCTCTCTGTCTCTCTCGTGCATATGACACGTTCTCACAGACACCTATGAGGCTTAAAAGCAGAGATGAACCGTTTGTAAATCTTTGTCCGTGTACAGCAAAGGGGTTTAACATTTGGACTCGAGCTGCTGACCGTTAATTCACTGTTTATTATTTGCATCTGCCCGCATTTTAATGAATTTCTCCTTTTTGTGTCAAGCTTCATCTTTTATTGTCTTATGCAAGCAAAAACACCTCCAGACTTGGTGGGGAAAAAAAAAAAAACTTTTTCTCCCCAATACAAATGTTGTGTAATTAAAAAGCATGATTTTTCCCTACATAAAAGTTGTTTAGCCAAAAAGTTTAGCAAAAGCTTATTTTGTTACACTAATGCTAGGCTCAACGTGGAGCTTTCATACATTTGGATGTAGATTTTCTTTGTTTTTGAGCATCACTTTTATAAAAATTTAAAAAAAGGATTTGTTCTGACAGCTCTGAACACAGGACAAAAACTAAACTAGAAAGGTCTTTAAAGCATCATGTCAGAGACACTGTATATATCAATTAAAAATGCCTGCTAAAATAATAATAATGCAACAAATACGTTGTATACTTTGTCACGTACATCAGTTGTGCATCCTGGGAGCAGACGGAATCCTGAAAGGGCTTGTCCTACAGTCTAGTGTGAATAAATTGTCTGAAAAGTATGATAATTTCATTGCAAAAAAAAAGTACAGCAGCTGTGCTCCATCAAGGCATCGACTCCACAAGAAGCTGTGAACATGTGCTCCCAGATGTTAGCAGCAGATCCTTGAAGTTCTATAGTCTGTGAAGTGGGGACTCGACAGATCTGACTTGTTTGTCTGGCACATCCCACAGATGCTCGATCAGATTAAGACCTGGAAAATCCGGAAGCTGAGTCAAAACCTTGCACCCTTTATCGTGTTCCTCAAAGCATTTCTGAGCTATCTTGGCGGGATGATTTATCCTTCTGAAAGAGGCCACTCCAAGTAGAGACCGTGAACGGGTGTACTCGGTCTGCAGCAGTGTTTAGGTAGGTGGTAGTGGTTAAGGTAACATCGACTGTACATGAGTGCCAGGACCCAATATTCCCAGCAATTTGTGCTACCCCAGGTGCATCAGTGAACACTGGGTGCCCATGACCCTGTTGCCAATTGACAGCACGTCTTATCAAGGACCACTTTTGGTCTTCATTGCTTTGTCCATGCTAAACATATAATAGTACATTTTAATTACAAGTGTTTGCCAGGTCATCAGAGATTGCCTGTTTGAGCCACGATGATTCCACATCACTAGAGAGAAAAATTAGCACTCGGGTGTTACCCTGTAGGTCAGTAATGGATAGCTTGTTTATTCAGGTATGTTTAACTGCTCCCTAACGTATCAGATAAAATATATAATATATATTGCATTTATGTTTATAGTAATTGATAGACACCCTTATGTAAAGTGACATTTGTCTCATTATGCATCTGAGGTCAAGGATCAAGGGCCTCAACAGTATTAGCCTGCGGTGCTGCGGTTTGAACCCGTGACCTTCTGATCCGTAGATATAGATCCGTAGTCCAACGTCTTAACCGCTGAGCTACCCCTGCATTTGTTAGAATCATGTGTCTCGGACAAAAGATGCGTTGGCTGCTGATGTCATCAATACTGCCTGGTTGATGCCTTTTGATTTGATTTGATAGGGGAGGGCCCTAAGGTGGGATAGGAACTGGCTACAACTAAATTATTGGGGGGCGGGGGGGAGGTGGGGGGTGTTTATCTGATGCCTTGCATCTGATTCGTCAAAAGTTGATTAATTTTCAATTTACACTTCCATAAATTTTCTTTTCATATTGTGAAGCCGCTTTGAGACAATCACCATTATTAAACTCACTATATCAATAAAATTGAATTGAAAAAAAATTGAATTGAATAAATTTTCTTTAACAGGATTTCTTTTTCTGTTAATACTTTATCAGTAATACTGTATTGGTAGTTTCTTTTTCAGTTAATACTTTATCATTACTACACTTTAATAACAAATCATTCACAGTTGCATGATGAGTGTGCCATGTAATATAAGACTGATAATGAACAAAAATATAGTGTAAATGTATAATCATTGATATGGTAATCTGTTCCCTAAGGGCACATGACTCGTTTTTAACGAGTCTCCAGTGTCAGGGCTTGTAGGTTGTGTTCGTTGTTGTTCATGTTACCTTCAAGAGAGAAATAAAAAATATATAAAAAAGAGAGAGAGAGCCTAATGAAGAAACTTTTTTTTTTTTTAGATTGTATGGATGATCATCTCAACATCAATTATAAATGTATAAGAGTAGGCGTGTAACACTGTATCCTTGCACCTTCCATGGTCGATGGTTCGATTCCTGCGTGCGTTGATTGTCCTCTCACAGTTCAAAGATTAGTCTTATTGGTGTTTCTAAGTTGCCCGTAGTCTTTGGTGAGTGTGAGTGTGCCCTGAAATGGACTGGCATCCCATTCTGGGTATATCGTACCACCTTGTGCCCCGAGTTCTCTGGCATAGTCTCCAGGCCTCCAGCAACCCTGAACAGCGTAAGTGGTATGGAGAATAAGTGAGAGTGTATTAGAGTATTTGTTGTTTAATTAGCATAAATGATTACTCGTTGGCAAGTTGCGCTTGTTATTTAAGTAGCATTTTGTTGTAGTGGCATTTAGTAAATACATCTGAAAATAAGCCTAATCGTCTTACAGTTTAATAGTATTTTTATTGTAAGGAATACTGGATAAATCCGTAGACAACAAAGCTTTGCTAAGAGATTACTTTTTTGCTTTGTATCGCTCCTCCAAGTCAGAAAAATGAAGAAACATGAAGAGGATCAAGTGAGCTAAAGTGTGTGTGTGTGTGTGTGTGTGTGTGTGTGTGTGTGTGTGTGTGTGTGTGTGTGTGTGTGTGCGCGCTTGCGTTGTGTTATGTTATTTCCTGTGGTGAATCGAGTGTCCTGGGGGCATGGGGAAATCTCGTGAGGCATAATGTGTGTAACAGAACCATTTAGCATTCAGTGTTTAATGTGTGAGGAATGGTTACTGCTGTTAGAAGAGAGTGGAGAAAGAGAGAGAGAGACGAAGACAGACGGAGAAACCAGCAATGTTTGTTAGCATTTTGACAGCCCTGTGTCACCTGAGCACACAAGCACAAATGTGCACCCTGAGGAAATGCTAACTAGCTAAAGCACATGAGGTAGGTGTGTACCTGTCATCTGTTCAACGACTGTGTGTGTGTGTGTGTGTTTGTGTGTGTTTGTGTGTGTGTGTGTGTGTGTGTTTGTGTTTTCCAGAGGAGGACGTGGAGAACTTTGAAATGGCTGCTCTGCCTTTGGAAACGCAACGCAACATTGAAGCCGACAGCTTCTGGTGTATGAGCAAGCTGCTGGATGGCATACAGGTGTGTGTGTGTGTGTATGTTCATTCTTGTATATGTTCTGTGTGTTTCCATTTTCTGTTGCTGTGAAGTCCTGTTTTTCACATTAGAAGACAAATTCAAGGGTACCAACATATTGTGGTAGTATTATTTATGATTTTTGACCCCTCGGTACAGCGAAAAAAAAACATGTTTTTCTGTTTTGTGCGGCAAAAGCTGCAGTCAGACCAAACACGAATAAAATTCACCCTGCAGGAAAGATTGTACCCTGGAGGGAAAGTTTTGCTTTACACCGGCTTTATCTAGTTGAACTTTGATCTTGGAATTTATAAGTCTCAGTACTGTAAGCTAATAGAAAACATGTTGGCGGGGCTTTCGTCTTTATGGTCAGTAAAAATAACGGAGAAGCTACTTGTTATTAAGTAGCAGTTACTCAGGACCTTAATCTCACATGTAATACGAGGGAGTGAGTGGGTGGACGGGTCAGTGAGGTAGTGGATGATGGAATGAAAAGGTGAGCGAGTGTGTGAATGGCCTCGGGAGTGATGGAGTGAGTGGATTGAAGGATAATTGAGGGGATGAGTGGGTGAGTCACGGAGGGGGAGGGAGCATGGGTGAGTGAGTGAACAGTTTAGGTAGTAAGGGACTGGATCAGTGAGTGAGTGAGTGAGAGAGCGGGTGGGTGGGTGAGTCAGTGAACGAATGGGCTGGCTGAATTTGTGGATGGATAAGTGATGGGGATTAGTGGGTAAGTGGAGGAGTGAGTGGGCGGGTGATTGAAAGAGTGATGAAAGTTAAATCGTCATTGCTGCAGAGCAGCTTTACACAGTCAAAAGAAAATTATGAAAATTTGTCTGAAATGTAAATGTGTATGAAAGTGTGTGGTTGGGTCAGTGAGTGTGTGGGTGGGTGTGTTTGTGGGTGAGCGAGTGGGTGGATTGGTGGATTGAGTGGGAGGTTGATTACAAGCGTGAGAGAGTGGATGGATCATTGAGGGAGGGAGGGGTGAGTGGGGTGATGGGTCAGTCAGAGAGTGGATAGACAAGTGACGGAATCGTTAAATGGATGGGTGCATCAGTGAGGAAGCGGAATGAGCGAATTAATGGGTGAGGGGGTGAGTGGTTGGGTGGGTGGATGAGTGAGTGGGTGAGTGAGTGGGTGGGTGAGGGAGTGAGTGAGTGAATGGGCAAATTAGATTAAGCAAGTGTTCAAATAAGCAAGTGAAAATTATATTGAGACAAGAAATATTGTGGCATAAAGAGTAAATACGAAAAGAGTGAAGGATATTAAGAATAATATTCTATTTAAAAAAAAAAGACTACTAATTATGCAAAAATAATAAAAGGTCAGGCTGATCCAGTCTGCATTAAATTTGTCTTTTGGATCCGCTATAAACCAGCAGTTCCAATATTCTCTGGATCACCATTTCAGACTTTAGAGAACTATAAACCCTTTAAGTGAGAAAACAATGAAGAGAAATAGTGCAGAGAAGTAAAAATCCCCAGAAAATTTCCAATTAATTAAGATCAGTCCTACACAGCGGCATGCCATTGAAAGCAGCACTAGCAGAAAGCTGTTTGGCGTTGCAGTGAGTCTGAGTATTATTAATGCATGTGTTTTGATTCTACAGGATAATTACACATTTGCTCAGCCTGGTATTCAGAAAAAAGTGAAGGCGCTCGAGGAGCTCATCAGCAGGATTGACGGTGAGGCCGCCATCTTTACAACACTTTTAACTAGGGAGTGTTTCACCCTAGCGCAACTAAAAGTGGCTAACAGTGAAGTTGCAAATATGACTCGGAATCCAGAATCACAGGCAGTCTTGTACGCTGGGTCTTTGTGCTCAGTGCTCACTAAAGAGGCTTGGAAAGAGAGAGAAATATAATATAACTGCTACTAATGAAGGAAAATTAATATTAGCATAAGATAGACCTAGCAAAGGAATCAGAAATGAGCCTAGAATAAAAGTTAAGTAGCAGAGATTTGCATTTCTCAGACTAGCAACGTTGAAAGCAATGAATCTAGCAAAACGTGAGACTATGTGGAGGGTGGAGAGATTAGTATAACATAATAATCCAAGAAAAAGGAAGCTTTCTGAGGCAAGCAAAGCAACGAGTAATAAAACTAGCAATAAGAGAGAGAATGGTAAAGAGAGCATAGATGAGGCTAGCATAAATTAACACTAGGGAAGAAAATGTTTTGAGACAAGTGAGGCAGAAAATCACGATAATGGCATAAAAGTGTTATAAGCCTGGCAAAGGGAAGAAAGATGAGGAAAACATAAAAAGAGAAGGGATGAGTTTTGAGATTAGTAAAGGAAATGTTCTAGAACGTGCATAATAGTGATACTAGCAAATAAAATGAGAAGGATGTAAAACTAGCGCGAGTTCTACTGAGAGACGCTAATAGGGATTAAACTGCATTTTAAAATACTTTCCAGTTTAAGCGATACCATTCTTACGTACATAGAAGAAATGTTTTAGATGATGATTTTTAATGTGTCCTGTGTAAATAAATTTTCATATGAATATTTTTAACAGGGCAATAGGCCATGAGACTAGAATGGTTGTCATTGTTAATGGGAAACTATAAAGAGTAGATTGATAGGACTGAGATTACCATTGGAAAGATTAGGAGTAAAATGAGACTAAACGTAGGATGAGAAAAGTCATGACTGAGATGATCATACACTAATCAAGAAGTGGTTTCTTTCTTTCTTTTTTTTTTTTTTTGACAGACTATGAGGTCTGGTATGGTTTGGAACACGGTCCCTTCCTTTCCTCATTCATATTCTACTCTTCTATTCTTCCAATAATTCTGTTATAAATTAATCTTCCATCACTACATTTTTTGTGCAAGTCTAATCTTGGGCCAATGTTATAATTTTTTGTTGCCTTCTATGTTTTTTTTGTTTTTTTTGTTTGGTATTGCAGAGCTCCCCGGTGAATTCCTTCTTTTTTAAGACTTTCAAATGTTTTGAGATCAGTAAATGTTTATTCTCCCTGCGGGAAGTTTAAAACCAGTTTGCATCATATGTTCAGAAAGTATGGCGATAATAAAAAGTAGTAGTGTGAAGCGCCAGTACGAGATAAAACACAGGGAGTTTAAACAAAAGTACAGTATCTGCAGCAGTCCAAGGTTAGAGGTGTGTAAAATACTCAAACTGAGAGCCCAGTATGACAGAACAACCTTTCACATTCATGTACAGCCCAGCAGTGTGCAAATGAAGATTCGCTAAATATTGATTAAAGATTGTTGTTTGTGTTCAATACAAATACAAGTAAATTGACAAGGCCATCAAAGTTTAATCTGTCCACATGTTTAACAGAATTACTGAACATTGACAACAAATATTATTTAAATGCTATGGAAATTTTAAGCAGATGTTATCATCTTCTGTTGCCAATGGAATTCCAGAATGGTTAAAGCAATATTTTTGTTTAAGCTTATCAATTGAAGCTGAGATTCGTACATCAATCACATTCTGATTGATAGATTTTTTTATGATTTATGATTTTAATTATTCGAACAGTCAGAAAATGGTATCGTATGAAAAACTGGAAACTATTTGCCCAAATTATGTCTCCGGAAATTAGTACGTTCATGAAGCTTTATTCTTGTTTGGAGCACCCGGTTGAAAAAATTGAAGTGCGTGCTTTTTTTTTTTTTTTTCGTTTCTTGCATTTGAAGGGAAACAATGTGAAGAGGATTCACAATGAACTGGTTGGGTACGAAATTCTAACCTCTCACCCAGTGACTTCTTCCTCTTCCTTCCGTTTCGTCACTTGAAGAAACCACTTATCAGTAGGCGTTTTAAAGAAGAAGAGGTGGTGATTACCAAGGTGGCACTTTTCCTCAAGAGCCAAAAAGAAAAAGTCTCCTCCAGCTCATCCATCCTTTGGAGAAGCATGTCGCCTTAGGTGGAGAATATGTAGAGAAGGACCAAGCTCGTGACCAACGTTCGTCTTCGTAAATAAAATAAAATGGTCACTGTCCGAATACTTATGAACCAGACCGTCATTTATCGTTCTAGTACATGGCTAAGAAAAGAAGGAGTTCTTGAAACGAATATCAGAGCAATTTATTTTAATTGTTTAGCAAGTTTGTGAATTACAGAGACTCTATGAAAGTGCCATGACATTTTAAAAGCTTTTTAGTTCAAAAACTTTAATGTGACAAACAAAAAAGTGACTTGTACACCTTATTATTGCATTTCTTTAGTTTTTTTATTACTATTTTAACTTCACCAGTAGATTTTAAAGTGCATAGCATGAACCTTTTCAAAAAAAATTATTAAATATCATTCAAATCAGTTAGGAACATTAGTTCTGTAGCAATTAACTGATCCTTTAGAACAATTACCGACTATTATCTCCATTTTTCCTTTTACTTCACTTATCTTTTTTTATCATTTGTTCAGACTGACCTGAGGTCAGTTCCTGTCTTTTATATTTTATAGGAATATAAAGGGCACATTATCATGTCTGAGACTTTGACAAAGGAAATGAAAGTTAACAGACCAAGACTAAAATGATTATTATGGTGCGTTCATTTGGCTTCAGTCAGCACTTCTAGCTCTTGCACTTTCAGCAGCGGGACTCTTTGATGCAAGGCTTTTTTTTTCCTGCAAGGCCAAGGCGCTACATGGCGTAGTGTTTTGCTCTCTCTGACACGTTCACGTTTTATGCATTTTGTAGCAGGGTTTATCAAGAGAGATCCTACACTTGAGGCAGTATAAGTGATTTATTTACAGGCCCAGCCATGGCTTTCTGCCATTCTGAGAATTTGAACTCACCACCTTTTGGTTACTGGCATAGAATCTTAAGCACTGAACTACTGCTGTCTAGGAAAAACTCCTCTCATTCATGTTGTTTCCAGAAACTCAGGTGAAAAATGAAAATTCTTCACCTCATCTATAGGGTCGTATTTTATTTATGACAATGCGTATTTTTTGTATAGGGTAGAAGAAAGTTCAGGTCAAAGTGCTGAATGGAGGGCCAGCCTACGATGGTGCTTATGGATCTGTCAAGGATCTACTGGAATTCATTGTAGAGTGTACAGCAGACATCACTTAATGACAGACTGCGATTCGGATCCGGACCAAATTATAGTTCTGTCCGAACTCTGATGCTTTTCTGATAAATAGGAATTATTTTTACTCCGATTGTGAGTAACTCGGTTTATGAATGTTACGCAAGACGAGCAAAGATTTTTAATTAATTTTGACTTGAAAAACGAGCATGTCTTGGTTTACGAGTGCCAAGTTTTTTGACATCAACACACACACACCGACACACACACACTCTCTCGCCTTTACACCTCCCCTCCCCGGCTTCACACAGACACACACACTCAAACTCTGCTCTGTCGCGATTTTTTTCAAAGGTAGGGTGCTGGTTCCTTTGTTTTGTTTTTTTACTTTACAGCAGTGATTCCGTTCCGCTCACGCGAGTGTCATTAGGGAGATTTCTTTTTTTTTTTTTTCATTAAAACAGTGTTTCCGTTGTGTGTGTGTTTGTTGTGAAACTTGAAAAGCGAGGTGGGGGGAGGAAGGAGGAGTTTTACTGTGTAAGACGAGGCGAGGGAAGGGGCTAATTCCACACACACACACATACGCATACACACACACACACAAATACACGGCACCTGCACGCACAAACGGAAACACTTATCTGTTGGGATTTATTTTAACTTTTATTAAAGGTAAAGTGCAGGTTAATTTGTTTTATTTTTCTTTATATATTGTATTAATTATTTTTCTGCATTTATTTTTTTGGGCTGTGGAATGAATTATTTGAGTTTTCATTATTTCTTATGGGAAGATCTGATTTGGTTTATGAGTGTTTTGGAATACGAGCTTGCTTCCAGAACAAATTATTCTCGTAAACCAAGGTTCCACTGTATATCAGTAATCTGGTAGTTTAAAACCAGTTTGTCTCATATGTTCAGAGCCCGTGGCAATCATAAAAAAGCAATATTGTGAAGCGCTCCCATTAGACAAAACCCTTTTACATTCATTTACAGTCCACCAGAGGGCAAATAAAGATTACCTAAAGATTAATTAAAGATTGTTTGTATTCCATACAAATACAAGGAAATATACACAGCCATCAAAGACCAGTGTGTGCACATATTTAACGTCATTACTGAATATTGACAATAAATATCATTGAAATGCTATGGAAATTTTAAGTTACATAGACTTAGTGACTGCATATTCGAAGAAAAAATTAGTCGAACAGACCTTAGTAAATTTTAATTGAGTATTCCTGATGCACAGTAATACTGAGAATACCAAAGAGACTAGCATAAATGTGTAACTACCATAAGACCATGACAAGTCTGAGGGACCAGACATAATACTTGTTAAAGAAAAAAAGTTACCAGAGTAAAAGCTCTTGAGGCACAAAAGTCAGATAAACAAGAGATCGAAACTGGCAATAAGATCCAAGGACAGGCCGAGTCATTCCAGTCATCATATAAGTTTCAGTAGCATGCCAAATTGTATAGTTTCTTGTGCTTTAGTATCTGACTTATTTGTTAGCAATGTCATCGCACCATGGTTGAGTGGTCCAATCTTCCCTCCTCTCTTTGTGTGTTTGGAGACTCCATGTTCTCCCCAGGCTTGGTGGTACTTGGGATTCCTCCCACAAGACAAAGCCATGCTATGTAGGCTGATTTCAAATTGCAATAGCATGTGATTGGGTGTGTGCCTGTGTGTGCTTGTGTCCTGCAATCGGTTGGCACACCATTCAGCAGTGACCTTACCCCAAGTTCTATCATTTGCTTACATAATCCCGACAACATCTGAATTCTGAATCACCATCGTTTATTCTGTTGGCACTTTACAGAAGGCAGTCGACTCGCTAGAGGGATGGAAATTGTCATGAAATTCTATTAGAGCCACCTGCAGTGCTGGTGCGCTCGCATATGGCGGTGAGCTTGCAAACTGGCCATGTGCCTCCTCAAATGTGCAAACCATTAAGGCTAGGAAAGGGAAAGTCCTAAGACTGGGACATGGGTCACACCTACACAGGTCAATATCCTATTCATTCCTGTTCCTAAAGAATTTCTGACTCGCAGACACTCTTGACGCGAGACACAAAATGAGACCGACGCTAGCATTGTGGAAAGTTGTAGCGTTTGCATAATAATAAAACTCAGCCAAAGGAAATGATGTACAGGAGAATATAAAAATTTTTAAGACTAGCGTAAAAAATCAAGACTAGTAACCTTCAGATGAGCCTTCGTGTGGGCAGTTTGAAGGTGTCACCAGAGTAACTGGTTCCTTAGTACGTCCTGCAATTAACAATTAACGCGTACAAGAAAAATAAAACGTAGAACTGACATGCCAGAATATAAAGGGGAAATATAGGGCCGTGTTCCGAATAGAATCTTTAAGAGAATATAAATAGTTCCGATTGAAAGTGAGTTATTGCTTTCCGCATGCAATACACAGCTGACTGTTTGGGATCCCATGTGAGGTGAAATTTATGTAACGTATCAAAAACGCTCAACAGCAAGGATATTTTGAAATTCAGATTTTTTTTCTCCCCTCTATTGCTTTGACTCTGTTAAAGTGTCCATTATCATTTTGAAAGATACCCAGTCGCTCATTCTCCTCTCGGCGAGCTGCGGCAGGATTCTGTCGAAATCCATCACGGGCAGAGTCGATAGAGCCTCCTCCTTAACGCCATCCTTATTCTTCCTTTTCCCTGCTGAATGGATGCTTTATATATTAAACATCCCTATTCTCATTGCTCTGAGCCTCTCGCATTCCACCTCTCTCTTCATTTCCAATCGAATGTAATTATGTGCAACTCAGTGGGAGGCTGTAATCTAAACTCAGCAGGACAGGTGTAGAGGCATTTTTGATTGAGAAACCAGTAGGTTACTTCATTCAATATGCTGTATTTATACACATCCAGTAGGTTAGTTCATCATTTACACACACATACATACATGTACACGTCAATGTCAAGCTGTGAGGTGATGGATCAGCAAAAGAGTGGGTTTTTCTTTAAACATTTCTTGATCTGTGTACCATATGCTCTGATTTGTCCTGATCCAGAGGACGTGCACCTGCATTTCCAGAAGTGTGAGGTGGAGTACCTGCAGTTCGCCTTCCGCTGGATGAACAACCTGCTGATGAGGGAGCTGCCGCTGCGCTGCACAATCCGTCTGTGGGACACATACCAGGTCCACACACACACACACACATATATAGTGAAAGGTCAGGGCTTCAACGACTTGAAAAATTCCTATGGTTACATGCCAGCAGCAATAAAAATCTTCATATAGCGACTTACGGTTCATTGCGAAATTATTGCCGCCCTTCATGAGGAAAGACTTTTGTGTTGCACTTAAAGATTCATGTTTTTCACTTAACACCGTCCTTGTACACTACCCAGCCCCCCCAAAATATAATAATAAATCACTACCTGGATTTAACCATGTAAATAGTTAAGAGCCTTCTAGTGGATAATTACTGCAGTCATTAATGTTCAAGTAGCTTCTTCTTTTTTTCTTTTTTTCTTTGTTTAACAGCAATAGACGAGACATATTCTGTAAGGAAGCAAAGATCTTACTCTATTTCAGGAGGGTCAAATTATTGTGCTGCATCAAGAGGACGAATACGGCTTCAGTTTGCTAGGGAGCATAAAGAATGGACTGTGGAGTGTTGTAAAAGGTCATCCGCTGCATAAGAAAAATCACAAGGTGGTTACAGAGTGTTTACAGCAAGGAGATCATTTATAAGAGTTCATTCCAAAATAAAAAATAAAAATAAATGTTCATTCCAAAATTATTGGCAGGAAAGAAAGTCCTTCTTGTCACATATAAAAATTATATTCTCTGCTTCACATTTTCTACATTTCTAAATTACCAGAAGTCAAGGTTTCAGATTTGAACAGTTAGAGATTTCAATGTAAGTTTTTGGAAAAATACTCCATCACAGCAAGCTGCCTGGAAATGTTGCACAACCGTCTTAATGGCTCCCTACTTCAGTGTGCAACACACAATCATGCTGTGTTCAAATGAGACTGAAATCAGATGTTTAGAGCACGAACATAATCACCATTTTCGAGAAAACAGATGCTTACAAACTCACTGGAAAAGTATGGTGGTGGATTAATTCACGCTTTGGGCTAGTATTGCATCTGGTGGTCCAAGAACTAGTGTGTTTCTTTATATTTGTAATGGCTGGTTTGAAATCTAGTTTCCCGATGGGAACCGTGTATGTGTAAAATCAAAGGAGTTTAGTAATGCAACATATTTTCTGCCTACTTTGTATCATTTTCTGTTGTTTGCTGCACTAAAATTAATGATTTATCTTAAATGACCTAAATGTGTTTCAGCAATTACTGGGTAGCTTGTAGCCAAATGACACAAGCTTAAAGATTATCATCAGAGTCTTATGTACTGCTAATATGGCTCATTATATGAAATCTTATATGGCTCACTACTTATTGAAACAGCACAAGAGGACGACAAAATGATGCTTAAAAACGTCATGGGATTGCCATTATTTATGTACATAAGGATTGTTTTTTTTATGGTGCAGAAATCTCCAACATTCTGGTGAAGGTCACTGTTTGGTTCAACAATGAACAGATTCGTACCAGGCTTTGGTGCCAGTTTTCTCCACCTCCAGTCTTTCAAGTGCTCTGACGAAGCAGACTCTGAAATAAAAGTGTGTAGGCTGAACCTTGGCTGTCTTTGGTTATGATCTCAGTACTCTGAACAGATCCCTTTTTACACTCAGATTGGATTCGTGCCTGATCAATTATTTTTGTTCACACATGCAAAAAAAAAAAACAAAAAAAAAAATGTGACTGTTGCAGCTTTTCAAGGTCAGTTTAAACAAAGGCGAAAATCAAGTGATAAAAAAAAAAGAAAAGTAACAGTTGTTTATTTTCACAGTTGTCTTTCATTTATTTATTTTTTGTACATGAAAGAGGCTCAGAAAGTTATAAAATTATTGTATTAAGAATTAAGTAGGGACCTAATATGAGCAGCAATTATAATAATACATGAAGATAACTGAATGATGAAAAAAATTATAGTAAATAAGAACAGAAGAAATCATATAAATGAGATTTTTAGAAAAGGAAATGATTTAAATGAGTGAAAAAAATTATAGTTAATTAAAAACAGATGTAAACTGTAGAACCAGAAGACACTGAAAGACAGAAATATCTACAGTGTACTCAGAAAGGATGAACATTATAGCAGTTCAGTATAGATATTGAAAAAAAGATAAGTTGTATCAATATTATTCCCGACAAGATAATTGGGTAATAAAATTTGCACATCACTGTTTAATGATTTTAAAGCTTGTTTCTAGAAGTAAAAAAAAAATGTCCCTTTATTTCTCTATATAATCCCCTGCTACACTAATGCACTTATCCCAGAGTTTCACTAGTGCTTGAAAACCATCAAGGTAGAACTGCCTACTTCAGTCTGAAATCCTGGCCTCCCAGGAACTCCTTGAATCGCCCAAACATGTGGAAATGTCTAAGATCGAGTTCAAGACTGTAGAGAGCATATAGCAATAACTCCCAAATGAGTTCCTGTAATGTGCAGTTGGCGCAGTGAGCAGGTTATGGCTTTTTCCCCATTAAAGGAAAGGGTTATTGACGTGAATCAGGCAATTTGATCATAGCTCTGTTTGTACTGAGAATTTTCTACCTTGATGGTATCCAAGTGCGGTGGTAAAGTGCTCGCGAGTTCGATTCCCGGGTGATGCTTTAACCTTTCGCAGCCGGAGGTCTAGAGAGAGCTGATTGGCCGAGCTCTCTCAGAGGGGAGGGATGAGAGGTACTTGGTGCTCCCACATTAATCACGGCTCTACAGCCAATCAGGGGCGTCTGTAAGCTCACGCAAGCGTAAGGAGCGGATAGCGCTGTGCGTTACTCCGCCCCCAATGGTGTGTGAGCGAGCAGTTTGTAAAGATGTGGTTGGCTGGCGTCACGTGGTTCGGAGGAGACACGTGATAGTCTTTGGTCCTCCCGACTCAATGTAGTAGTAGCCTTAATGTGGGAGCCCCCTAGTGATGGGGAGAAATTGGACATTACACTGGAACCTCGGATTGCGAGTAAGGCTGTTTGCAAGGTTTCCGCAAGATGAGCAAAGATTTTTTTTTAAATTGGGGGGTTTTACTGTGTAAAACGAAAAGGGGCAGAGGGGAAGGGCTAATTCCACACACACACACCACCTTTTTTTTATTATTGTTACTTTTTTTTAAAGGTAAAGTGCAGGTTAACTTGTTTTATTTTGACTTTATATTTTATATTAATTATTTTTATGTATTTATTTTTTTGGGCTGGTTCGAATAATTTGAGTTTCCATTATTTCTTATGGTAAAATACAATTTGGTTTATGAGTGTTTTGATATACAAGCCTGCTTCTGGAACGAATTACATTCGTAATCCAAGGTTCCGCTGTACTAAATTAGGAACAAAATCAGGGGAAATCCAAAAAGAAATTTAATAAATAAAATAAAGGTAGATTTTTTTTTTACATTTTACTTTCTGTTCTGTACAATCAAAAGTCCCAGTTTGACTTGAACACCCCTTACAGACTTAATATATTGCTGTTATAGTTTTTCCCCCCATTTTTTTCATTAGCAGTGGCATTTATTGCGCATAACTGACTGAAATATTATGATACAGATCACAAAATGTGTTTTTCTATACCAGCAGCTCTGACAGTTGTTCCACTCCATATAATAAATAAACTTATAATACACAGAATAATAAACATTTTTATATTCAACAGAGAAAAAAATGAATAACCGCTGATTTAGTGAGGTTCTTCTGTGAGGGGAAGTTTTTATTTAACATTAATGGAAAAAGTCTTCAGAAGAGTCGGGAAGTTTTTCACCGTGAGTAAGTCGTCAGCATCGAGGACTGTGTGCTTTCTGCTTTGTCAGTAAATTGTTAAGGTTTTTTTTTTTTTTTTTTTTACTTCAAGAGAAGGAAAAGAGAGCCTGCTGAGGGGCTGACTATTTATAGCTGCTGTAATATAAGTAATAAAAGAGAACAAACTAGTTTCCAAAACATTAAAGTGACATAATGTACAGATATAATTGCTGGAAATTGTAGTGTAAGAGGAATAAACATTCGTTTTAATATGAACGTTTTGAACTGAGTGGGTGGCCGCAGTAATTCTGCATCACACCATGCCATAGTTTCCTATAACCAAAGTTTTATGCAAGTTACACAAATCCTGTACTTGAATAAAAGTGGAGATTCCTTAGGGCAAATATTACTCAAGTAAAAGTAAAATTCCACCTCTTACTTGTATACTTGAGTAAAAGTACTGAAGCCTTTTTCCATCATAAAAAATCTCTCTCTCTCTCTCTCTCTCTCTCTGCTTCCTGATTTTAAACATGCTGTTTCCATCACTGTCTGCAACCAGCGCCGCTTCTGATTTCAAACACCTTTTTGTTTGTTAGGTGTGTTTTGAAGGAAAGATAAGTAACGCAATTGCCATTTTAAATACTACGCCCCACTGTGGTTAGCTAATGCAACACCATGCATAAATTTAAAACCATGCAAATGCGTATTTTTATGAGTAAAAGTACATGTATTTGCTGTTCTTTTGATCAGAGTAAAAGTTAAAAAGTATCTTCAAGTACAAATACATGAAATATGTACTTACAGGAAGTACAGTGATGAGGTACATGTACTCAGTTCCCTCCCGCCTCTGACTATAACAGCACACATACCACCGTTTTATTTCCGTTTTACTTTTGATGCACATGCAAAATCCCTGTGCAAAAGTCTAGTGGAACAAATAACACAGACTACAGAATAAAAGTAAACTGGTGTTCACTGCCAGAATGAAAAATAGCCCAGAGAGCAAGTTATCACTGACAGCATTGATAAATGTGCTTTATGTAGTACAGAGAGACAGTTATAATTGGTCAAAAAATAAAATAAAATAAAATAAATAAATAAAAGGCCTGACCTTGGGCACGGTGTTTATTGCCTGTATTCGTTTGTATTCTCAGTGAAGAGATTGAATCCCCTGATGGATTTACTGACTGCATTTCATCCTCATGTCTCCAAACTCTTTTGATATGTGCCTTTTCTCAGCTTTTTTAAGACTGATTTTTGCTTTGTAATGTGCCAATTTCATTTTTTTTTTTCCTTGCAATTTTTTTTTTACCTCTTGAAATAGATGTGGGTTTTTATTTTCATAGAAGGAGCCATCAGCCCAGAAAATGTGACAATTTTCTTAAAAAAAAAATGTTAGAAATGATGCAATCTGTAGCCTCTATCTTACAGACAGAAAGCATGTTAGTTAACAAGGTAAAATGTTTAGTCAGTGTTATAGTGGAGTTTAATATATGGAGATAGCAGTTTAAAGGTCTGATGATTTACTGTTTGTTTAACAGGTTAGCCAAGGTCTCGGTCAGTTTATGCTCCAGCTGAAATACATATTACATATTTTATACCTCAAACTCCCTCTGCTTCACTCCTGTACCAAATGTGCCATTTCAGTGTCTATGTAAAGGAGCTAGTGTGAAGCAGAGATGAGCAGTAAGATGTGAGCAGTGCGGGTGGGAGGTCACATTAGGGGTGGGGGTGGGGAGGCGGGGGAGCGTTCTTTTTGGCTTTTTTGGAAAAGTAGGGAATGTTTTTGTCAACACAGACACAGGAGGCTCATCAGAATGTCTAGAAATTACTAAAAAGTGACCTTTTTTAAGGGTCATGTATTATAGTCCTTTTAAACAAGTTATAATAAGTCCCACAGGTCTCTTAAATGTATTTGCTAATTTCCTCACTGAAATACCACTCAGATCACTTACAGATGCACTCTGTTTCTGTGTCTGTAGCATTAAATGCTTTTGAACTACTGCCCCTCATGGCCCCTTGTGAAAGTGCCTGTTACGCCTGCATCGTTATAGATAAACGCCAAGCCAAGCTCTCACCATCCAAAAGACTACTCTGATAAAATTGGCTTGAAAAGTTTCTCACACACACTCGGCCACATTCTGAATGTTTCTTAGAATAATGAGCCTGGCAATTTATCCATATGGCTTAGTTTAACAGGCTAACCTGTTAAAACTTTTCAAAAGCAAGACATACAGCTTAGAATAGAATAGAGAATAGAGCCAAACTTGAAGCTAACCCAGAGTTGAACTGTTCCACTATGAGAAAGCAGTCTGATGTGAAATGGTTAGCACGCACATACACACAAGTTTATTTTTGTACCTGCTAGACCAATAGTGGAAATTTCAAAACTATGAAATAACACAAATGGAATTAGGTAACTAAGTAACAACAAAAATAACAGACAGTTGTTATTTTAAGACATGAAAGTCAGCTGTTCTGGAACCCATCGAGCTCCATGATGAAACTGTCTCTCATGAAGACCTTCCCAGGAAAGCAAGACCAAAGCTTACCTCTGCTGCAGAGGAGACGTTCATTTAGAGTCACCAGCCTCAGAAATCACCAATTAACACCAAACAGCACCTCAGATTAGAGCCGATATGAAGCTTTACAGAGCATGAGTAGCAGAAACATCTCAATATCAACTGTTCAAATGAGATTACTGTATATTTTGGACGCCTTCAGCATTGTTTTACAGTGTAGAAAGAAATACAAATCAGGCTGGATACCAAATCAGAGGAGGGTGCTTATTTTGTTCCCCTTTTAGTATTATAATAAGTCTTGTTCTCAGACTGAATGAAAGACCACTACTCTGCATATTTTATTCATTTTTTTATTTTTATTTTTTTGCTTTACCACATTCATGCCAATTAAGAAAAGACTGATTAGTTAAATCCAGTGTGTTGGGCCGTCCAGGACAGAAGTTGAGAACCAATGTCAGTGAAAATCTGTATGAGCTGCTACTATAGAAACAATAACGACCTGGATTCGTTCATGCAGGAACTGTAATGCCTTTTTGCAGACATGCGACTACCATGACATCAGTGCCATTAACGGACATTACACTACATTACATTTTTTTTCATTGATAACGCAGCTCAAGATAATTTTTGGAGGTAAAGAAAATACCAGAAAAATTACCTGATGGTCACCTGATTGCTTATACCAGATTACCTGATACTTTCTCCAACAGATATAAAGAGTAACCTAGCAACTGATTGCTTCTGTTCTGCTGATAATTTTTTTTTATATGCAGTTTGTTGCAGTGGACTTGTGTGTGTAAATGGACGAAGAAAATAATAAGGATATTAATTTGCAGATGTTTAATTCGTTGTTATAAAGTGATTGCCTCAGACAGCGTACAAATATGTGATTCTTTCTGGATTTGGTGGCGTCTGCTAGCATTAGCGTTAGCTCATTCAGCGCTTTTGGTGCAAATGATGCAATGCTACGGAATACGCTGTGCTTTACGCTTCAAAAAAAATAAGAACGTTAACCAATAATGACATTTCGAGTGTCCTACTTAATAGCTATCTAACTACTGGAGTTGAACAAAAGTATTACGATAGTGTAAAAAATCAAGTTCCACACACGCACAGTAGTAGAGCCTTGGAACTTGGAAGCATTTACTAAGATGACAAAATGGTGTTTAAGATGGCGTAACATTATCGTATGATTGCTTGCTGAAAGTGTTTACCATCTTGTAAGTAACGTCCTTTTTGCTGATCAGAAGTATGCGGGACCATGATGGACACGTCATATAGCGAACTGCAAAAGGTTCCTATACAGAAACGGCGCACACCTAGTGACCAGTCAGAACCCAGGCTGTTTTATCATAAATAAAATGCTGTTTGTTTCACGGACGTTTCACGTTATTTAATTCAACTATAGAAAGATAAAATTTACATTTATAAGAGAAATGTTGATGAGAATGTTGGCATGCCTGGAAAATGGAGAACTTCATGCTCCAAGCATTTCAAGGATGTGCCTTAATGTTTTTTTTGTATGAAAGCACATCATTAAATGTTTAAATCCTAACTTGGCTGTCAGGCCTTAAGACACTGGGAGAACATTGCCCCGCAGATATGAAATCATCGTTTTTGTTAGCACTGTGAACATGCAGATGAGAAAGAAGGCATTACTCGGAGAAAAGAAGAGGGCTTTTTTTATTTTATATACAGTATAATAAAACCCTCTCTTTCTCTCCGGAGGCCGACGGCACGTCCTGGAGTCAAGTCGCTCCCCCTTGCTTGCTTTTATTCTCTCTTTTATTCTCTTGTACACTTGTAATTGTACGTTAGAGCTGGAACACGCAGGGCTGCCTCGGGAAGATCAATTAGTGCCTAGAAAAGGCACGAGGGAGAAAGAGAAATGGAGAGAGGGAAAAGAAAGCCAGGCACACGGTAGTCCGGTTGAAATTACACGGCGCCTCCATCTCACTTAGCTGGGATAAAGACGTGGACGGCGCTCCTTCTGCTTCCTGTTCTGCACTCGCTATACTGATTTATCCTCCTCACTTATTTATGGTTCTCACAATCTCTGACCCGCTCCTGGTTTATTGCTCTTTTCCTCTGACATTTAACATGTTTTTCTCTTTCTGTCTTTATTTTTGGGGGGATTCTTTCCTGTTTCTTTGTGTCTCACACTCTGTTTTTTCCCTTTTTTTACCTGGTAAACAGAAAGAAGCAAACAGAAAGCAATAATAATAATAAAAAACAGGAAAACAAGAACAAACCTATTTATAGGCACACTCAAGTAGCTCAAAGTAAGTACTTCACTGAACTCATAACAGAAGTGAAGTGTGGGGGTGTCGCCTCTCGAGACGCGCAGAGCTTTTGTAACGCTCGCATTATTACTAATGATGGGCGTAAAACTCCACTTGTCTTATTTAAATAAACTCTTCTAATAAGCTGCCGATCCAGCTGCGATAATGTTTTGTGTGTGTGTGTGTGTGTGTGTGTGTGTGTGTGTGTGTGTGTGTGTGTGTGTGTGTGTGTGTGTGTATTACTGTAGGCCGAGTCAGAAGGCTTCTCGCATTTCCACCTGTACGTCTGCTCAGCATTCCTCATCAAGTGGAGAAAAGAAATCCTTTCCATGCTGGACTTCCAGGTACGTACGAGTTCGTGTGTGTATGCGTGTGTGTATGCGTGTGTGTATGCGTGTGTGTATGCGTGTGTGTGTGTGTGTGTGTGTAAGAATAGATAGACGTGTGTGTGTGTGTGGCTGAGTGTAGATAAGTGGATGCATGTGTATTGGGTTTTGGAGTGTATAGTAATAGTATGCATAGTTAGGCATATGGATGGATGGATGGATAATGGAGTGTGTGGAAGGATTGATGGTAAAATCAGTTTGTGGTTGGATGGATAAGTGAAATGTGTGTGCAGATGGATGGATGGAAAAGTAAATGCAAATGGATGGATGAGTAAGTGTGTGAATGAATAAGTGAGTGTGTTGATGGATGGACTTATTGATAGATGGATGGAAGTGTGAATGCTGGATCAGTGAGTGTGGATGGAAGGACAGGTGAGTGCGAGTGGATTGGTGAGTGAGTGTGTTGGCAAATGGAAAAGTATGCCGGTGGATAGGTAAGTAAGTAGCTGGATGAATGAATTAATAAGTGAGTGGAAGGATGGATGGAAGAATATGAGTGCATAGGAAGGATAAGTGAGTGTGGATGGATGATTGAGTGAATAGATGGATAAGTGATCAGATGGATGGACGGACGGACAGATGCATGGATAAGTGATTGGATGGATGGATGGATGGATGAATGAATGCATGCATGGATGCATGGATGGATAAGTGATTAGGTGGATGGATGGATGAATAAGTGATTGGATGGATGGATGGATAAGTAATTGGATGGATGGATGGATGGATGGATAAGTGATTGGATGGATGGATGGATAAGTGATTGAATGGATGGATGGATAAGTAATTGGATGGACAGGTGGATGGATGGATGGATGGATAAGTGATTGAATGGATGGATGGATGGATAAGTGTTTGGATGGATGGATGGATGGATGGATAAGTGATTGAGTGGATGGATGGATGGATGTATGGATGGATAAGTGATTGGATGGATGGATAGATGGATAAGTGATTGGATGGATGGATGGATGGATGGATAAGTGATTGAGTGGATGGATGGATGGATGTATGGATGGATAAGTGATTGGATGGATGGATGGATGGATAAGTGATTGGGTGGGTGGATGGATGGATGGATGGATGGATAAGTGATTGGATGGATGGATGGATGGATGGATGGATGGATGGATGGATAAGTGATTGAGTGGATGGATGGATGGATGGATGGATAAGTGATTGGATGGATGGATGGATGGATGGATAAGTGATTGGGTAGACCGATAAGTGATTGTATGTGTGTGTGTATGGATGGATGGGTGGATGGATGGATGGATAAGTGATTGGGTAGACCGATAAGTGATTGTATGTGTGTGTGTATGGATGGATGGATGGGTGGATGGATGGATGGATAAGTGATTGGGTGGACAGATAAGTGATTGCATGAATGGATGGATGGATGGATTTGCAGGTGTAAATGATGGGTGAACCTTAATTCTCTCTCTCTCTCTCTCTCACACACACACACACACACACACACACACACACACACACACACACACACACACACACACTCATACTCGGTGTACTCATACTCATAGGTTTGCCACACACTCTGATTGTGCTGATTGGAGTAATTGGGCCGGCAGTGCAGCAGAATCACTCTAACTGCATTTCACACACTAACAAATCCGTCCATTACTGAGCGCTTTAAAGCAGTGAGGTCTTCTTCCTGCTGCTGTTTTATCTTCTCCTTTATGTCTTTGTATGCACCTACCCCACTCTCTCTCGCTTTCTCTCGCTCTCTTGCTCTCGTTCTCTCTCTCCCCCCTCTTTTTTTATTCTGTTCTCTCTAATAATGCTCTATAACACTCCTCTCACTCGCGCTCTCCAATGCACTCTTTCGCCTTCTCTCTCGCTTGTTCTCTCTTTTTCTCACTCTCTCTTGCTTTCTTGCTCTTTCCAATTCCACAAACTCCATCTCCCACCTGATCTTTCATTCTACCCATCTCTCTCTCTCTCTCTCTCTCTCTCTCTCTCTCTCTCCTTCCCTCCCACTTTCTCGCTCACTGTATTTCTCACCTTCTGTCTCTCATTTGTTCTCTTACTCTATCTAATTTTCTTTACCTCTCACTCACTCTTCGTCAGTGTTCTTTAGGAAACAAGTTTGAAACACACACACACACACACACACACACACACACACACACACACACACACACACACACACACACACACACCTCCATCAGGGAATATCTCTCTTTTAGTTCCTCTAGTAAATAATCCTTTACTTTCCCTTTAGGACATACTGAGTTTGATGTTTATAGTAAACACACACGCGCAGCTCAAGGCAGATGCTCACCATAAATCAAAGATTCTTTATGCTCTCGCCTCGCTCGGTGATTTAAAGCAACACCTCAGGAATGAAACTGCATCAGAAGAAAAAAAAAACCTATGTGTGTGTTCAAAATCCTTAAATGTCATCAGAGTGATGACACCATTAACATTCTCCCTCTCATGTTAATAACGAGCTATCTTTGTTCCGTTTCATTCAGGGTCTCCTGATGCTTCTACAGAACCTACCCACGATACACTGGGGCAACGAGGAGGTGGGGTTACTCCTGGCCGAAGCCTATAGACTCAAGTACATGTTCGCAGACGCTCCACGCCACTATAAGAGATGAGGATTCTTCCGAAGCGAGCCACCGCATGAGCACGTCTACCCAATCGGGACACGGCAACGGGGACAACGACGTGGCCGACACGCACTCTTTCTGTGTCGTCTGCGTGGGCGAGGCGTTTCTTAATTTTTCTTTTTTTCCTGGACGAGTGTAGATCCAGAAATCCAGGCTATTGAACATATGGATGGAATTAAACCAGAGGTCAAAAGTTCTTGCACTCCAGTCGAACTCATAAACTTGAACATCTCATCCTCAGGCTTTTTTTGTTTGTTTTTTTCCTCCAAACCAATAACCAGAGACAGATGTTGCTGTGCCGTGATGGACTGTATTTCCAGACGATATTTCGTTCTGACCTTGGCTGTTACCACTCCATGATTTGTGTGTGTGTGTGTGTGTGTGTGTGTGTGTGTGTGTGTGTGTGTGTGTGTGTGTGTGTGTGTGTTTTTTTCCCTTTTTAATTTCTGCCGTGTTGATAGCGTGGAGTCACTGGACTCGTTCATCTTGCCATCAGTGGACCCAAATGTCAGAGCAGTCAGTAGTGCCGAAAGCCTATCCAAGCCATTTGCAGCAGTTTTTATGTTTTTCCTCTGTTAGACTGACACCTAATTGTCTGATTTTATAGCAATTTTTTTTTTTTTTTAAGCAGGCAGCTGTAATCCAATTTTCTTGCTGCTTGTTCGATATGAGCAGTCTTAATGCAAAAAAACAAACAAAAAAAACACACACATCAGATCAAATTTAAGCCGGTGTGATGAATGATTCGGTGCAGAATCATTCAGAAAGAAATGATGTCTTTATCTAGCCTGGTTATTTCAGTACTGTTCAAATACCGAAGCTAACCAAAGCACCTAGCTACGTACTTAGGTTTTAACATAATGCAAAAAAAAAAAAAAACACAGGTGAAGCTCCACAGGTTATTGTAACATAACTGGACTTGAGGTAAATGATCCGTTACTTTTCAGTAAAACTGGACCACAGCGATTAGCAGGCATTCTTGGACATTTTATTCCTTTAAAGTTGTGGAACGTCTGTAAAACAAGTCATCGATTACATAAGAACAGTTGTTTCCTCACCAATCTGTCTTAATATTTATGGAGACAAAAACATGCTAAAGATTTGTCTGAAAATCTTAAAAAGCAAACCGCTTCACCACTGACTGTTACATAGCGCCGACACTGGAGACTCCTTTCCAAAAAATGCGAAATAATGAGTAAAATTTGCTGCATCTACTGTATAACAAAAACAATATTTTCCCCCTTAGAACATCCACTATAAAATTCCATAAGATATTAGAGTGATCTAAAAATGACTTGATACTTTCTGGCCAATCAGATTCAAGACAGCGATGATGCGAGTTTAGCTACTGGTAGCTACAGTATTTATGTTCATCTCGTCATGCGCGACACTTGTTTATAAATAAAACATGCTTCTTTAGTCCGACTCTAGCTAGCTTGTGTAGTTAATAGCATGAGTTAGCTAGCTAATTTGCTTTCATAGATTCATTATTTTATTGATTAAAAATTGCTCATGATTCAGTCTAGTATTCATTTAATACTAGTTGACGCTCATGTATCAAGTTGGTTACCCTGTACGGTATGTAGGTGATCTCAGTCAAGGATGTCACCTGAAGGGACGACTACAGATAGCACAACAGCTTCTATCCTTCTTGATGTCTGAATAAAAACAAACAACAAACAAATGAAAAAAAAAAACAGATCAAGATTAGCTAACTGGACATTGTCCAATTCACAAACATAGCTAACTTTTGCCTTATTTCCAATAATTCCATCATGAAAAGCGTACGTGGCGTTGCTACAGTACATAACGGATGACTTGAACGTGCAAGCATGTTCAATCTGTCCAAAAAAATACAAAATAAAAAAAGAAATAGACAGAGAGATTCAAGCTCATGTAATTGCAACATGGACATGCAGTCTAAAATATTCTGATTTAAGAAAATAACTTCGATTTGCACTGCTGTCTGAAATCTTCGAAGGTGCTTTAGCATCGTGTAAAGCGCCTGCATATTGCACACAAAACATCAAATGAAAATTTTATATTAATATCAATATTAAAAAGGGTTACGCTGCTCCCATGGCGGAGCTTCAGAAATGACTACTGAGCGCAGACCGCTGAAGTCAGACCGCAGTGAAATATTAATAATATCTTTGTAGCAAGCGAGTCAGCCTAATGCAAGGTTGCGTTATGCAAACAGAGTTTCTGTGTACGCGTGTTTGTGTGTGTGTGTGTGTGTGTGTGTGTGTGTGTGTGCGTGCGTGCGTGTGTGTGTGAGTGAGCGGGGGGAAAAAAAGAGTGTGAGACTACTGACTACTCAGACAATAATGCACGCTGCAGTGTGGGAACGATGAAATTATTAATGCAGTGCAAACACTGACGGGAAATAAAAACCCTTTGTACACAGATGTCGGATCAGCTACTTGAGCCCAAAGCTTGACCTTTATGATTATTTGAGAATATGGAGAACTGATCCAGGATCTGTGTGTTTTGAACGCTTTTCATTTCCCAATCCCTGATCGTTTATAACCGTGCGAATGCAATCAGCGATTCATTTTTAAGCAAGCTTACTAATAATATTTTTCTCTTTACCATATAAAGATATGCTTTGTATAAATTGTAATGTACAGTATAACTGTAGTTTTTTTTTTTTTTTTTAGATTTGTGTGCAGACTGAGCAGTGAGGTTTTTAATCCGAATCCAATTGACAGGTTTAATAATTGATAAACTGCTGCCGCTGTACTTTATATATTAAATATAAAGTATATATATTAAAGTAACTGGGGTTCATGTGAATATATCGAGCTGTCAGGATCAGTTAAGAGAAATTGCATTATATTGGCACTGCAAGAAGTGCGAGAATTTAATGTTTAATCTGCAAAATCTCCACTTACACCTCATCATAACTGACTGGCTACGACGCCCTTACAAAGTCTTGATGCGTTTTTTTTTTTAGGTTTAGGTTTGGACACCAGAATGTTTTTCCCTTTTTTTATTTTTTTATTTACCTGTAATGCGTGTGTGTGTGTGTGTGTGTGTGTGTGTGTGTGTGTGTCCTTGTCATTTATAATTTAGAATATGGTGATAACCAGAGCATAAAATCTTTTGTAACGAGATGTTAATTGACATTGCAGGGATGGACAAATCATAAATTCATTAGCTGGCCCAGTGGGAAAAGTGAAATGTCCAACGTGCAGCCGAGTTTTGTGTTTTGATGCCTGGACGTCCAATTAACTCTGCTGAAAAGCGGCCAAGTAATTTGACTCAAAAGTATATTGAGATAATTACTGTATGTGCATTAATAGAGATGGTGCAAAATAGGCGAGTACTGTACTTGAAATTTTATCCTTTAATGTTGTTTTTTTACCTTTAATAATATCGTGACCCTGAATAATTAACGAGGCCAAAGCTTCACCTTTAGTTCTGATCTGATAATACAGTATCAACAATCCTAAAATCAGATGTGTGTGAATCTCTGTGTAATTTCCTCACGTAGTAAAACGAGCACAAGAAGTCTGAGCCATGCAAGATGTAGAAAAAACATCATCTCGACAACCTTCTGACCAATCAGAATCAAGAATCTGACAGAACTGTGATAAAGTATATAAGCTAGTTATGTTTAATTTGCACTGGGAGCTGAACATACTTTAATGATCACCACGTCTTATTGCTATTCTTGCTAGCTTCTATCTGGGTAATAGTTCCATAGCGCTCATTTTGAACATGGGGTTTAAGGGTGCTTTTATACTTGGCTTCTAAGTCATGTACTTGACTCATAAATACTGTATGAAAGCCAATCGTGTGTAAATACTGAAGAGGACCACTGTTTGGTATGTGAAGTCGTCAGCACTGCCGATGTCTGAATTACACAGCCGTACTGTAGCTGATCAGGCTGGCGAGAGGGTTGTTAATAATAAAATTAGGCCTAGCATAGTCTTTGTACACTACTTCTTCAAGTCTGAAACCCTGGCCTCCCAGGAACTCCCAAACATGTGGAAATGTCTTGTTCAGGACTGTACGGAGGATGTGGCAATACCGTTCCTGTAATGTCCAAGTGGCGCTCGTGAACGATTGTGTGTACAGTTCCCACAGACATATATTGTTGTTGGCGACAAGTTATTAAGTCGATGTTTCAAGGATCGGGCCGTGGGCTCCCGGTGCCTCGGGCGCGATCGTCGTGCATGGATGTACGGCCTCGTTTAAAAATATTTTACCGCAGATAAAGAGTCCGCAATCAAATCTTCAATCAGCATTACTCCTTACTTCATTCACGAGAAATTTCATCACGAGTCCCAGTTTGATGTGAAAGCCCTCTCGTTTTATAGAAACTGAATCTGCTACTGAATCTGCTCGACATATACAATTTGTCCACCATGTAAAACCCCCCCCCCCGGCAATACCGGTTGTATCTTTGTGTCCTTTTTTCTCTTTTCCGCTGTTCCTCATAATAGTTGCTTTAAAAAGATTAAACCGGACAGTTGGATTTGTGAGTTTTCTGTGTATTAGGAGCCTAAACGGCCTCGTAGAGACACAGTTGGTAACTCTAGTGCTGTTATGGTTTTTGTAATTTGTGCAGCAAATAAAGACTTTTTTATTATTTATTTTTTTCTTCCAGCTTTTCTGCTCCAAATGAAGCCATTCTCCGACATCAGCACTAAAAAAAAAAACAGGCTGTAATTTCAAGCAATAGAAAATCGCTCCTAAAATTGACTAAGTGATTTTACATTGCCTGAGTATGTTAATTCTCTTTAGGGCAGTTCAGGAGCAGAACCCGAGCATTTTCTTGTTTGCAGCGAAGCGAGCCGTATTGCTACGCTGCTCTCTATAGAGCAAAGGTAGAGAAATGCTGATTTAATGAGCCTGCGGACATTTTTTATTAAAGCTCATCAATAGGTGGGGTTTTGGAGTTCAATCACGGAGGGGTTTCTGGAGTGATGTCTTTCCTGCGTATACACACACAATTCGTTTTTTTTTTTTTTTTTGCTTTTTAATAATTTAACAAGAATCTCAGTCACTCATCTTTGAACGGAGAAATACCAAGCAAGAGATTTTAAATGTTTCTTTTTCATTATCTAAGACTAGCCTTAATCTTTGTCCTGCTCTTTCGATGTGATTCGATCATTTTAACATCCTTGCTAAAATGCATCGTCTGCTCGAAGCGATTTTATGATGCCTTGACAATTGGACAATCCCTGGCCATGTTTGTTCCTGAATGTGAATGTAAAAATAATTTCATGTTGCCCTGACTGACCTGGCGATTGTTTGAAACTCGGCTTATTTGTGTGTAATTTTCTTTTAAAACCGCACTGTGATTTTCCTTCTCTCCCCTTTTTTTTTTTTTTTTTACAGCCATTATGCCTAGGACGACATCATCTGTGTTATTCAGTAATTACTGAACGCCTGATTTCTTTTGTGTGTGTGTATGTGTGTGTTTTATGATTCCACTGTTTACGCAAATTAATGATGTAAACAAAGTCATTAGAGTTGCAAAGCCTATTTTTCACGGGTTATTGACTCTGGACTCATCAGTATGTGTGTGTATGTGGGCGTGAGGTGGTGACATACTTTTTAATCAATTCTTAAATCACTGTATGGTCTAAAATTAGGCGGTGATAGAGGTTCTATGGAGCTCTTAAGATGATATGGTGCACATCCTTATACAGTATTATATGCAGCATATAGATGCTTTTGAAACAACTAATGTCCGAGAGGAACGCGAATCCCTTGCTAGTACTGACCAGTAGTGAAGGGGACACGTATCACTCACTCACTGTCTATACCACTTCATCCGTTATACATCTGAACGGGGTGCCAATCCATTACAGGGCACACACACACACACACACACACACACACACACACACACACATACATATATATATATACACACGTGGACAAAATTGTTGGTACCCTTCGGTCAATGAAAGAAAAACTCACAATGGTCACATAAATAACTTTAATCTGACAAAAGTAATAATTAAAAAAAATTCTATGAATGTTAACCAATGAAAGTCAGACATTGCTTTTCAACCAAGCTTCAACGGAATTATTTAAAAACATAAACTCATAGAACAGGCCTGGACAAAAATGATGGCACCCCTAGAAAATACTGAAAATAATGTGACCAAAGGGACATGTTAATTCAAGGTGTGTCCACTAATTAGCATCACATGTGTCTACAATCTTGTAATCAGTCAGTGGGCCTATATATAGGGCTCCAGGTCGTCACTGTGTTGTTTGGTGACATGGTATGTACCACACTCAACATGGACCAGAGGAAGTGAAGGAAAGAGTTGTCTCAGGAGATTCGAAAGAAAATTATAGACAAGCATGTTAAAGGTAAAGGCTATAAGACCATTTCCAAGCAGCTAGATGTTCCTGTGACTACAGTTGCACATATTATTCAGAAATTTAAGATCCATGGGACTGTAGCCAACCTCCCTGGACGTGACCGCACGAGGAAAATTCATGACAAATCAAAGAGACGGATAATCCCAATGGTAACAAAAGAGCCCAGAAAGACTTCTAAAGAGATCCAAGGTCAACTTCATGCTCAAGGAACATCAGTGTCAGATCGCACCATCCGTCGTTGTTGGAGCCAAAGTGGACTACATGGGAGACGACCAAGGAGGACACCATTGTTGAAAACAAATCAGAAAAAAACCAGACTGGAATATGCCAAACTACATGTTGACTTCTGGGAGAATGTCCTATGGACAGGTGAGACAAAAATGGAACTTTTTGCCAAGGCACATCAGCTCTATGTTCACAGATGGAAAAATTAAGCACATGAAGAAAAGAACACTGTCCCTACTGTGAAACATGGAGGAGGCTCTGTTATGTTCTGGGGCTGCTTTGCTGCATCTGGCACAGGGTGTCTTGAATCTGTGCAGGGTACAATGAAATCTCAAGACTATCAAGGGATTCTAGAGAGAAATGTGCTGGCTAGTGTCAGAAAGCTGGGTCTCAGTCGCAGGTCCTTGCATGACCCAAAACACAGCTATAGAGGAAAACATTGCTATTCTAAAGTGGCCTTCTATGAGCCCTCCTCAATCCTATTGAGCATCTTTGGAAGGAGCTGAAACATGCTGTCTGGATTCATGCAGCTTTTCACCAAAATCTCATCATCTTGAAGGAGAATATTGCAGTGATTTTAAATGTTTCAACATATTAAGACTACCTCATTTTTGTCCTGCCTTTCGATGAGATCATTTTAACATTCTGTTGAAGCACACACTCATTAAACATTCGACTTATTTATTATTACTTTTGTCACCCATGCATTGATGACGCTTATATATATATATATATATATATATATATATATATATATATATATGTATTGTCTTTGGACTGTAGGATAAAGCCAGTATACCCTGAGGAAACCCACTAAGCATGGGGAGAGCATACAAACTCCATGCACATGAGGCGGGAATTGAACCCTGAACCCTGACCCTGATATTAACAACTAACCAAGTCATTAATATGCTTAAGGAAGTGAATATGGTTCCTAAATAATAGTATCAGTACAATGAGATACGATGGAAAAACCTGAAATTAGTGTCCTATTCAACATTCATGCTACTGTCAAGTTCAAATTGTGGCGAATTATTACATTCTTTATATATTGATATATTGCGTATATATAGACAACTGCCTGTTACATAATAGTGCACCTGCAACGATTTGCACAGTGCATGCTTCAAACTAAAGGGACAAAACCGTCACTATATTTTTAGATTGTAAGGGATGTTTATGTAAAAAAATTTCAGTCCCGCGGTCGTGCTGAGAAACTGCTGTGAGTAAGTTTTCCCCGAAACAAAAAAGGTTTTTTTTACGATAGATGAGTTTCTTGCTAACAGCTGGCAATGGAAGAAAATATTTACAGCCACTTTAACATGAGTGTGATAACTGTAACTGTGTGTTCATTTTTTGCAAACACTCCCGAAGATGCAATGCATCTAATAATGAATCAAAAAGTGCACTCTCAACAGGCAACAGATGGGCTACAGTTAGTCATTTTATACCTGAAAAGTTGGCATACTGTAGAAATTAGTCGTTCATTGACTACGATACAGAAATAATCTTTAATTAACTTGAAGTGAACCTTGTTGCATTTTAAATGCTGGAAAGACTTCCGATGGTCCGTTCCATTTGAGTTCTATTGACTCATGGACTGAACTTTTTTTTTTTTAAAGGTCTCCAGACTGTTTTTGTAGTTTCAGGTCGATTTAAGGAGACAGAACAAGTCCTTTTTAGGCAGAGCTGACTTTTTTTTTTCCCCCCTTTCTTATTTCTGAACGAAGTATATGTGTGTGTGTGTGTGTGTGTGTGTGTGTGTTGAAAGGGGGGGGGGGTGTTGCGGGGGGGGTGTACAAGTGGCCCACTGGTGCAGCCGCCACATTTATTTATAGCCGTGTCCGGCGTGTCCTAAGGTACACTGTGTTTTCTCCTTCCTGCATGTGTGTGTGCGTGCGTGTGTGTGTGTGTGCTGCTTTTACTTTCTCCATCATTCTTTTCCTCTTTCCTCTTTTTTTTTTTTTTGGAACCTTTTTGGGAAATCAGCATTTCGAGTTGCCCCCTATAATTTTCTCAGCGTGTATCCCAGTTTGAGGCGAAATACATCCCTTTAAAAACAAAAAGCCTCTGTTTATGTGGACGTCGGTCCTGGAGAGTATTGTCTAACCCACTTATGAGCAGGACTGGTTCTCTAGGGTCACTCAACACACTTCACATCCTAATGAACGGTTGCATGGACAAGGCAGATGCTGTACCGAAATCAGATTTTTCAGTAAGCTGAACCTCTTTCCGTAGTAGTTTTTGTTAAGATTTCTGGTGAGGATGTACCAGAATCTAGGCAGTCATTCGTCTTTACATTCATATATGTAGAGACATACACATATACATAGACATATACATAGACATATACATGAGACATACAGTCTCATTTCCTCTGCTACAGAAGTTGGTTATATTTTTCGCTTTACTAACTTTTATGCAGGGCAGAGGCACCTCGTGGCTAAGGTGTTGGACTACTGATTGGAAGGTTCCAGGTTCAAACCCCACCACCACCAAGGTGCTGCTGTTTGGTCCCTTGAAGACGGCCCCCTAACCCTCAACTACTCATACAATATGATGTACGGTATAATGAGACAGAATGTAAGTTAGTTTGGATGGGGGGGTCTGCCAAATGACATGAATGTAAGCTGAAAGACTGAGTTGAATTTGACTTGAGCTGAACATTTTTTTTTTTTATTAAATTTCCCCGTCAATCAAAAGCCTAATTTCAGGATCTTACCTTGTACTTGTGCTGAATCATAAACACCGATCTGGACAGTTTACAAGTGTGAACCGCGGATTAACTGCAAAGTTTCGATCGACAAAATGCTGTTTACACACGTGGACAAAATTGTTGGTACCCTTCGGTCAATGGAAGAAAAACTCACAATGGTCACAGAAATAACTTTAATCTGACAAAAGTAATAATTAAAAAAAAGTCTATGAATGTTAACCAATGAAAGTCAGACATTGCTTTTCAACCATGCTTCAACAGAATTATTTTTAAAAATAAACTCATGGAACAGGCCTGGACAAAAATGATGGTACCCCTAGAAAATACTGAAAATAATGTGACCAAAGGGACATGTTAATTCAAGGTGTGTCCACTAATTAGCATCACAGGTGTCTACAATCTTGTAATCAGTCAGTGGGCCTATATATAGGGCTCCAGGTCGTCACTGTGTTGTTTGGTGACATGGTATGTACCACACTCAACATGGTCCAGAGGAAGCGAAGGAAAGAGTTGTCTCAGGAGATTCGAAAGAAAATGATAGACAAGCATGTTAAAGGTAAAGGCTATAAGACCATTTCCAAGCAGCTAGATGTTCCTGTGACTACAGTTGCACATATTATCAGTATATCAATATATCAGAAATGTAAGATCCATGGGACTGTAGCCAACCTCCCTGGACGTGGCCGCACGAGGAAAATTCATGACAAATCAAAGAGACGGATAATCCCAATGGTAACAAAAGAGCCCAGAAAGACTTCTAAAGAGATCCAAGGTGAACTTCATGCTCAAGGAACATCAGTGTCAGATCGCACCATCCGTCGTTGTTTGAGCCAAAGTGGACTACATGGGAGACGACCAAGGAGGACACCATTGTTGAAAACAAATCAGAAAAAAGCCAGACTGGAATATGCCAAACTACAAGCCACAAAGCTTCTGGACAGTTACAGGAAGCGTTTGATTGCAGTGATTGCCTCAAAAGGTTGTGCAACAAACTATTAAGTTATGGGTACCATCATTTTTGTCCAGGCCTGTTCCATGACTTCATTTTTTTTTTATATTGCTTAACTTTCATAGAATTGTTATTTATTATTACTTTTGTCAGATTAAAGTTATTTCTGTGACCATTGTGAGTTTTTCTTTCATTGACCGAAGGGTACCAACAATTTTGTCCATGTGTGTATTTAACAAATTATCTGTAACTACAATTTTACTGCCGGTATATTTGGGCCCATTCCTGAGCATAAAACTTACTTTTTTGTACCAAGCTAATAAAAAGTATTTCAATTTTTTTAAAATTCTCTATTCATCAAAAGAAGAAGGTACAGACTATAACGAATGAAAAAAAAAATCAAATAAAGTATAAAAACAAATCCTCATATCATAATGCTTCACATTTCATTTTTACATTGGAATGTTGTCTTAATTTAAGACTCTTTAAGCTCTACATGTAATACTTGCGTCCCCTCACCTTCTCTACCACTTTATCCTGTGTACAAGGTCACGGCACGGGGGGCCTGGAACGCCAATTTGCCTAATCTGAATGTCTTTGGACTGGAGGCGGTTATGGCGGTAACTGTAGCAGCTGGAGGAAACCCGGCGTTGTGGTTTATGGTGGAGATGGTTTTGCCAAGTAGGAACCAAGTTTTAGTCCCTTCTCTCATGTCCAAAATCTTCAAACAGAAAAAGTCTCATTTCTCTAAAGTTTCCTTCTAGTCATATAGTGCAGTGCAGTGTTTCTTATCCCTATTGGATGTAATTCATTGTAATATATAGCATATTGAAATACATCCATTAGGGATACAACAACGCTGCACTTACTGTATGACAGAATCTAACCACTAAGTGCTAACCACTACACCACCGTGTAGTTATTTATTTATTCAGTCGCATATTTGTGTGTTTATTCATCCATTACTTTTTAGGTCAGTGGATCCATGTTGGATCCAGAGCCTGTCACTATGTGGGAACGCAGTGTGTGGGGTAGGAATACATCCAAGACTACTGGATGGGATACCAGATCATTGCTGGACATCACCCATCGACCCCTCCCCTCCCCTACACACACACACATATATTCACACATTCAGTGTAAGGGCAGCTGGACTGGGGACTGTGTGGCGACGCTGCTACCTTCTGCTCCACCAAAAAAAAAAAAAAAAATTTTTTTGTGCTGAATAAAAAAAAAAAAATCCTATATGTATACATGTCTCACTTGTATGATTCAGATCATCAAACAAATTTTAACATTGCACAAAGATAACCCAATGAAATACAAAATGCCCCCCCCCCCCCAGGAATTTATGATTTCATTTATTAAGAGGACAAAAGCTGTCTTTATGAAACTATAATTAGCCAGATTTTTTGTCACTCGCTGCACCCTAACCTGATTACTGCCAGACCTGTTGAATCAAGAAGTCACTTAAATCGTTACTGTGTAATGTAGCGCAATACATTTTATATGCATGTCATTTGATTACAGATACCAATGTCAGTAACATTACTTTACTAGTGTTACAAATGTAATGTTTCAAAATGAATCAAAATACATTTATAAATCACATTTTGCGATTAACATTAACTATCGCCAGCCGGCCCGACCTGGCAGCCTCGCCCATTTGCACACCTGCAGACGGGGAACGCGCCTACTGTACGTAGGGAGCCTACGGAGTGAGGTTAAGCGCACGCCCATCACAGGTGCACCCCATTACAGATGTTTTTAAAGTAACTTGAAAGTAACCTAATTAGTAATCTGATGACTTTTTTTTTCTTACATGTAATAATCAGTAATGTAAGCAAATTAAAATTTTAAACACTGCTGACAAAGTGAAGCATGATAAAAGATCTCACATCATGCTGCGATCCAAAGAAACAAAAGTAATTGACATGTATCAGTTTGGAAAGAGTTACAAAGCCAATTCTAATGCTCTCTAGCAAATCTGCAAAAAAAAAAAAAAAAAGTCAAAATCAGACGGAACTGTGTATGTTAATTGTATATTAACCAGAGAGAGAGAGATGAAGTGGTTGTGATGCCGGTTCTGACAGATGCCAATCAGTCTTGCTTTGCAAAATGACAGCAGGATTTCGCACTCATTAAGCAATTAGCAAAGGTTAATGACCTGATGTTGAATTGAGTGTCTCTGCTGTGCACCTGCATCGAACTGAGCATTTTCTCCAACATGTTAATGTGTATTATTGGACACTGCTGATTTAGTGGAACTGACCGCTGGCACAGAGGCCAACTCTAATTGCATCAGTGTGCTGAGGCAGAAGTATGTGTGCATACAGTACCGGAGTGCTCTTATTCAAGTTATGTACGACAACATGAAAACATGTCTTTTGGGACATTGAAAACTATTTCCTAATGGCAATTAAAGCGACAGAGGAAAGGAATAAAAACAACACAGCGTCACATTTGCGTAGGATTTTATTTAGTCTGCAGTGCTTGGAGGTCTATTATTAACTAAAGGATAACCTCTTGACACTTCAGAATAAATGTCATTTTGTAGCTCGACCAAGTCATGGTATTTTTATAAGGAGGTTTAATAAGTGCTTTTACTTTCTCTGTATAGTAACGAGGGTTCAGTATTCGACATTCCCTTTCTCTGGAACAGCCTTTTCCGTCTCATTAAGCTAAGAGTACTATGACTCACAAGCCAGACTCTCTAGCACACACTAGAGAGTCTGGTCGTCTACTTTGGTAATCAGCATAGGTAGGAAATTGCACTTTCACAGAATAAGGCGATTTGATTAACACAGACATGCAAGATTATTTCATTTGTTTATCACTAACCACTGTCTACTAGACTGTTCTATACATCAACACTCCAGGAGCGAAACATCTCATTTAGTTTGTTGCATATACACTTACTAGGAATAAGTGCTTCTAGGAACTAATTCATCTCGGGTACAATATTTCTTCAGCCAATATATATATATATATATATATATATATATATATATATATATATATATACACACACACATATATATATATATATATATATATATATATATATATATATACACACACACATATATATATATATATATATATATATACTATATTTGCCCCACTTTACACCTTCAGAGTCCAGGTTCGAATCCCATGTATTCATGTTCTCCCCATGCATCGTGTTTCCTCCCACACTCCAAAAATGTGCTAATTGGCATTCCCAAAATGACCATAGTGGGTGTGGGTGTGTGCCCTGCGTCCAGAGTGTACCCCGTCTCATGTCCTAAGTCTCCAGGTATAGGCTCCAGGCCCACCTGCAGGGCTGCATACATACTGTATGATCTTCTGCTATTGTAGCCCATCTGCCTCAACGTTTGTTCTTTTTGAAATGCATTTCTGTGCAGCACTTTTGCAAAGAGTGATTATTTCGCTGTAGTCGCTGTAGCTTTCCAGTCAGTTTAATCCCCTAGAGGCCAGTTTCCTCTGGATTGTCTGATCAACCAGACATTTCCTACACAACTGTTTTGTCAATGACTCTAGAATGTGTGAACATTAAAGGTCCCATATTTGGCCAAGTTAACACAGTTCATGCAAAGTTCGTGTTACTGCTCCGGCTGAAACCCTCCCAACCAGACACTGTCTTTTTTTTTTTATATATATATATACCTTGAACTCTGTCTTTTTCAACAGTCCAAAAGTTCCAAATGTTGCAGTGTGTACATACATGAGTAAATGAGCTCAGAACGGCATAGCGGAGTGGAGCAGAGCTAAACGGATGAGGGTATCTTCTTATATGGTGTCATATTAGGGGGGAAATCTAATTAGCTTGTTTCAGCAACAGTTCATACTGTACAGGTAACAAAAAAGAGAAAAGGGGGGGACAAAAGCAGGGAATGTGTCCACCCCACCCCCCATTGTTTGGTTGTATGTGCTCACTGGAGAATCTCAATGCCTAAAAATAACAAAAAAAAAGAGAGTTTGTTGCATAATCGGTGCCTTTTAAGTGAAATGATGAGGGGTTTCTGGAAATGAATGCATGAATGAACAGTAATGCAGGTTGTACAGTATAGTAGAGGTTTAATAGTAAATACAGTATATCACAATGTATTCTAGTTCCATAAAGTAGGATAGGGCTTGAGTGTGTGACTGACTGCTGACGCTCGGTGCACTTCCGTCTTTCTTTTCTCACCACCGACGGAAAAAAAGAGCTGATTTTTAAACAGGCGATTCTGAATAACGAAAAAAACGTTTCTCCTTGTAAATATCGACCACTGGTTCTTTTGGCTTTAGGAGATGTATTCTGAAATCCCACGGAGGTGCCTTCATCCAAACTGAACACACTTGCTCGAAGGTGGTTTTGGTTTCGAGGCGAATGCAAAATACTCCCCTTTGTCCCGGAGCTTTTCTAAATGAATGCATTTATTCTGCCTATTTGTCTTTCTCCGTATCTCTGGGCTGCGCCGTTCCCATCCTCAACAAAGAACATGGACACACAGGTGGCCCACTGCGATTTATCTAAATACGATCACTCGTAGTTCCACTGCTTTGCGGAGTCCAGATTTGTCATCAGTCTCCAGCCGCACAGACAGGAAAGTTCCCCGCACATACTCCACATCCATCACGAGAAAGGGCTCTGCAGAGGCGCGTCCAGCTGAAATATTGATCAACGCTGCTGGTGCAAAGCGCTTCTAAGCTGCTTCCCCGAAACTCAGGACCTCTGGAAAGTTTATTTAGGGTCACGGTGGAACAGATTGGCTTTTCAGAGCAAATACTGCCCGAGGCATGCTGTATGAAGTTTTTATTTCAACTAAGGCTTTGAGATTGACTGAGCAGAATGGGGAGGGGTGGCGTGAGAAAATATGGAGATATGTACTGCAATCAACATCTACTCATTTATTTATTTATTTATTTATTTTTGGGTGGACCAGAAAGATGTTGGTAATGGTTCATGATTTTTAAATCGGTTTTTGGAAAAGGGACCACAGTTTTTTAATCCCTATCGCTATACTTATCCAAACAGTTGAGTTTACATCAGTATAAATCTTAGGCACAAAATTCATCCTGACAGCAATTGCAATCGAATCATTTTTTCCTTCTTTTTTTTTTTTTTTTTCAGCCACAGAAACATGCTATTGTGTAAATGAATAACAGGAACAATGCAATACCTTAATTAACTCTAAATTCAAAAACAAAACAAAAAAATCCTTTTGAATGGTTGATTCCAACTATATAGGCTTGTGTATGGATAAAATGCTTTTTTTTTTTTTTATATTTATTTGTACACAGATGTTCTCAGTACAGTGTACATCTGATTAAGGGATCAATAAGCATTAGCCAACTATATTGTAAAGAATGCATTTTGTAATATATAACATAAAACATGATTGCATGGATTGTTAGCCAGAATAGTTTTTGAATGCTGTTTTGATGGTGAACGAATGAATGGATTATATGGAATGATGATCAAGCCGATGATTAATATCCCGGTGATGCTGAATGCTGAGCGGTTGGAGCAGACGAGAGGGGAAACGAGGTCGCTGCTGAGTTTTTCGAATTTGAGCTTAGGCACTGTGCAGCCTGTCATAGTAAAAAGATTCATTCTCAGTAGTCTTGAAATTAATCTACAATCTAGGTCAAATCTAGGTTAAGTATAATATCAAGTGAGGAGGGGTGGCTCAAGACGTTTGCACAGTACCGGATGTACATAAGACAGAGTGTTTCTCTCGCTTTCTCTGGCTGTCTTTTTCTGACTCCTTCCTCAGTCCACTCATCTCTTCCGCTGTGTGATCAAGTGAAAGCAGAAAGGTCATTTATGTGTTTTTCCTCTCCTCTCCTCGCCTCTCCTCTCCCATCCCATCTCTCTCTGCTGCTATTCACACCATTTAGCCATAATTCTACAAGATTGGACCCAACAAGCAAATCCATATACACAGAGCCATCACAAATATGGCTGAGTTTGTTTTTTTTTTTTTTTTTGAGAGAGAGACAAAAAAAAAGAAGAAAAAAGTAATTTAATAATACATAAAAATTTCTCAATGCTAAACTAGTTCCAAAGGAACCAGACATCGAGAAATAACCATGATCATACTGTAGAGTCTCATATTCCACCTGATACATTCTGCTTCCTCTAAACCAAAACCATCGCCACCTGAGCAACATCTTTGCGTGGCCAATTTAGATTTCCGTCACATTTAATGTGTATCTCAATGTAGTGTAGTTTATTTAACAAGCTACTGAATGGAATCCTTTGTTAAAATGAAGAAAAAAAAAAAAACTGTGTGTGCAAGTGTCTGTGTGTGTGTATGCGTGTGTGTGTGTGCGTTTTCTCCACTGGAGCTGACGCTTCACATCTTCAATCCGCTTCACTGAGTCTTTCATGTCTCCCAGGGCCACTTTGCATCATTTAAAAGACGTCATGCAGCTGCAATGCGTCTGTCACAACAAACAGCATGCATACATGCATAACTAAGCTCTCGGAAACACTCCAGCCATAATGATGTGCGGTCCAAATGCTTACAGCCTGGAAACGTCTTACACGCTTACAGAGTTGTGTCCCAAACGCCGCAGTTCTTAACTAATTAATGTTCTTACTCCAACTTCGACTGTTTTAAGGGATACAAGATGTAAATATCATATAACTAAACACTCATATTGTAAGAATCAGAATCACACTATCTGGTGTTGTCCAGATGAGGTTGGGTTCTCTCTTAAGTCTGAATTTTTTTTTTTAAGAAAGTTTTTTTTTTTTTTTTTTGTCACTGGCTTAATAATTAGGGATTTCAATCTAGACACAGGCCATGCACATGTAACCATGTATTTTCAAAAACTGAGATTTTTCTACTTCGTTTACTTGTTTACTTTTGTCCACATGACCTATGTGTTAAAAAGTTCTTACCGGTTCCGCCATGTAGCAGTCCGACGGGTCTCGTCCAAAACCACCGTTGCTGTCTGTGTGTCATGGGAGTTTTGCATATATTCAATTCAATTCGATTAAATTTTATATATACAGTAAATATACAGACAATGACATCATCAGCACACAAGGTGACGTCACAACAAGCCAAAATTCCAGTGTCCCCGTGTCCACACAATACCACTGAAAACGGAGTTTTGAAAAATCTTCACTTTGGAAAAAATCTCCACTTTTAAAAATGCCCAGCTACAGTACATGTGGACCTGGCGTCAGATTTCTGCACAGGAATTCTGAATTAACATTTAGTAATTTGGCAGATACCCTTACCGAGATCGACTTTTTATCTCATTATACATCTGAGCAGGTGAGGCTTAAGGACCTTGATCAAGGTCCCAACAGAGGGAACTTGGTGGTGGGGTTTGAACCTGGGACCTTCCGATCACTAGTCCAACAAGGGATTCTCAACGGTTCTTTGGATTGCTGAGGGTTTTAGCTTTTTAGTTGATTAAACATTCTTCTTTAAAAAAAATCTTAGCAAGGGGAAACCTTAAAAATTGACACAGACCATGCATGGGTCTCAAAATGTGTATTACATTAGTAAGAATATCTGCTAAAATGAAGAGAGAGAAAAATTATCTAATGAATGCTAATGAATATTAATGAGTATGCAAATGCCACAGTCATGAGACAAGGTGTCTAAACAAACAAGATGTCGGAAACCAAAACAAGTTAAGATTTTGAAGAAAATTACAAAGAGGTCTTCGGTCATGTGATCTTAGTACCACGGAAGGGAGGCTGGACCTAATTAGCATACTAAAAGTACAGCCTGCACAAAACAATTATTATTTATTAAATTTTTTTATAGATAGATGTGCAAAGGCCAAGGCAATAGCTGTGTCACTTGTCATTTTTATGAATATTCTTTATATTTATTGTCTAGCTACTGGTATAGTCTGAATCAATCTTACATACACTGTATACAGTATATCGAAAATTGGCATAAAAAATTATGAAAGTCATCAAATTTCAAATTCAAATTTGATTCATCACATACTGTCACGGAAACACCAGGCTTCATCTCCAATCTCTGTTCACAGTCACCAGAGTTCTAATCACATGCACACCTGACCCACATTAACAGCTCACCATAAATACACTTCACTTCCCCTCACTCGGTGTCTGACTTCGTCAATGGACTACAGACTACGCCACATAACTGCGGCACGCTTCGCCACGTCTCGTCTCGTCTCGTCTCCTGGTTCGTGATTCCCCTGTGTTCTGTGTTCTCTGTTCTACCTCCACCAGCTCCTTCACTGCCATTTCAATTACGACATTCCGGTCTCCATATTCACTGTTTCATTTTCTCACAAACTGTTAATAAATCGCCCGTTCGGTGGCGATCCGGAGAACTGCAATGAATTTCTGCTCCAGTGCTCTCTCACATTTGAAATGCAACCGCTCCGATTCCCAACTGACCGATCAAAGATTGCATATATAATTTCAAGGAGCGTGCATATATAATTTTCACGCAAGCGGCTGATGAGTCCACCTCTGGAGAGAAACTGTTCAAGTTGAGTCAAGGTAACAGCAGCATTAATGACTATGTTTTGACTTTCAGGACCCTGGCAGCCTCCAGTGGGTGGAACGAAGCCGCACTCCTGACAAAATTCCATCAAGGACTCGATCCACGTCTGAGGTTGCAACTGGCAGCCCAGGATGACTCGGTAGGATTGGAGCAGTTTATGCACACAGCAATCCAAGTTGCCGTTGGTCTAAGAGAGTGCACTGAGGAAGTAGTCGGACCTTGAGGATCTCCCACAGTTCTCCGGTCACAAGAGGTGAGATCTGCTTCTGAGCCTATGCAGGTGGATCGACAATCATTCTCCAGTTTGACTCCCGCCGAAAGACAACGCCGGCTGACCCAAGGATTGTGCCTTTACTGTGCAGAGAAGGGACATGTCCGCCTAACATGTCCCCGACGTCCACCTCGTCCACTGGTGAGCAATCTTACTTCTCTATGTAAACACCTGACTCCTCTGACCACCAATGTTGAAATTGATACTGCCCATGATTACATACAGTAAGGGCTCTCCTGGATTCTGGGTCACCCGGCAACTTCATCTCCGCCCCGTTGTGTCGACGACTCAGGATACCCATGCACCTCAACCCCACGCAATTCAAAATCTGCTGTCACTAGTGCCCCTCCTTGGGGAGGATTGGTTCGTCATGTAACCCTGCTCCTACGCATGCGAGTAGGTTGGCTCCACGCAGAGCACGTCAGATCCCTTGTTTTGGAGTGATCCACCTCCGACATAATCCTAGGACGTCCGTGGCTCGCCGAGCCAGTTATCTCGTGGGACAATGGAGACATCTTGAAGTGGGAACCCACCTGCCTAGAACACTGCATCCAAGCAAAACCCATCCTCCCAGTGAACACCGCTTCGCTAGAAAGTCCGAGGGTCGGACCATCAGTTATCATCCCCAAGATCTACTCCTCTTTCCAGGATGTTTTCTGCCACGCAGCTACCACCACATCGGCCATGGGACTGCGCTATCGATCTCCTCCCCGGTGAACCAGTTGCCAAGGTTAAGATCTATTCACTCTCCATTCCCGAACAAAGAGCCATGGAAGAGTACATTGAGGAGGCGCTACGTCTGGGGCACATTCGACCTTCTACCTCCCCTGCTGCTTCCAGTTTCTTTTTTGTGGCCAAAAAAGATGGGGATCTTCGCCCTTGTATTGATTATAGGGCCCTCAACAAGATCACAGTTAAATATAGTTACCCCCTTCCACTCATCCCAGCTGCCCTAGAACAACTGGGAGGGGTATACGTTTTCACAAAACTGGATCTCCGGAGCGCCTATAATCTCATCAGGATTAAAGAAGGGGATGGGTGGAAAACGGCGTTCATTACCCCAACCGGCCACTATGAGTATCTAGTTATGCCATTCGATTTGGTCAATGCCCCATCTGTGTTCCAAGGCTACATGAATGAGGTGCTTCGACCGTTTCTTAACCGATTCGTTTTGGTGTATATTGATGACATTCTTATCTACTCCAGGAACGAGTCGGAGCACCGCGTTCACGTTGCCGAGGTTCTCCACAGACTCAGATGCCACCAGTACCTAAAGGCTGAAAATTGTGCCTTCCATCAGTCCTCCGTGCCTTTCTTGGGTTATAATATCAGTAATGAGGGTGTCAAAATGGACGAGACGAAAGTTGACGCCATTCGAACCTGGCCAATCCCCACCAGTATCAAACACCTCCAGCGTTTTTTGGGTTTCGGCAATTTTTACCGAAGGTTCATCCATGACTACAGTTCCCTAGTCTCACCACTAGATCTCCTGAAAGGGAAACCCAAGACCCTCTCTTGGACCCCAGGTGCCAGTCAAGCCATGCAGTCTCTCCAACAGGCATTTACATCAGCTCCCATTCTCATTCTCCTGGATCCTAACAAACCATTCTTGGTCGAAGTGGATGCTTCACAATCCGGAGTGGGAGCCGTCCTTTCGCAGCAGCAGGGGACCCTGCCTCAGTATCATCCATCTGCGTTCTTTTCCCGGAAGATGACCCCTGCGTCTCGGAACTATGACATCGGAAACAGAGAACTCCTTGTGATCAAACTCGCCCTCCAGGAATGGAGACATTGGTTGTAGGGGGCCCGACATCCGTTCATAGTTCTGACTGACCACCGCAATCTGGAGTACCTGCGAGAGGCTAAACGCCTCACTCCCCGACAAGACAGGTGGGCCTTGTTCTTCACGAGGTTCCATTTCACCATTTCGTATAGGCCCGGAACTAAAAATATCAAGGCTGATGCCCTCTCCCGACTCCACGATGTAGAAGAGACTCAGGAAACGCCAGAAAACATTCTCCCTTCGATGCTGTTTGTCTCGCCAATTCAGTGGGGGTTAGAGGAAGAAATTCAGCAAAACAGGATCACCGAGCCCTCCCCTCCAGAGTGCCCTGTGAACTGTGTCTTTGTCCCCACATCTCAGCGAGACGCACACATCCACCAGGTACATACCTCACTGGGCACTGGTCACCCAGGAGCCAATCAAACCCTCTCACTATTGGAAGAGCGCTTCTGGTGGCCCAATATGGCCGAATCGGTCAGTAGGTATGTGAGAGGATGCCGGGACTGTGCCGCTACAAAGTCCTCCCGACAGCTACCAGCAGGAAAACTCCTACCCTTTCCAATTCCCCGGCGTCCCTGGTCACACCTTGGAGTGGATTTTGTCACTGACCTCCCCTGCTCCGAGGGTCACACATGCATCCTTGTAATAGTGGATAGATTTTCCAAGTCATGTCGTTTAGTTCCCTTAGCAGGACTTCCTTACGCCAAAGAAACGGCCGAAGTTCAGGTTTTTAGGGTCTTCGGGATTCCAGAGGACATTGTCTCGAATAGAGTTCTAATCACATGCACACCTGACCCACATTAACAGCTCACCATAAATAAACAATTATCATTGTTGCAAAGGCAACAGTCATGAGACAAGGTGTCTAAACAAACAAGCAAGATGTCAGATCTCAGAGTGATCTCTGCTTGTTTGAGTCTGTTTTCCGTAACACATACACAGTCATACACAGTATGATATGAAGTGAAAGGCTTATACGACTGCTATTGACCTACAATATTACAACAAACTGTTTTATCTGTTTACGTATTGCATATTTAACATTGTTTTATTACATTGACAAAGTATTTTTTTCTAGAAATAAACAATTACAAGAAGCAAACCCAACAAAACAATCATAATATCAAAATCTATCTACCCATCAAAATTTACCCAGTACAATAGCTGCTGAAAGTTGTTGAGAGTCTCAACAGTTAATCTGAGTGTTTTGACTTTTGATTGCGTTGATCCCTGATGTTCAGTTCTGACGATCAAATATCCCGCAGATAACTATTGTCGATTACTGATACTTTAAAGTCATGTTCATAAGTGTAAAAAATGTACAATGCAAAAATGATTCTCCAAATTGTGCAACATTCAGATAACATTCATATGCTACAACACCAAAGGAGGGGGAAAAGATGTTTCATATTGATCAATCAATCAAGCAATCAAGCAATAAAAAAAATAAGAATTACAGTCTATAGTGTAAGCTTTAGCCAATTAGTTTGAGAAAAATAAAATATTGAGCAAAAATGTAGAGTTTTATGTTGCAGGTGAGGTGGAAGCGAGTCATTGATTCATTGTATTGTCAAAGGGGGCCTGAAGGCTATCTAGTGACAAGGTAGAGAACACCTTGGATGGTGTGCCATCCCACACACAGTCACACACTCAGGCATACACTACAGGGAATTTGGAAATAGCAATCAGCATACTGAGGGAACCGGTGTACCTGGTGAAAACCCATGAAGATCGGGGAAAACATGAAAATGCCACGTGCACAAACTAGATGTAAGATTAGACCCCCAACCCAGAAGGTGTGAAACCTCCTCACTGCAGAGCCATCGTGCCCCCAGAAATCACATTATGAATCTGTGAAGCCTTAAAAGCTATTTGACGTTTTTATTTAGTTTTAGTTATAATTTGACTTATTACTTATTTATTTAAGAACTGTATTATCCTAACAGTGAGCGGTCTAAATTCATGTACCTCTTATAGAAGAACCTATTAGTTTATTAGAAAGATTTTATAAATGTTTCATGAGAATGTTTTATATAACATGTTCTGTGTTTTCTTAAAATGCACTGTACGCACTTATAACAAAGGTATGGAAGAGGATTAGGGCAAAGGTTAAAAAAATAGTTTTGATTTTAAACTGAGAATTCTGATGTTTTTCTTAGAATTTTTATGTTAATATCAGAATTCTGACATTTAAGTCAAAAGTATGTGTACCTGTAGTGAACTACAATGAAAAAATCACTATCATGCTATCAGAACAAAAATTGAGAACAAAGGCAGAATTCCAAAATTAAAAGTAACAATTTTTAGAACAAAGGCGGAAATCTAAGATTAAAGTCCAGAATTTGAGAACAAAGTCAGAATTCCAAAATTAAAGTAACAATTTTAAAAAGAAAGTCAGATTTCCAAGATTAAAGCCACAATTTTGAGAAAAAAAAAATCAGAATTCCAAAATTAAAGTAACAATTTTGAGAACAAAATCTGAATTCCCAAGATTAAAGTAATAATTTTTAGAACTAAATCAGAATTTCGAGAATCAAGTCACAATTTTTAGAACAAAGTCAGAAATTCAAGATTAAAGTCCAAAATTTAAGAACAAATTCATAATTTCAAAATTAAAGTAACAATTTTTAAAACAAAGTCAGAATTCCAAAATTAAAGTCACAATTTTAAGAACAAAGTCAGAATTTTGAGATTAAAATCACAATTTTGAGACCAAAATGAGAATTCCAAGATTAAAGTCACAATTTTTAGAACAAAGTCGGAATTCCAGAGATTAAGCTCCCAATTGTGAAGGAAAAAAAAAAAAAAAGGCAGAACTCAAATAAAATTTTTATGTCATTCATATAAATGCAATTAGTTTTCAAATATATGTACAAAAACTGTACCATGAAAGTGTCATGTTCTACACAGAATCCTACAACAGAGGCCTTTCCTTAAAAAAAAAAACTAAAAATTCCAACTACAACTAGAAAGCTAATCATCTTAACCATCTACTTGTTTGTAAAGCATAGGGTATATCTAAAGGTCATGTCCTTTTAAAGCATCCTTGTTCTCACTTTGATGTTTATCTATCCTGAGCCTCAAACAGTAACAGCTAATTAGCCAATTAACAAGCAAGCTAAACCAGTGACACATCTATTTGCATAGTTGTATCTAAGTATATCTCCAACAGTAACTTGTAGAAATGAATCCTAATAAGAACACTTGTATCTAGCACTAGTGTTTGATATACACCCACACATTTGTTTCTTCTAAAGCACACACTTCGCGTGTATGTCAGTGTCGTCTCCTCCCACGTGCGAAGCCTCTTGTCAGTGCATTAGTAATGAGTGCGTTAGTATCATTGCCTACTTCAGTTGTTGAGAGTTTTCACAGAGAGACCACTTTACAATTAACCAACTAATGAACATTTTAACACCATTGTGCATCGATCGAGTGGGATGCCACCTGCCAGGTTTGATGCCCACTGGGCAAGCGTGACTCTTTCAACGTTGATTACTGTTTATATGGTTGAAAATCAGTTGAAGAGTCTTATGTTGAGCAATTTGCCATCTGAAATCACTCCAAAAATAAATATTAGCATGTTAGCAGTTTAACTCGTTTTAAAAAAAAATGTGTTGACTACTGACTACTATATTTTTTTTTTATTGCCTTATTGAAGAAAGTTGTAGATTAGATCAAGGGGGGAGTGAATTATATTGTGTATTGTACTGTGCATTGACTGTAATTGATACTTGAATGAACTTTTCGTTAATTTAAAGTGGTTAGCACTGTCACCTTGCACTTCCCTGATCCGGGTTCGATTCCAGTTCTATTCTATTCCGGAACATTTTATGTTCTCCCAGTGCTTGGTAGGTTTCCTCCGGTTTACTCCAACAGTTCAAAGACATGCATATTAAATTAATTGGCATTCCCAAATTGGCATAGTGTGTTAGTGAGTCTGAGTATGTGTGTACCCGGCGTTGGATTGTTCAGGTCTCCTGGGATAGGCTGCAGGCCCCCCACGACCCTGTCTACAGGATTGAGTTCAAGTTTTTCCCCTCCTTTACTCCTAGCACATACTTGGAGGAGAGTACTCTCCACGTACAGATGCCCGCATTTCTCTAGTGTCATTCGTTCAGATCAATTATGGGGGAAAAAAAGCCATGCCTCCTCCCTGGAGATCAATGCATACTGTACTGTAGGTCATGTTGTGACATAAAATTCCTCAATGACCGAACAAACATTTGGGACAAAACTAGTTTATACATGTATGTAAATAACATGGTGTGTTCGAGTCAACCCAGGACTTCACAATCATTCACGCACACCTGCATTTACAGAAGGTGCAAGGTTGGTGCTGAGAGAGAGAGAGATGTGACTTCGACCGGCACAGAAGATTGCTAATCTGCAGTGAGTTAAAGGAACAGTTTGACATGGAAGGCCAGGCAGTCGAATCATACAGTAGATCCGGCATATTGAGAAAACTTTCTATCTTGATGGTATCCAAGCACTTGTGAAATCCTTGGATAAGTGCATTAGTGTAGCAAGGGATTATATAGAGAAATAAAGGGAGTTTTTGTCCTCAAAACTGTGTTGTGCACAATCAAAAGTCCCAGTTTGACTCGAACACCCCTTACACTTCTACAGTATAATCTCGCCTCATACAGTGGCCTTACAACCAAAGGGCAGATGGAGCAAACTGTGGCAGCTTGGCTTGGTCGGATTGAAACTCCCAACCTTCTAATTAACTGTAACCACTGGTCCTCTACTTTTCTTAATTATGATATATAAGATTTTTTTTTAAAAAGATGGCTTATTTGGAACAGAAAACATTCTTGTATGAGGTGGTATCAAAAAGTCTTGAGACGCCAACAGTCGGCAGCCCAAAGCTGCACACACAATTGCCTTCATAAGTCAGTGTGCCAAAAGACATCCTGTGTACATCAGGAGCTGTGCAAGCCTTATTATTCTGATCATGTTACAACATCTGCTATTTCTAGGCATTTGACATGATTCAGCAAGATCACGCCGACGCTCCAATGAGTCGTTCGAGGTGTTTTGTCTCGCATGCGTGTTTCAAGAGTGGAAGAACATCCCTGGAAGATGACAAGAGATCAGGAAGATCTTCAACAAGCTCAAACCCCGAAATCGTCGAAACCATTTGGGAACCTGTGCATGATGATGGTCGGAGAACAATCCACAGCACTGTTGCCATTGTCGGTGTGTCATACAGAACAGACCAAGCAATCCTCACATGTGATTTGGACATGCGTCGTGTTGCTGAAGGAGCAGAAGGAACATTGCGTCAAAGTCTGACAAGGACTCCATCAGTGAGCCATGGATGACCCGTGCTTCATGTTAAGGATCATTACCGCTGACGGAACTGGGGTGTATGACCTGAGACAAAGTGGAAGAGTGAAGGACCTTTCGATCGGCTCATGCAAGATTTTAATAATCCATCTAGTAGGTATGTAAACCTTGTGTCTTCTTTCTGATTACTCAGAATATGTGATTAGACAGAAATACTGTATGCGGCCAGGTATTCCTCAATCAATGGAATGTTCTAGGAAAATACAAATCATGTTACAGATTTTAATTGATTTACATTTATTGGATGGCTGACTGATAATTGGATGCCTGGTGCATTAGACATTTTGAAACAGATGCAGGATGCACAGTGACCTCCATAAAGTTGGTGCAATATTTGCCAGAAATACAGCAAAGATAGAGAACATTCACCTAAAAAATAGAGTGATGTTTTTAATAAAAACCTGTACTTGTTCCGAACTCATTATTTAATATTGGTCACTTTAGAAGATTAATAAAGGCTTTATTTACCTTTGCATTTTTTTTTTAAAACAACCATCGAATCCTCCAATATTTTAAAGGATAAATTATTGAACGGCATCAATGCAGTCACAAACTCTTCTTCTCACTATCCATTTACTAACAATCAGATTTGGATCTGAGATAGAAATCATTGACGTGTTACCCACATGTGTTTAAAAAAGCTGAAACCTTTCTTCTCAAACTTTCTGTAAAGTCGATATGAACAGTTTTACAGCTAAACATGAAAATAATTTTTCTTCCTTTTTTGAGAAAAGCGTATCACATAGTTGATTTTTGAGCAAAAGCTGATACATTGTGAAGAGCAAATCACATCTCTTCTTTCTTTCTTTCATGTGATCAGTGATTCGAGGATGTACAACTCGACAATGTGTGATTTGGATGCTGACTGAACACCATGTTACAGTATATGCTGAACAAAACTATTTCATATATATAATGTAAGCAATGTGGTGAAGTAGAAAAATCAATTTACACGTAACAATTGCAGACTTGAAGAGCCCAAGTATTTTTAATACCTTTCTACAACTCTAATTTTATTCAAATATTATTGTTGTATTAATTATTAATTGATACAATTATTAATTAATTGTATTATAATGATATATAATTATATATATATAAAATTATATTTATAATTATAATTATTATATTATATAATTGTATTATATATTAATTATTAATTCATTGTATTAATTATTAAGTATTAATGATGAATTGTATTAATCAAGTATTCAATTTGGTGAAAGCCTTTGCATGTTCACACAGTAACTTATTAACTTTATTCTCTTGTACCTAAATTAGTTTTTACCTAATGTACTGCTAGCTACCTGTCTAATTAGCAGTTAGCCGTTACCCCAGGACGCGAAACAAATATGAGTGCTTCGTTTAAGATTACATCTTAGTTTTATTTATTCCATTTATAAACCTCATTACTCATAGCCCTTTCTCGGTCTTAAAACTGACTGGTGCTTGCAGTGCATTATGGGAACAGGTGTAATCTTTCAGACTAAACATATTAAGTCTTGCTCCAGTAGTATGGACTTACAGTAGAGCTCAGTTCTACCTCTTCTCTTAGTAAATATCATTTTAATAAAGTAATTTTTTATTATAGTTTTAAAGTTGATGTTATGGTTAAAAAGCATCAAATTGAGGATACTAGTTTAAGAGTTTTAGAAATAGTTAAAAGGTTAAAGCTAAGAATGTGTCTTTCTGTACATCAGAACTCTCTGTCTAACTTATTAATACAAAGAATTCATATTTTGTAAGGTTAATTATCTTACGTCTTGTTTATTGTACTGGAAGTTGTACTTTTTTCTTCATCGGCCAAATACACTCACTGTTCGGTAATCGGAGAGGGTAGCACAGATGAGACATGGAAAAAATAGATTGGATAAAGAGGAAGTTTTGACTTAAAACACACAGTTATTTCAGCACTGAAAATATGAACTAATCCCAGTAAAAATATTCAGTATAAATTTCCTAATTAATATCTATTGGTGCAGGTGTTTGTTTACATTAAGCAAGTAGCTTAATGGTAGCTTATTTTAAAGTAGATTATTAAATCCACTACATAACTGTTCATAGCATCGCTTTTATCAACATTTCAAAATCAACAATATGATTTCACTTATGGTGCAGGTTAATCTTTAGGTAGATATCGAAGTACTGCCAAAATTTTGTTCAATTCTGTCCAGCCAGTTTTGTGTGATGCTGTGACAATCTGGTTGGACAGACAGACAGACATAAAATTTTCCGAGACTGATTTCGGGTCCTCCAATGTATGAAATGTAAAGGTATCATTGAAAGAGCAAGTTCTGACCAATATACAGTCGTGGCCAAAAGTTTTGCGAATGACACAAATATTAGTTTTCACAAAGTTTGCTGCTAAACTGCTTTTAGATCTTTGTTTCAGTTGTTTCTGTGATGTACTGAAATATAATTACAAGCACTTCATACGTTTCAAAGGCTTTTATCGACAATTACGTGACATTTATGCAAAGAGTCAGTATTTGCAGTGTTGGCCCTTCTTTTTCAGGACCTCTGCAATTCGACTGGGCTGCTCTCAATCAACTTCTGGGCCAAATCCTGACTGATAGCAACCCATTCTTTCATAATCACTTCTTGGAGTTTGTCAGAATTAGTGGGTTTTTGTTTGTCCACCCACCTCTTGAGGATTGACCACAAGTTCTCAATGGGATTAAGATCTGGGGAGTTTCCAGGCCATGGACCCAAAATTTCAACGTTTTGGTCCCCGAGCCACTTAGTTATCACTTTTGCCTTATGGCACGGTGCTCCATCATGCTGGAAAATGCATTGTTCTTCACCAAACTGGTGTTGGATTGTTGGAAGAAGTTGCTGTTGGTGGTACCATTCTTTATTCATGGCTGTGTTTTTGGCCAAAATTGTGAGTGAGCCCACTCCCTTGGATGAGAAGCAACCCCACACATGAATGGTCTCAGGATGCTTTACTGTTGGCATGACACAGGACTGATGGTAGCGTCACCTTTTCTTCTCCGGACAAGCCTTTTTCCAGATGCACCAAACAATCGGAAAGAGGCTTCATCCGAGAATATGACTTTGCCCCAGTCCTCAGCAGTCCATTCGCCATACTTTTGCAGGAGATCAATCTGTCCCTGATGTATTTTTTGGAGAGAAGTGGCTTCTTTGCTGCCCTTCTTGACACCAGGCCATCTTCCAAAAGTCTTCGCCTCACTGTGCGTGCAGATGCGCTCACACCTGCCTGCTGCCATTCCTGAGCAAAAGCTCTGCACTGGTGGATCTCCGATCCCGCAGCTGAATCCTCTTTAGGAGACGATCCTGGCGCTTGCTGGACTTTCTTGGACACCCTGAAGCCTTCTTAACAAGAATTGAACCTCTTTCCTTGAAGTTCTTGATGATCCTATAAATTGTTGATTTAGGTGTGTAATGGAAATATCACATTTTAATTATGTATTAGTTTGTAACTGTGCTGTAGACTATAGACGCTTTAAACTTGTTTGCCGAAGCTTAGAAACACAAGGCCGAGAATACAGTAGAACAGAAACAACCTGATTGTAATTGTCCCCGAATAAATGATGATAAGGTATGGACATCTGGTCTGGGTCAGATAAAGAGTTGAGTTTGAATGTAGGAACTTCATGTACGGGGCGTTGATTATGTTAGCAGAGGTGTTTGTGTACAAAATGGGACATGATATATGGTGACATGTAAAAGTAGACTAAAGTTAAGAACATATTGTAACTAATGACAAGATACTGTAGAAGACTGTTTTAGAGGACAGAAAATATCAGTGACTGCGGCTATTCACATTACAGAACATTGAATTGGCTGGACTGGACTGCTAGTTAAAAAATGAGAAGTCAATTTCAACAACACCCCAAAGTAACCTGGGTAATTTTAGAAATGATAATAGTAATAGTTGTAACCCTGACGTGCCTCGTTATTGAGGACTCAGGGAGAAACCGCCATGGTAAAGTCTATTTAGTAAACTCAAGCCACATACATTTAACTAGAATAAAGAGAGGAGACAGTATGATAAAAAGGCGTAACGCTAATCTTAGGAGATGTGCTGGGAATTGGGGATGTGCTCTATAATTAGACATTGCTGATAATATGACAGATACACAACGGCTCATGTTGGATATGCCATGCCATGCCCTCGAGCTGGGTAGCACTGCCCCTTAATAATGTCACAGCAGCAGAAGCAAATGCAGTCAACATGTCTTGTATCATACCGATAACCACCATGGCTATCATGCAGATATCGGCATATTACAAACAAACAGGGAGGCCAAACGCAGCAGTCCCTGGGTGTAATTATACTAATAACCTACGTTTTGATGTTATTATACTCCACTGCCTGTTAAGATATATGGAGACAATTCCACCTATGTGGTCCCTTGGCAAAAAGGAGACACTTGTGTTGTTCAAGATCAAAAGAGAAATGAGGAATCTGACTTAGGATGGTCTGAGTGCACCACTTACGTCCGTATAACCACTTGCTCAAAAGGTAGGTCACCTAAATGTAGTATAGATGGTAATTATTTTCCAAATAATTGGATTTGTCCGTTCATGGAGTTATCGTCTACGAATACAGTAATGTAGGTGTGTGGGTCAATTGCATATGCGAAGTATTTCAATTGGACAGGCTCATGTTATCCTGCACATGTAACCCCTAGTGTGTCAGTACACCCAGAAGATCCGCGGATGTCAGAGAATAGAAGAGAATAGAGAGGTCCCTGTTAAATGTCAAGGTTGCACTTTAGTAAACCCATGGACTAGCCCAGGGGAAAACGTAGTTCCTACCTCGGCGGAGGGACAACAGTAGCCCTAAACAAGGCAAATGGTTTAGCACACATGTTACTGACACAAGAAAATTACACGGTAAACACCCTGCAATTAGTAAACGATGACCTTAAGCAGGGTAGAGATATTCAAAATAGAGCGGCTTTGGACATTTTACTCGCCGAGAGAGGTGGAGTGTGTAAGGTTTTAAACACCTCTTGTTGTTTCTATATACCTGATAATCATCAAAATATCAGCAACATCATAGACCACATGAGGAAGGTTTTGCAAACACCTCCCCAAGTAGAGTCTTGGATCTCATAGTGTTCTACCAATTGGGATTATAATTAGGTCTCTGTATAACACCCTGTATTTGCAGGTGTGTACAGGAACTAGTTCTGAACACAGTAAAATATCAAATGTTAAGATGGACTGACAAGAACATAAAACGACTGCAACCGGAACTCAGAAACTGGACTCAACCGATGACTGGGACGACCCGACTTCAGACAGGCTTCAAAATTCAGGTGACTATTAACCTGATTGTGACTTAGATCCTGACATGGAAGAAGACATAATGTAGATCTTTAGAGAAATGTGACGTATATTTATATTTAAGTAGATTGGTAAATTTTTCAAAGATGCTTTTGTGTCAGGGGGGCGTTCGCTCATAAAAACAGCTGTAGTGTCCTGTGTGTGCATTAGAGTGCTAGTGATGATGCTTTAAAAACCCAGGTCGGAGAGACGATGTCTGATGAAAATGACCTAATGCACGGCTTTATTTGCATTGTCTTGAATTGTAAAATTAAAATGTTTAGGTTGTCATAGAATGACAAAAGGGGGAAATTGTAATGGAAATATCACATTTTAATCATGCATTAATTTGTAACTGTGCTGTAGACTATAGACGCTTTAAACTTGTTTGCCGAAGCTTAGAAACACAAGGCCGAGAATACAGTAGAACAGAAACAACCTGATTGTAATTGTCCCCGAATAAATGATGATAAGGTATGGACATCTGGTCTGGGTCAGATAAAGAGTTGAGTTTGAATGTAGGAACTTCATGTTGATTATGTTAGCAGAGATGTTTGTGTATAAAATGGGACAGCTGAGAGAAAGAGATCACCTTTCTCCATGCTGCAATTGTTTGCTGTGTGAGACTGGTCCTTCTGCAGAAGTCTAAAATAAAACCTTTGTGACTTTGCTCTTACCCAGTGTATGAATTGCGTGTCTTTATAATATTTACAGAATTTCCACCACAGGTGCAATCTTAGTAGCTACAATATCCTTTCCTGTGAAGCCATTTTTATTCAACGCAATGATGGCTGCACGCGCTTCTTTGCAGGTCACCATGGTTAACAATGAAAGAACAGTGATTTCAAGCATCACCCTCCTTTTAACATGTCAAGTCTGCCATTCTAACCCAATCAGCCTGACATAATGATCTCCAGCCTTGTGCTCGTCAACATTCTCACCTGAGTTAACAAGACGATTACTGAAATGATCTCAGCAGGTCCTTTAATGACAGCAATGAAATGCAGTGGAAAGTTTTTTTTTCGGGATGAAGTTAATTTTCATGGCAAAGAAGGACTATGCAGTTCCTCTGATCACTCTTCATAACATTCTGGAGTATATGCAAATTGCTATTATAAAAACTTAAGCAGCAACTTTTCCAATTTCCAATATTTATGCAATTCTCAAAACTTTTGACTGTACAGACAAAACCGTTCTTTTATTTATGTAGAAAAGAAAAAAAAACATTTTCAGGCTCTGACTCTTCTGGGAAACGGATTTGGAGAGGAAAATGACTTTATGGAAATCTGTGTCATGTCTGTCGGTGCAGATGCAACATGAAAACACTGCTGCTGTTTCTTCGGATGCTCCGTGGATACGTGGGATAAAAATAAGATGCTTTGTAGGTGTCCAGTTACTGACTGTAGCCCATCTGGTGCTCTGTGCAATTTGGTTAACCCCTATCTACTCTGTCTATCAACAAACAGGAACCATCACAGGATCGGATATTAACTCAGGTGTGTGATTGTTCTCAGCACAGCACTGGCATCATGTGCTATTGGGTGTGTTTGCATGTGTGAGTTTCTACCTGGGGTTTTTAATTACCGTCCTTTTATACTATCCACTTTATCTGGTCACCTCTTAGGTGTGTACTTGGATATTGGTTTTAACTGGCTGGATGTTTCTTATATATATATATAATACTCTGCAAAAAAAAAAAAAAAACATTTTGATCCACCCCTCATTTCTTCATATTTTCCTTTCAAAGAGCCAGACCTTCTTGTACTGTATATTTAATGTGGTCTTCAGCAGAAATAGTTCTCTTTGCTTCCTGAAAGATTTTTTTGGCTCTCATTCTCAGTCCAGTCTCTGTACCTGAGTGACCTAAGAATCATTCAAGCAGTAAAAAAAAATAAATAAATAAATAAAACCCATAATGATTAGTATACTGGTGATGCTGAGTGCTGAGTGTTTGGAACAGATGAGAGGGGAAATGAGGTTGCTGCTGAAGTTGACGCATTAATAACCACTTTGCAGCCTGTTACGGTAAAACAAAAATTTGTTCCAGTTTCTTTCATTTAATCTACATTGTTTAATTCTATATCTAGAAAGTAGGCATGGATCCCTGTAAGGATTTAAAACCATAAGAGCCAAAGGAATTTATTTTGGGTCCTGAGTTTGAGGTTAAGGTTAGGTTTAGCTCTGGCATCAATGATTATGTCAATGGAAGGTCCTCATAAGGACAGTAAGACAAATATGAGTGTGTGTGTGTGTGTGTGTGTGTGTGTGTGTGTGTGTGTGTGTGTGTGTGTGTGTGTGTGTGTGTGTGTGTGTCAGAATGTGTGTCAGATGTGTGTAGATGAATAATGTGGCAGGTTTAGTAAGGCAGAGTGTGTGAGAGGTAGCTCAGACTGTCACCCTGATTGATTTCCTTTCTTCAAGCCTCACCAACGTCAGCAACCAATGCAAATAAGTCTCTCTCTCTCTCTCTCTCTCTCTTTCTAATATCTATTAGTGCAGCTTTAAGACACACTGATCCGACACGGAGTGTGTATACCGGCTCAGCCGGAAATAGTGCACTGCTATCAAATGGCCCGTGTTTTGCATGTGTGTCTCTTCAATGTGTGTGATATCGACTGACATTTTTCCTCTTTTTATGCAAAGTAGAGGAACTCAGACCAGCTCATTATTTCCCCTCTGAAGCAAATAAAATTTGGGTCAGTATCGGGTATCATCCAATTCTGAGATCTCTGATATCATTACTGCATCAAAAAAGGAGAAAAAAACGTCCTTGTTTTTTCCCCCTCTCGGTTCGACTCTGCCTAAATAGAGTGATGCGGAGTCCTTTAATCTGTCGGGCTCTCTGTCCTCTGTGCTCGGAAAGATCAACTTCTAAACCTTGAACTTTCTTGCAAATGTTCTTGCAAACCTTACCTCTCAGATCACTTAATTACCCAACCCCAGTCTTTTGCTAAAGCTTAGTGAAACTGCATTGAATCCTGGATCAGTGTCTCATTAAGGAACTCACAACAGACACAATGTGCTTCAGAGTGGATTTTACCTTTAATGGATGATTTACCATAAATGCTTTAAGGTGGAATCAGCAATCTTTAATTAATGTGGGAATAGTCTGAAATGTTGTTGTCTTTACCGCGTTATCCTGTATACACCTGGTATAAACAAAACATATAAACAACTACAGGCAATTTGGGAACATCAATCAGTTTACAGGTCTTTGGACTGTGGGAGGAAACCGGAGTACCCAGAGGAAACCCACCAAGCACGGGGAGAACATGCGAACTCCATGCACACAGAGACGGGAATCGAACCCAGAGCCTGTAGGTGCCAGGCAACAAAGCTGACAGTGGCACTTATACACAGTGTAAACACACATACTAAAATAATAAATGATTATAAAAAAAAAAAAGAATGTTTTTTTTTCTCACAGGTGCATGAATAATGAATTAATGAGTAGCTCGTGCTGCGGTGTCACCCTCTGGCCTGACAACAGCGTTTCTGTTAAAACACCCACTCTCTCTCTCACTCTTTTTTTTCCCCTTGGCGTATGTTACCTTGTTATTATGTAATTTACCCACTTATTATTTTGACATTTACACAAACCTTATGGCTGTAATTCCAACAACCGCAGAATTAGGAAGCCGGCCTTGATTGTGTAGACATTGCATTTCAACTGAAATTTTAAGGATGGCTTTTCACGCTTCCTTAAGGGGAGAAAAATGGCAATATAATGCAATATATTAAATAATACATTTCCATGTATAGGAAACTAGTGTTTTATTTATTGATATATTGCAATACATGACTGGACCATGTATGGATATATATAATGCAAATAAATACCAAAGCTATTATATTTATACTTTATTAAAACATTATTGAAACTTTATGCATGTTTAAAAATTATACACACACTTTTAATTTGTTCTCGCTCCGATTAATGCCATAAAGTCCATTTTGTTCAAACTTCATTAACATATAAGAATATTGTAAAAAATAAAATAATAATAAAAAAAAAAATTAATTAAAAAAATATATATATATACACACACACATACATTTATTTATTTATTTATTTATTTATTTATTTTTGGGAAGTGCACATGTAAAGCTTCTTAAAGTAGAGCTTCTTATAGTTTCAGCTCCAGAATGCACAACATTTAAAAAATGTTCTACTTACGAACTTCAGGATCTTGAAGCAGGTATTGTCCTGAAAAATAATTAAACGGTGATGCACAACCCACATGTCTTTACAAGTTCAGAAGTTAGTGGCATGTTTAAAAAATATATTAGATTGTGTCAATGTTGATCAGATGGGTTGGTTCTGTTTGGTGTAGACAGCTCTTGGTCATCTTTTTATGTGCATTTGTCTCCTTGAAGCGAACTGACCTTTCCACCAGACGCCCTGAACCAATGCCAAATTGATAACCGCTGACAGTGTTGCGGCTCTAATGCTGTTATAGATCCTGCAAAGATCTCACTTTCCCTGGTGGCTCGCTTGCAGGACTGTCTCCTTTACCAAGACTATCGTAAACTGTATCATGAGCATTCTAATAAAACTGACACTGTTAAAAAAAAAAAGTGATATATGCAATGCCACTACCGTCTGATTGTGCTTATTCATCAGACTTATTGAAGAACGTTTTCATGCTGAGCTGCAAAACAACTACAGTAACTAATGTCACTATGTTGTTTTTTTCCCCCTGAATGTTAACTTTCTCATTCTCTCGCAGCGTTTCCAGATCATTCTGAAAATGTAGTCTTTATTGTTTTCTTGTTTGTACAAAACCTATTTTTATTCCATTTCTCTCATTTCCTCTATTCGAGAAAGGGTAGCTGGCTGAAGCGTTTCAGCCAAAAAAAAAAAAGGAGGGGGGGAAAATAGGTAATTTGATTGCCCTGACTGCAAATTAAGTTAGTGTGATTCAATTTTCCAGCAGAGCCTCTCCAGCAGCCATACATCACCATGGACATATTTCATTACACGCCCCGAGCGGGGCGGGGCATGTAACAAGGCATCATGGGAGTTCTGATTGGGTGGGACGTTGGTCCTGGAGCGGGTTCCTAACGTCTGTGCTCTGCAAAGCTATTTATAATGGACGCGCACACACCAAGCTGTCAGCAGGCACAGGAGTGTACAGGCAGCTGAATCAGGACAAGCCCGATAACAGCAATTGGCCACTTGTCTCGCTTTGTCTCTGTCCACGCAGAGAAATGATGTAAACAGCTTCCTGTGTGTGTGTGTGTGTGTGTGTGTTTGCCACTTGATTGCACGTTATCCTTGATTCAGTTTTATAAAAAACTGTTTTCCTTAACAATTGAATTCTTAATGATTACACTTCTTTTTTCTTTCTTTTTTTTTTTTTTTTTTTTTTTTTTTTGCGTGGTGGTGTTTTTATTGTTGCTTCAGCCCAGGCCCGGCAGGTTCACTGTGTATTCATGCTCAGCACGAAGGTGAGCTTCCAGTGCAGTCAATACTAAAACATTTACAGACAGCAAGAGTTTACTATGGCTTCCTTGCTGCGTAATTGGAAAGGCGTGTTATTGATTGGATCAGGAAGCCTGAGCTTAATGAATAGCTCGTGCTGCGGTGTCACCCTCCGGCCTGACAACAGCGTTTCCGCTAAAACACCCACTTTCTCTCTCTCTCTCTCTCTCTCTCTCTCTCTCTCTCTCTCTCTCTCTCTCTCTCTTTCTTTTTTTTTCTTAGCATGTGCTACCTTGTTATTATTTCATTTACCTACTTATTATTTTGACATTTACACAAACCTTATGGCTTTAATTCCATCGACCCCAGAATTAGGAAGCCGGCCTTTATTGTGTAGACATTGCATGTCAACTGAAAAATTCAGGATGGCTTTTCATGCAATATATTTTATATACATATATACATTTTCATATATAAGAAACTAGTGTTTTATTTATTGATATATAGCTATATATGCATGGACCATGTATGGAGGCAAAAAACATTATATTTATACTTTATTGAAACATTATTTAAACTTATGCATGTTTAAGAATTATACACACACTTTTACTTTGTTGGTACACTTTGATTAAAGTCAATTTAGTTTGAACTACAATAACATATATGCATATTGTAAAAAAATATATATATATCAAATTTAATATATTATGAAGTATATTGTTGAATATAAAATCACATACATTAAGATATGCATTTTAATATATTCCTCAATATATGAAAAACGCAATTGTATATTTAATATTTTGTAATATATATATATATATCTTAATATAATATATTCTGTGTATTGTAGATACATTTTCGAATATGAATATGTTAATTATTAGTTAGTATCAGTTAATGTAACAACGAGAAATATTAACGTTTATAAAATCTTTTCAATTTACCAGTAGATCAGAACACTAAATCATTTACTATATTGACAGTTAATATATAGGGAAATATATTTTCTTTATAAGGGCTTACTTACAAATAAAGCAGGGCAACACTGGTCTAGTTAAAAGAGTCAACAATGCAAAGAGGACAAAACCATACTGAGCGACCACAAATCCCTGCTCACATTATGAACATCTTGCCATATTTTCTTGCAATAATTTCCATATTTTCTTTTAAGCAAAACAGGCAGAGTTGATGAGTCTAGTTGTACTATAGCTCAAAAACAAGCTTATTTCAGAGTTAGAACCGTGTAAACCAAGCCAGAAAGATCCAAACGATAACTGTAATTAATGCCCAGTATAGTATTGTAGTGTAATATTGCAGATCACAGAAAATTCAGAGAATCTGTGCTATTATTCAAGAGCTATAAATGTTTCCGTATGCTAGACAAATTGGTAATTAATTTATGCCACAACACTCGGTTTTCCAGCACCGGGTGCGTCATGTTACTCACGAGTCATAAAGGAGTCAATCAGCCTGTCAGTCTTGAGCTAAAGTGAGCTAAGTAAGGAATAAAACATGACAGGGGGTGCTGTTAGAGGGAAACGTGTTGTGCTGCGGCTTGACGTAAAGAAGAATTACTGTTCCCAGTGCAAAGGGGATTATTTATATAAATAAAAGTAACGTCTTGTCTGTACATTGGTCAGAACTCGCTCTCTCAAATATATATATTTTCTCAAATATACCTTGTTTTATACGTTTTATACACTGCAGGACCCGTACCCAGTATCAGAAAATTGTATGTCTGTCTGTATGTCTGTCCAGCCAGATTATGTTACAGCATCTGAACACCTGCACCAATATATAAATTAGAATAGTTAAACTGAATATTTATACTGGGATTGGTTCATATTTTCAGTGCTGAAAGAACAGCGCTAAAGTGAATTCCAATGAGCTGGAGCTGTGTTAAGACAAAACTTTATCTGATCTACTTTTTCCATTTCTCATCTGTGATTCACTCTCCGAACAGGGAGTGTATTTGGAATATATAAAATTCATTTATTTATAAAATATAATTATATATTTTAAAAAATAATAATAAAATGACATTAAAGCTGATCAGATTCATTTTGATCTCTTTCCCCATCGATGGCGTGTCCTTCCACTAGTTTATCTATAACAATATGTTCTAAGCTATTTTATACCACAGTAATCAGCATATCAACAAATATGCACAGCTGTTAATCACAGGTAGACTGGTGCTGCAGTTCATTTTGGGGCACGGCAATTCATGGTTTAAACTCTAAAGCCTCTAATATGCATTGAAATGCTGTATAATGTGTATTATTGATTTTCCTGCTCCACGCTCAGTGCTCAGTTCAGTGTAAGAAGATGTATTGCTTGACAAAGACTCGTCGTTTATGTTTATTTATTGGTAGAATTAGAACATTTGAAGAATTTGAAAAAAAATTATTTAAATAAGATTCTATGATTAATAAATCTCAGTGTCGATCTAAACAACATTTATTAATAATTAAGTGATTTATAACTAATGATAAGAATTATTTAAATTATATATATATATATATAACAGGATTAAAGGGGATTTCTTAACCTCACACAAGCTTGCTAACAGTCTTGCAAATTTTTATATATATATATAATTTATAATCAATTTTTGTTTATATATATATATATATATATATATATATATATATAAAAAACAATTGCAAAACTGTTAGCAAGCTTGTGTGAGGTTAAGAAATCCCGCCTTTAATCCTGTTATGATTAGCTATGAGATTTCGGCCTTCTTTATTATAGGTTAGAAACCTGGAGGATGAAAATGCGGTTTAAATTCTCAGGCCCAGGTTCGAAGACCTGGAAATATGTGTCACTGGAAGTTTTGTGAAATTTCACAATAAAATGATTCATTTTCTTCTGCACTTTTTTTTTAAGGAGGTTTGATTTTCTTCCATGTAGTTTTTCTTAGTTCTGTAATTTAATATTTGTTAGTTCCCCTAAGTAATTTAAAAAGTGCTGTATGAAAACTGTCCAACTGATTCACTGAACTGAATCGACCCATATACAGTACACTACCTCTCAAAAGTTTGGGATCACTTGCAAGTTTCTTTGTTTTTGTTTAGCGATTTATTTTCTACGTTCTGGGGAATTTCAAAACTATAAAATAAGACATGGATGTCAACCTTTCTGGAACAGTTCTTGCAAGAACAGTATTGTCAAGTGCATTTGCAAAACCCGTCAAGCACCGTGATGAAACTGGCTCTCATGAAGACCTTCCCAGGAAAGCAAGACCAAAACCTACTTCTACTGCAGAGGAGACGTTCATTTAGAGTCACCAGCCTCAGAAATCAGCACTTAATACTAAACAGCACCTCCGGCTTCGTTAGAGCCGTTATGAAGCTTTACAGAGCAAAAGTAGAAGATACATCTCAGTAACAACTGTTCAAAAGAGATTATTCTATAGTTTGGATACCTTCAGCATTTCTTTACAATATACTGTAGAAAGAAAGAAAAATCAGAAACTAGCATGGTGATCCCAAACTTCTGAGCTGTATTATGTAATTAACTTGCTCTAGTAAACAGCATACAATTACAGTACAGCTATTACAGAGCTGTTGTTATTGAAACTGGACCAAAATCTGAGCAACCAAACAAATAATTGAACAATGAGCTGTTAACTAGTCAAATGAACACATTATTGTTTTGTGTTTTAGCTGACAGGTTTCACAATGGTGTAGTGGTTAGAACTGTGACCTACAGTACTGTAGCACCTCTATAGGGTTGTAGGTTCGAGTTCTGCCCCGGGTTTGTGTGTGTGGGGTTTCCATGTTGTCCTGTGCTTTGGTGGGCTGTCTCTACTGTAGGTACCGCAGTCCAGAGACATGCAGGTTAGGCTGATTGCCAGTACCAATTTTTGTGATGGATTGGCACCGTGTCCAGGGTGTACCCCGCCTCGCGCTCACAGTTTCCTGGGATCGACTCCAGGCTCAAGCAACCCAGTACAGGATAAGAAGATAAATGAATCAATGAATGAATGAGTAGTTAAGATGAAATATTCATCAATCATTTATAAATGTTCCGACTGAGACAGAAGTCGAGTGTGAGAGCCAAGTGTGTTTTAACCTAATTTCCACTACCACCTCATTTAAAAAAAAAAATAATAATTTTTTTTGTGAATAACGACGCCACTGTAGTGTGTTTAAACAGAACTATTTGTTTTGTGTTAATTCAACAACTGTCACCGGATGCTGAATTATTCATCTCTCATGTGCTGAGAGCCTTTCCGTGCTGAGTGCCCTGTTTGTGCGGGCGTTGTGTGTGTGTGTGTGTGTGTGTGTGTGTGTGTGTGTGTGTGTGTGCTGGAGGGAAGACCTTGTCTGTAAGTTATGCCGTAGCATTTCTGGGCTTTTTCCTCCTCAGTGCCTTCGTTGGGAGTCATGATTGATGGCCAGTGTCCGAATGCACGGTGGCGAGAGTGCTAACATTTCTCTGGATACTTGGCACATTTGTGTCAAATAGATGATTGCTGTGGCTGTGTTACTGAGGCAGAATACCAAATCACATCTCTTATCTTTGCTCCCTCTTCTTCAATGCACACGCTTGAGCTCTCCCTGCTCGCTCTCTCTCTGTCTCTCTCTCTCTGTCTCTCTCTTGCTCGCTCACTTTAAAGCTTTAAATTAGCTTCTCAGGTTTTTGTGTCGTCTCATTATTTAAGACGTATTAGATGTAGCTGATTAGGCTGATGCGATTCTTCCGCCCTGCTTCTCGGATTCTGACTTCAAGACGTTGGAACCGCTTACGCATGCCCGTGTAAAGCTGTGCTCCCGTAGCTCCGGGTCGAAGTGGACTACGGATATGGGGTACGACGGATGACGATGTCATTGTTTCCACATATACAATAAAAATTTTTTTTTTTTTAAAAGATCCATTTATTTATTTATCTTGAGTAAGAGCTTTATCCTGGTCAAGGTCACGGTGGATTCGGAGTCCATCCCATCAACTCTATGCTTAAAGTGGGAATAGACCAGGGATTAACTGCCAGTTCATTGCAGGGCACCATGCACACACACATTTACACACTTGGTTACACCTAAGGGCCAATGTAGCCTTGCAAATCCGGAATGATTTTAGGAGGTTGGATGAAACCAAGAACCGAGACAAAACCCAGTTGGACACGGGGAGAACATGTGAAATTTTATACAGTTTAGAGCTCTAAGGTGGCAGCTATAATCCGGTTTCCTCCCATAGTCCAAAGACATGCATATTCGGCTTATTAGCCTTGCTCATAGTGTTGGAGTGTGTGAGTGTGTATGTGTCTGTGCCCTGCAATGGACTGGCACCATGTCGAGGGCGTACTGTACCCCGCCTTATATCCTAAGTCAGGGATAGGCTCCGGGCCTCCCGCGACTCTGTGCACAGCGGTATAAAGCGGTACAGACGATGAGTGAGTGAGTGAGTGAGTGAGTCCATTTTCCAAGTTCATTGATTTCCTTTGTTGAGCAGATATCAAAAGCGTAGTGTTGCAAGTCTTACATGGAGTCAGAAACCATAGACACAGTAATCCAATTACCCAGTCAGGTGCTAAACAGAATCCAAGTATTCCAAAGGATGTGGCTAGATAAGCATACAATAGCTGTAACAAGGTCTACCAGCCAAGATCTCTGGCCAAACCTATACTGTAAATTAGGAAATTATAATCTATAGTACATATAGTACCATAATTCACCATAGTATCACCATGGTACTTCAGACATTACCATGGTAGGCAGGACTTTGTATAGTACCAGTGTACAGTAGGTACTATGCCTCTAGTACTATGGAGTGTACCGCAATACTTCGGGTTTCTCGATGGTACTTACTGGGTACCACAGCAGTCACCAAAGTTCAGCAGGTATCTAATATGCTCTGCTTGTATCTGACAAACTGATCATTTTGATTCATACACATTTTCTCACATGTCATATACGTACAGTACATTATATTTCCCTAATATTCTTTTGATTTTGTAAACCTGCATTACAACAATAATCATTGTTGAAAGCATTATAGAAAAAGAAATTGAATTGAATATATGGTAGCACATACAGTACTAATGCTACCTGTATGGTGTCGAAATGGCAGTACAATACCTTCTATAACGCATTTGACAGTATCAGTTTGTGTCCCATAGTACTGGACTACAGTACGTAGTAGAATCATGTTCTGTACAATACTACAGTAGATCTACCATTGTACCAAAGGACAGCACAGTATGTACAGTACCATGTGCCAAAGTGTTATACATGTACTGTACAGTACTGTATCAGAAAAGGTGCTGTCAAAAATACCATGCTACTATAGACCATAGCACAAGTACCATCGGACTATTATGGCACTTATACCATGATACATTTTCTTGAAGGAAATCTGAGTAATCAAATAATAATAATAATAATAATAATAATAATAGCGGCACCATGGCTTAGTGGTTAGCACTGTGGCCTTGCACCTCCTGGGTCCGGGTTCGATTCCCACCTCAGGTCTGTGTGCATGGAGTTTGCGTGTTCTCATCATGCTTGGTGGGTTTAATCCAGGTTCTTCAGTTTCCTCCAACAGTCCAAAGACATGCAGGTTAGACTAACTGGCGTTCCCAGATTGTCCGTAGTGTGTGTGTGTGTGTGTGTGTGTGTGTGTGTGTGTGTGTGTGTGTGTACAGTACTGTATGCGTGTGCCCTGTAAAGGATTGGCACCCACGTCCAGGGTGTCCAGGTCTCCTGGGATAGGCTCCAGGTCCCCACAACTCTGTACATATGGGATAATAATAATAATAATAATAATAATCCTACACACAGAACCTTTGGTAATGGGCTGATGGTCAGTGGAAAAAGCACAAGTCCAGCTTTCCAGTGCTGAACGTTCTTGTTTTTGTGTAATAAATTGAAAAAGCATTTTTTTTCTGGAGTATGTGGAGTACACTGATTGTTTTGCTTTCACCACACACTGTTATAGATAATATTTCAAGAAAGAGGCAGGTAATTGAATATCGGCTTGTTTTTTTTCTTGTTTTTTTTTTTTTTTTTTTTTTGTAGTGAAAGAAAACAAACGAATAAAAATATTCAAATATCCACATAAGCCTGTCCATGTAATACACGAGAGAGCGATAGCGCTCTCTCTCTCTCTCTCTCTCTCTCTCTCTCTATATATATATATATATATATATATATATATATATATATATTTTTTTTTTTTGTTTTGTTTTTTTTTTTTTCCATATTTCTCACACACTCTTCTCTTATTTAGCAAACATGCAGCTGTAAAAGTCCTTCATTACAGTACAGTTAAATCATTCGTAATTAAGAGTTGCAGATTCTTCTTATTATAAATTCTATCACGTATATCTTTTTTAAACTTTTATAACATTATTAGTGCTTTCTTCCTCAGTTTTTACATTTTTAAACACTAAATGATTTTTACAAAACAATAACTTAATCCAAATGTCAGTAGCAGGTCTATAGGCTGTACAGATGCTCTTGAAAAACAAACAAATGAATAAACCAATAAATAATTTTAAAATGTTTTCGCACATCTTTCTAAACAGGCTCTCTGAGGTAAACCCTCTGTATTCCAGTTGTACATAGAAAGAGAAGCTCCGGAGGGAACAACCAAAGAAAGTTTAGCACAGCAAAAAAAAAAAAACATTGTTTATTTTATTATAAGAAAAAAAACCTGAATTTGGTACAAAGAAAAAGAATGTCCAAAAAAAATTGTCCTTTTACTTTACCAACGTTACTTTCTGATAAAAGGTAGTTGGTACTAGTTCGAGTACTTTTCCACTGCAGAAAATGAAAACGTCTTTGCGCTTCCTCATGCATGTTGTTTTAGTCAAGACCTTTATAATTATTCTACCATCATCACTCAGCCAAGTTTGGCCCATAACCTGTTAACTACTAATACCCCTATCTGACCTAAAGTCCGTAAGTACGATTCATCATGATTCATTGTGAGTTTTATGGCTGTGATTACGTTTCCATCTTTCTTCGCGTTGGTCCTCGCGGGGTAACGTCGTGGATTTTGCGACAGGCAAACACACAGTCAGCTGCTCCAAGGGTTTCCAGACCTGCTGCCACCCCCTCATGCTGTTACAAGGCAATGCTCCCATAATGGCAATTAGGAACAATGCATGACACCTGGACGCATGTCTATATAAGACCCCAAGACAAAGCAGTTGACGTGCGAACGTTTAGGAAGCACCAGGTTGTGGAGCACAGTGCCGATATAAGGAAAAGAAAAGAAAAAAGAAAGAAAAGAAAACTGTAAAAAGAAAAGAAAACTGAAAAGAAAAAGAAAAAAGCAAACTGTTAAAAAGAAAAAGAGAAAAGAACTGTAAAAAAGGAAAGAAACTGAAAAGAAAAAGAAAGAAAAAGAGAAAAGAAAACTGTAAAAAACGAAAAAAGGAAAAGAAAACTGTAAAAAAAAATAATAAGGAAAGAAAAAGAAAAGAAAACTGTAAAACAGAGAAAAGAAAAGAAAACTATAAAAAAAGAAACGAAAAAGAGAAAAGAAAACTGTAAAAAAAAAAAAGAAAAAGTGTAAAGAAAACTGTAAAAAAGAAAAGAAAACTGTGGAAAAAAAGAGAAAAGAAAACTGTAAAAGAGAAAAGAAAACTGTAAAAAAAGAAAAAGTGTAAAGAAAACTGTAAAAAAGAAAAGAAAACTGTGAAAAAAAGAGAAAAGAAAACTGTAAAAAAAAGAAAAAGTGTAAAGAAAACTGTAAAAAAGAAAAGAAAACTGTGAAAAAAAGAGAAAAGAAAACTGTAAAAAGAAAAGAAAACTGTAAAAAAAGAAAAAGTGTAAAGAAAACTGTAAAAAAAGAAAAAGTGTAAAGAAAACTGTAAAAAAGAAAAGAAAACTGTGAAAAAAAGAGAAAAGAAAACTGTAAAAGAGAAAAGAAAAAGAGAAAAGAGAAAAGAAAACTGTTAAAAGAGAAAAGAAAAAGAGAAAAGAGAAAAGAAAACTGTTAAAAGAGAAAAGAAAAAGAGAAAAGAGAAAAGAAAACTGTTAAAAGAGAAAAGAAAAAGAGAAAAGAGAAAAGAAAACTGTAAAAAAAAAAAGAAAAAGTGTAAAGAAAACTGTAAAAAAGAAAAGAAAACTGTGAAAAAAGAGAAAAGAAAACTGTAAAAAGAAAAGAAAACTGTAAAAAAAAAGAAAAAGTGTAAAGAAAACTGTAAAAAAGAAAAGAAAACTGTGAAAAAAAGAGAAAAGAAAACTGTAAAAGAGAAAAGAAAAAGAGAAAAGAGAAAAGAAAACTGTTAAAAGTGAAAAGAGAACTAATAAAATGAAAAGATAAGGATCAGCCCTGCTTCGAGAAGCAGGAGATTTGTGTTTGCATTTGGGTTCGAGTTTATTTAGTTTCATTAATAAACCCACATTATCTCCGAACGGGGAAAACATTCCTGAAAAGTTTGCACCAACACTCCCACAGCTCACATGCACAGCTTTTCCTATGACGCTCTGCATAAGGGTTCTTTGTACAAACACCCAGCGCTCTAACACCACGCTCTCTCGGTCACAACGTAACACGCGGACCTTGCAGAACTTTGCGGAACGTCGGTCTGTCACTCGCACCAAGTTCACCTACTGTACTATGCACTTTTTAGGCCTCATTCGCCTTCAGGGTCTACATGCAATGGTGGTGGTGTTAGTGGCGCTTTGAAAGGGTAATTTGCTTCACACACACTTCCACACTTCCTCAGTGAAGTGGCAAGTCACATTACCACAGACGGTAGTGTAAATGAGACATGGCAGATTCTCCTGGATTTGAGCACCTCAGCTCTCTGAGATGTTGTAGGCTGGTGGTGGTGTGTGTGTGTGTGTGTGTTGGTAGAGGTGGCCATGTCCCATTCCTGTGAATAGACTCGGCTGGGTTTTATCGTCGTGATCGGCATGTTGCTAAGCAACCCCACACTTTTCATTTGGCATGCCGGTATTGGTCCTGGCAGCGGCAGATAAGTGTGGGATTTGATCATAGACTCACCCGGCGCACTCCATGCTTTAATTTCCCCCGGCTGACGAGGCACTGTAATAGTTTTTCAAGGAGTGTGTAGCGTTGAATAATTAAAGCTGAAGCGTGGCTCTATTTCGTTGCGCTCACGCTGCCTGCTGTTGCAGGGAGAAGGAAGGTTAATGTGTATGTGTGTGTGTGGTGGGGGTTGAACTCAGAATCCATGCTGAGAGAATGTGGCTGGAACTTGGTTCATGCTGCTTCATCGTTGCTTCCAGGCAGTGGACCACAGAGTCGTCGTTGAGGTGTAGTGTAAATCGTGCCGGAATGCATGACAGAAGTTTCACAAATAATAATTATTTTTTTTTATTACGAGTGTGAGGCTGGAGCACACAGTACAATGAGTTACACCTTGAAAACACGCAATTGTCCTCTACAGGCCGCACATATTGCGATACACATAAACATAAGACTGTGTCATGAACGTTATTCACATTCATATTACATCCCAAACCCGAACAAGTCATACAGTACACACATACACACACTCACTCAATTTGGGAACACCAGTAAGCCTCTTGTGCATGTCTTTGGATTGTAGGAGGAAACCGGAGAACCCGGATGAAACCCACCAAGCAAGGAGAGAAAATGCACTGTCAGACCCAAGGCGGGAACCGAACCTGGAACCTGGAGGTGCTCGGAGACAGTGCTAACCACTAAGCCACCGTGCTGCCACCTTGTGGAAAAAAACTTCAGATATTCAATAATTTAGTAAATGATTAAAAAGCGAGTCCCATTCAGTACAGTCAAGTGTTATCATAAAAATGATTTATTTTAATAATGAAATAAAGTCATTTAGTCACAATATTTCGCTGTATTTCTTAATACACAGTCAATATTTACGAAAAAAAAAAAAATCTAAACTGTATTATGTTCATTTGTGTTCGTGTACGCCGGCCGCCGGACAAACGAGTGTCTATGCAGGCGCGAACGTTTTTGAAAAGCACGTGACTTGAGGCTGAGCTCTGATTGGATCTTTTCAAATCATCCTGGGTCGCGGCACAGTCACTGCCCTGAACCCTCCCACTTTTGTTCTTAGCGAATCAATATTGTTTTTAAATATTTGGGCTCATGTGATTGGACCGTTCTCAACGAGTCTTTTCCAGCACTTCTTATGGCGAGCGGAGCTGCTGACTGGATGCGATGTGAGTCAGGCCTTTATTTTATACTGGTAGTAATGATGCACAATCACCTGATAAATGCCTATTTACAGACGAGTATTAAAAGTTGAATTTTCGTTTTGTTTGCGCCCCCGCCCCAGCCGCCACGGACTACATCCTAATCTGATTTTACAAAATATACAGTAAATAATTAAATAAAAGACTAAAGCATTTGGTTTCTCCTACTTTTTTACTCAGCTATCAGTTCATTTAGAAGAATCATTTGGATGAGAGATGAAAGGCAGCAGCATCTAATTACCTGTAGGCAGCTGCATGTTTGGCACATTTAATGAACACTTGGACTCATGGTGTATCCAGTCCAGACAGCACTGTTGGAAGCCAGACCAAGGGCAGGAGTTTGGCACAAGTGGCAACCAATAAGCAGTGATGTCTGATGGGACCGGATACCCTCCGTGCCGACAATTTTACAACTGATTTATAAATGACTGTGCGAGAAATACATAAATATACCGCTATACTGCCACCTTTAGCAACCGGCTGTGTAACTGACTGCTACTCGTCTTCTCCTGGACAACACGACCGGAATACTCCAACTAGAATAGAAATCGGCTCGAGCGGGGAAGAATCGACAGTGTGCTGTGCAGATAATTGGCAGCGCATTTTATATAACCCCGAATCACAACGTTTCAGAAAATGAAGTGCCACTCCAGTACGTACAACATGACTATGAGTCAGCGCCTTGAGTAGCGCACTCATGACTCACGTATTCATGAATGCGAGCTAAATTAGTATGAAGATGAAAGGGGAGAAACCCGCAGGGTTCAGCAGTACACAGGCAGTTTCAAGCAGCTCTGCAGCTCAGATAGAATCACTGGAGGGATAACGTAGCGCTTTTCTGGGCTGGACAGCATCGGTTCAGGACCCAGAGAGGATACAGTCTGTGGGAGTCTGGGAAGGGAAGCCCTGTGTGTGTGTGTGTGTGTGTGTGTGTGTACTACAGTATACTGTAGCTTTGCTGTGTGTTTTTAAGCCTGGGTTTTGTAATAATTTAGTGTAAAACCTCGATCAGGATAAAGTGTTTATGTTTTGTTTCTATAGTGTCTTTGCTATTATTTAGTTTTCTGCCACAGTAGGAGGGGCGTTCAAGTCAAATCTGAATTTGTGATGAAATTTCTCATGGATGATGGCTTAAAAACCGATTGTGATTCACTTGAGAAGTATAACTCAAGTGTAGCACATTAAGGAATGGTGCAAACGTTTTAAAGGAGGCCGTATATCCCTGAGTGACGATCCCATCTGAGTTCTGCGCTGGCTTGGAGACCACCGGACATTCGCGGATAGAACGACTGATGATTGAAAATGGTCAGATCATTTGTAGCCGATAGCTGTTTATAGGAAGTGTACACGCAAGCGTTAGCCTCCACCAACACCACTGGGAGTTACTGCTAAATTCCCCTGTGCAGTCCTGACCTCGCTGGGAGTTCCTGGGAGGCCAGCGGTTCGGACATGGAGCAGGCAGTCCGGTCATGGCTCTGGCTTAGTAAGAAAATTTTCTACTTCGATGGTATCCAAGCACTAGTGAAACACTGGGATAAGTGCATTAGTATACAGTAGCTGGATATTTTATGGAGAAATAAATGAAGTCTTACTCTCATAACCGTGTTCTGTTATTCTGCGCAATCAGAAGTGCCGGTTCGACTTGAACAGCCCTTGGCTATAACATTAGGGGCAGCATAACACATACTGTGTATAGCACTTTATGCCTTCCTAAGGTCGTTGTCATTGATGATTGCCATCCATCCATTTTGCTCTTTTGGACTCTCAGCCTTGGATCTCCGGCATCACCAGGATTCAAACAATTGTCTTTTGTGCCACTTGGCAGCCCCCTATGTTACCACTTTATAGACTGTCTGGCCAAAACAAGTCAATTGTAGATCAATGGGATTATTATTTTTTTGTTGTTGTTCATATATTCATAATTTATTGTACTGTATTTGTATTCTTTGATATATAAGAGACTGGGCCTCCTAATTCTAATAAACTAGAAAGACCGTTAGAGAGAAGGATGGAGGATACAAGAAATACTTCCCTCTTTTACAAATACAGAGATGATTCAGTATCAGTTCATTCACGATCACGTAGACGCTTTGCCGCGGCTGCATCATACAGACCGACCGAGCCTGGTGAATCTCTATGCCACTAGCATGAGCGGATCCTGTGCCCCTGGGCGAAAGCTGTCATAGTTAAGGAAGCGTAAGACAGAAAGGAAGACATGCTTTCCTCTGGCTGTTCTCATCTCTTCTCGTCTCTCCACTCTCGCTCCTGACAGGCTGACAGTTCTACATAAGCCACTCACTGCTTCTTTCATGCCTCGCCTTTTTCAGACAAGTGTCCTCTCAGTGGAAAGACTGGCTGCAATAAAAACGCAATGCAGCCTCACAGAGGCATACACACACACACACACACACACACACACACACACACACACACACACACATTTCACTGGGTGGGTGTATACCGAGTCTGTAAATGTCATTAAAATCATTGTGTAAGTGGTTGTCGAAGAAAAAAGGGGAGAATCATCCTTTGGGAGCTCCTCATAATCAGGCCATTGTTAAAATGTTGCTGAGTTGCCGGTGCACACCGAACGAACGCAGCCGAATCACATGATGAAATTGCATTTTGCAGGCTAATGCTTCTGGGTGCATTCAGTTAAACTGGATTAAACTAAATTCCAGAGATGGGCTTAAATTGAATTTACAATTCAGATTTAGCCGTGCATGCGTAAGCCACGTGCTTTCGGTAATGAATTGAACACAGCTCATGAGCCGAGATGATTTTCTGAACGAATTGACTGAAATGGTATTGTTTGGAATAAATCAGCAACTATAACTGCACGATAAAAAATAAAAAAAAACTTTCTGTTCATTAAAACAATTCCAAAATGCTTGAATTCATTTATTTTAGCCGGCCAACCATTCAAAAGATATTAAGCTGAATTACAGGGAAATAGCGAACTGATTTCTCATAAAAGACTCCGAGTTAACAAGCTGCTTTAGAGAGCATTCTCTGTGTCTTATAAAGAAGAAGTTTCAGCAAGGCCACAGGTTCATTCATGCTCATTCCAGGAGAATTCAGCACTGCTGAACTAAGCCTAGTTGCATTAATCGGGTTTAACTTAATAGCGAAGCTATTCTAAGGCTATGTTGATTGACTGATTTTTATTTTTTTACTTTGACGAGACACTGATCTGTTTTATATTTAGGGCTGTCTGAATGCACAAACCTAATGTGTTTCAGATCAAATCCGAGTCACTTTTGCACGCGGTCCTTGATGAGACTGTATATCCAATACATAGTCATACATTTAGGCATTTGGCAGATGCCCCTATCCAGAGTGACTTACATTTCTATCTCATTATACATCTGAGCAGTTGGCGATTAAGGGCCTTGCTCAACTTGGTGGTTGTGGGATTTGAACCTGAGACCTTCCAAACCGTAGTCCAATGCCTTAATCACTGAACTACCCCTGAGCCCTACCATACCACTTGGATGAGAAAGGTAAGAATTCCTGCAATCTGTGCTATGATTTCAAAGCAATGCAAACAATAGCTGCTAAAGCGAGGCATCTGGCTTCCTTTCTTCTTCTGGACCTCAACACTACAGTACAGTACAGCCGACTAACTACTTGCCGCCCTCCTGAGGAAAAATCCCAAGCATATTTTTAATAAAACCGCATCCATTGATTGAAATGAATGAATCGTCGCAAAGACGCATTAATGAACGCCTGCGTGTTATTTCAGATGACAGATGTGTCCATACTAGTACGCGCTTGTATAAAAGCTGCTTGTAATTGTGATTTGATAATTATGTTACAGTATGTGAACCATCATAGCATGCACATCTTGGGGGTGAAGGACCTTGCTCAAGAGTCCAACAGTGGCGACATGACCACGTCAGGGCACGAACATCTTAACCACCGAGCCACCCCTTCCCCCTTTTTAATGATGACTTTGCTGTAAATGATTTATAGATACAGTTAAAAGGAAATGTACAGTATGATCCAATTTTAATATCCAAAAATCTTTACAAAAACAATCTTGCTTTCCATATCTGCTCCTTTGACTGTTTTGTAAACTGCTCTACATAAATGACTGAAGTGTCTGCCAACTGATTAAATCTGTATCTAAGATCCTGTGGCTTTCAGTAATTACCTTTCTTTTGCTTTTAAATATGTAATGCGAAGCAAGGAAACATTCATTTAAGGACTCCATGCTAGCTGTCGACACTGATCAATATGTGATGCTGGTAGTTTATGAGTACCAGCAAACGGTGGTCCAATGATGGGCGCCAGGGCCATGGCAGCCCAAGGCTCATTGTTTTGAACAGGCAGAGCGAATGTTAGGCCGCCTGGTCTGATCCCAAAGAATAGCTATGTAACACAAATTTATTCAGGTTAGAATAGAAAGGTGTCAGAATATAGAATATAGTGCATCACTGTCCATTGCTGTGTGTGGAGATGCAGACCAGAGTGCACATGTTGACCGCTGTCTAGTGCTGAAATCACCTACAACACGCACTTGAGCATCAAAACCTGACCCCGTAGCAGCTGAGAGCACATCGACCTGGTCTGAAGACCCATGATATATTTATGTCATGTAAATATTCAAGAGCATGTACTGTATGAAGAGATAATACCAGGATGCACTATGGGAAGAATTCAAGCTGGCAGAGATAGTGTAATGTTCTGCTGAGAAGCCATGGGTCCTGCCATTCATGTCGATGTTACTTAATCATGTACCACCTACTTAAACACTGTTGCAGCCCAAGTGCACCCCATAATGGCAACAATATTGGCTAATGGCAGTATCTTATTTCAGCAGGATAATGCACCCTGCCACACACACACACACACACAAAAAATCTCACGCCTTAATCCGATGGATCTTCTGTGGGATGCGCTCAACAAACCACTCTGATCCACGAAGGCCCCAACTCACAACTTACAGGACTTAAAGGATCTGCTGCTAACATTTTGGTGCCAGATACCACGGCAAACCTGCAGAGGACTTAAGGAAGGAATTCTTTGACAGGTCAGAGCCATTTTGGCACACAGGGAGGACAAAGGAACATTTCAGCTCAGCAATTCAGGCAATTTTAATGTTACCCCTGAATCTAATTTGACATCTTTTGCAATTTTTGTGAAATCCAATGTTAAAGAACCACTTTATTTATTTTGAGACTAAAACATACATTACTGTAAGCATTCAAGTGCCAGGGTGTCTATTATAAGTTTGTGCCAGGCCATGGTACTCTTCCTGGTATTAAATGTCAAAAAACTAAATAAAGGAGGACTTTTTTTGTTCAAAATATACAGTATCTGTCTACAGTAGGTGTTCTAGTTAAATCAAACTCTAGCACGAGCCTTAATACTTTTTTAATTTAACCAGCATTTCTGAATATAGTTATCAGTATTACTGATATTGCTGCAAGACTTATTCGGTTACCTGTTACTGTGTGTACAATGCATTATCCCGTGAAGAAGAACCCAGCAGAATCCAGTATAATTGAAATCCACAGAAAGCCTCGGGTTATTTTATATCCTGTTGATACTTGCTTCATTGGGGTTTGATTGTACTCACAGTGGCAGGCTTTGGAAAATCAGTTTATGACCTACTGAGCTACAGGCTTCTACTTTTACCAACCCCTTTTATGAAGATTATAATTTACACATAGATTTTGCTGGAATCATTTTACAGTATGCTAAAGGTCTACCATAAACATATGGTCAAAGTGTACTAAATCAATTCCTGAGCAATAATAATCATTCTTACAGCTGTTTCGAGTGTTAATGGGATAAAACTGAATATCATTTCCTACCTAAGAATCGGTTCCCAAAAACCCTGGCCTCAGCCATTAATTGCCATTATAGTGTCACTTCTTATAATTTGCATAATTGCTTGTAAACAGCAATTGTAACTGAGCAAAGCGCTAATGATACTGTAGGTAATTTATGCTCATGCCCTCTGTTTAAAAATGTTTTTAAATGAGCAGATGTTTGGTTGAACTGCATGTATTTGGACTGTGGGAGGAAACCCACCAAGCACAGGGAGAACATGCAAACTCCATGCACACAGACCCGAGGTGGGAATCGCCGACTCTGAAGGAGCAAGGCGACAGTGCTAACCCCTAAGCCAGCCTAAAAAATAAGCTATTGATTCCAAAACTTTATTTATTTATTTATTTGTATCAGGCTGGAAGCATTTTCATTTCTGTTGTAAATTTGGACATTTTAAATATGGGGCCCTATGGGGATTGACCCGCTTTTGGAACCAGCCCCCAGTGGACAGTCAAGGAACTGCACATTTCAGTGTTGGCTTCATTTTTTATTTATTTATTTATTTATTTATTTATTTTTAGAACTGGGCGTTGCCTTTTTTTTTTTTTTTTTGCATGAAAGCCTCCAGCTGCTGTGAAGAATGGCCAGAATTTCAGTCAATAACCATGAAGAAGGTCTTGGATTCGAGTAATGCAAGCAGTTGTTCTGTGATGGCTTGTGACTGCAGTCGCTCAATAATTAAGGACTGAAATTCCCATAAACGCTTTTGTTCCTGAGCCTCCATCAGTAAAAGTGGACTTTATGTTAACTTTAACACCTTTCCCGCTGTTTAATTGAACTTTTAACTTTATAGCAGACAGATTGTCAAACTATTTGGTATCACCCCAGTGAGCACAGATTCCCTTATGTGTCTGGTTTCTTCCTTTTGTCATGTCAGACAGCTTTTTCTTGCCACTGTCATTGATTTTTCTAATCTAATTTTTCTAATTTATATCCATATACATTTTATACATGTATAATTTATATATTTATTCCTCATACTATTCCAATAGGCTTTTTTAATCGCATTTATTAATAACTGATGTTTTTTTTCAGTTTACAGTTGCATTAATGTTGTGGAGTTTTATTGTAATTGATTTTATATTTATGTAGAATAAAATAATAAATGTATAAAATCCATTTCAACTATATGTCTTCATATGCTTAAGATCTATTTCAATATTTCATCTAAACCAAGACAACCTAATATATATATTTTTGTAACCACAACATATAAAATGTCTTTTTTTCACAGTTTTGACACATCTTCATATTTCATATTTAATAATTACATTTTTCTTAATATTTTCCCTTACAGAGCGGTGAACGGTGTTGTGAATTCTGGCATGTTTAATAACAAGCAGGCGGTGTGGATGGAGAGCTGAGAAGGATGCCGGGATCCTGGTGGCCTATGAAAAGCACAGACTGGAAAATGCTCAGCGGAGTGAGAAATATGAGGATGTATTTATTCACAGCTCTCCAGGTTTCTCTCTGTGTGTGTCTGCACTGATGCACATGTTCACAAAAACATCGTTTTTATGTTTGCCTTTTCAGGCTACTTCAAAAAAAAGAAGAAGAAGAAGAAGAAGAAGAAGAAGAAAAAGCTTAGTTAAGCGAGTGAAGTGATTTGCATTTAAAAATTCTGAAATTGGGAACATTTGAAAAGCTAAATGATCTAATTGATCCTTATGCCTTATTCCCCACTTCCATGTCAGTTTGATCAGAGACTGAAAACAGAGAAAGAGTTTAATCTGTTTTCGGTTTCTATGGAGATTTTCTTTTTGCTCTTTCAGTATCTCTCCTTCTCTCACACAATGTTCAGTGTGCTGAACAAATAATTTAAGAGCTGTCTGTGCATATTAGATAGTGCAACCTAACAGTTTACTTCACAGAGCTTCTGAGAAAGTGTGTGGGTTTTGTGTGTGGACAATTTGAGTCTGCTTGAATATGTGTTATGGCTTTAAGGCGATGCTGTCAGGTCAGTATATTTTTGAAGCTTTTGTACTTTGCGTTTTGCTTTGAAATTCAATGGGATCTGTTTTCTAAGAGCTCAACTTTTCCTTATCCATAAAAGCAGCATGGTAGTGCATCCTTCTTTGGAGTCTTTTTAAGCCTAATGATGCATTCTCCAAACAGTTTTCTCCTTTTTTAAAAGTGCTTTGTACAGTACCTTTTCTCCCTGAAAAAGCGAAGGAATTTAGAATTTAAGAACAGTTGCCAAATTTATTCTTTCTAATTTGGTCATCTGCTAATTTTTTCCCATCAGCCAGATCTTTATTACACTACAAGCAGCAAGAAGGCTAGCACATGTTTCTTTCAAATCCAGACTTCTTTTCAAACCACTGATCATGGGGAGGAAACTACAAGCCACTCAGAAACATTTGAGTGCATTCTTCCCCATACATGTGCTCACAGATGCCCACAACTGTCTAGTGTCACCTTTGATGACAAAGGAAAATGTAATGTCACCACTCTCACCGAGGGAGCATGATCAATATTGCTCCTTTGGATCCCAGACAGAGTAGATGGCTATGGGAAGATCAGTAGTTGAACTTTCAATCTCTGGATGTTGGCATGGATGCAAATCTGTTGTACCAGTCAGGAGCCAATTGGTTAACTGACTAATGTTACACCATGCATACAGTATATTGCCAACGTACCCTAAAAAGGCTACCTAAATAACAACTATGTTTATTTCCACAAAAACAATGTTGTATATTAAAAGTCTCAGTTTACATTTTTACTCCATCATACAGTAGTACCGTCATTAATGTCTGGTTTAGGTCTTTTGACCTGGAATGTATCTTTCTATGTAATAATAATTGTGTCATATCTCACTTTTGGTCTGAGTCTCATCCTTGACAAACCGCCACTATTATCCTGTGGCCACAAACTTCTTCTGCCTCCAGATCCTACGCTTATCTTCCTGAGGGCACAAATTCCTGCTCCATGCATCATGAGGATACACATTCCTTTTGCATCCCTGTTCTGCTCTTACCATCCTAAGGCCACAAGTTCCTACTCTATGCTTGTCATAGTCCTACCTTCCTGAGGTGACAAACTGCACCATACTTAATGCTACTAGCTTATGTTCCACCTGTCCTACTTTTACCATCCCTAGGCCATGATTTCTTGTATGCAGACTCTACTCCTACTATCCTGAGGCATCAAGTTTCTGTTCATCTATACCCTAATTCTAACATCCTAATACCACAAGTTCCTGTGTCTGGGACCAAAATCCCCTGCTGCGTCCTTTTTCTTGCCTCCTTATCCATATCCTTCTCCCTTTGTATACCCATCCTTTTCTTCCTATCCAAACAGCTCCAACATCTACAATCCTGAGGTCATGAGCTCATTCTGCATCCAGATCCAATGCCTACCATCATGGAACTACAAGCCCCTACTGCATCCATTTACTACTTTTACCATCTTGAGGCCACAAAACTCCTATTTGCATCTAGAACCTACTCGTACCATCCAGGCACCACAAGTTCTTGCTCCATCCAGATCCTACCCTACCAACCTGCGACAACAAGCCCCTGCCATTTTCTACTGAGGCCACAAAACTCCTATTTGCATCTAGAACCTACTCGTACCATCCAGGCACCACAAGTTCTTGCTCCATCCAGATCCTACCCTACCAACCTGCGACAACAAGCCCCTGCCTCGTCCATTTTCTACTTTTACCATCTTGAGACCACAAACTCCTATTTGCAGACAGACCCTATTTCACTATTCTGGGACCACAAGATCCTCCTCTATCCATATCCTTCTCAATTTGTATCCCTCCCTATTCTTCCCATCCAAACAGCTCCAACTCCTACAATCCTGAGGTCATAAGCTCTTTCTGGATCCAGGCCTAACATCCTAATCCTAACCAGCACCTTCTCAAACAAGGTCCTATGCTTACCATGCTGAGTCCACAAGCCCCTGCTGCATCCATGTTCTGCGTCTACCAGTTCATAATATTGTACGCAGCTCCTGCTCCTGCCATACTGATGCTGCAAATGATTGCTCTTGCCTCATCCAGATGCAGATCCACTTTGTCCTATGCCTTCCAGATCCTATCCTTTTCCATCTTGTGGACTACAAGATGCTATTCCCTGTTGATCAGCCCCCCCTTTTAACTGCAACATGCCAAATCCGCTGATACATTAAAGATATTAGAAATCACTAAACCAATTTAACATTTCTCCTTTCCACTTTTTTAAGGGGCACTTACAATATGCGTGTCTTAAAAGCTACTTTAAGACAATCTTCACAGTAAAAGTGCTTTAAAAAACATATTTATTTAATCTATTCCGTTCTTTTCTATCTTTCTCAGTGTGAGATGTTTTCCATTAAATCATGGCATCATTAATCAGCAAGCCCGATTCTTTACATTTCAGCTCATTTCTCTGCATTTGTCTCATTTTTATTTCTTCTACTAAAGCCTTTCAGCTCTCTCTTTCTCTCTGACAGAAGTAAAGTGCTGATGTCTGGCTAATGAAAGGCTATAATAAATCACCTCCTAGCTTTGCCATCTCTACATAGTACTCTTTTTTTTTTTTTTTGAGACTATAGCTCTTTTTATTTGGACGCTGATCAAATCTCATTTTAGAAATCACAGAAGGACAATTGGACATGATCTTCTACACTTTGTTTCATGGCAGCATCAGACCTCCATCAGCATTCTTCTCGGTAAAGGCAAATTAATGCTTAATCTGGAGAGCGTCCCCCTATAAAAACACAATCAAGTCTCATAGTATTAAAATTCAGGCCAACGTTTTTATATTAATTATACCACGTTGCTGCTGAATTCTCAAATCTGAATGTTGGAAGGTGTTGAGAAACTGACATGTTTCATGGAGGTCCTACAACATTATGTAACTACTAACTAATAAGAAGTATAACCTATTTTTCTTTAATAAATACAAAAAATGGTTAGTGTGGGCAAATTGCTGTGATGCCTTAGGAAGTAAACAACCCAAGATGTGCAACATAATCCATTTATTTTTCTGATAACAGCACGCTCCATCTTGCTTCATTCCTTAATTATGAGGCTGACACTGATCGTGTTGATAATTCAAATCGACCGTTTCAGAAGATCAAGTACCTTTAAGCAAAAGATTTCTAGAGGATTTATTAGATGAGCCATGTTTCTCAGTGCTCTGTCACTACAAAGGTTGCGATGATAAAAAAGGTATGCTTACGATTATGCTCATTGCCTCCCCCCCCCCCCCCCCACACACACCCCTGTGGGAATCATTTTTTAGAAAATGAGATTGAGAGCGTACACCAGATGACTGATTAACATCCATCCATTTTCCGTCCCCATTATTCTGTGGAGGAGCACGGGGGCCTGCATCAGGTATATACCAGGGATCCCAGGACTCAAGGCAGAGGACACCCTGCATGGGGTGCCAACTCATCACAAACACACATACAAACTCATTCACATAGTACAGGACAATTTGGAAACACCAATCAGCCTACAACTCATATCTTTGGACTGTGGAAGGAAACCATAGTACCCAGAGGAAACCCACCAAGCATGGGAGAAAAAGCAAACTCCACACGCCACACAGACTGAAGGCAAGATTGCACCTTCAGCCCTGGAAATGAGGACGGACAATGCTAAATATGCTAAACATATTTTAGCATATTTATGAGTTTTGATGTAGTTTTTATAGTCATTAGTAATTTGCTTAAATATCAGGTTTTTGTTTCAGAAATTCAGGATGATTACATTCAAAGGGTTTTCTCCAGGTTACTTTTTAGCCAAAAAAGAAGCAGATGAACAGGACATTTGAGATTAGAGGCTTGTGTATATCAGATGAGCAATGTTTATCTGAATCCTGTATAGATATATATATATTTACATTTATTGGTGAATGACAATGCAGTTACCCCATGCATATTTAATCTGTGCAAGTGCATGTGTATAGGCGCCATGGGTGTTGTATTTGTGAAGTCTATGACTCAGTAAACCTATAAATATAATTTGTTTGCATTTAAAAGGAAGATGCAATAAGAAAGGGAAAGAACAAAGAATGAAACTTGTTTTGCATCTTGTCAAAAATCATTTGCTATTGAAAAAAGGCACAAATGTGTTAATTTCTCGCAGGTATAAAAAAAAAAGAAGCTAAAGCTTAATTTTAAGCGAGACACTCGACTGAACAGGTAATTGAACACCTCACTAGTGTCTGCTCTTCCCTTCAATTTCAGACTGCTTTGTCTCACGCAGCCTCTGTTCTAAATAACCAATCTAGTCATTTAAACACTTAATTCTCTCTCTTTCTTGAGACTGGCTGATGCTTCTTTAGTTCTCTTAGTAGTTTGAAGATGCATTGTGGAACATAGGAACAGAAATAACCTGCATCATTCCCACTGAATTCAAGCAACAGTGTATTACATTGTTGTTGTTGGTCTTTCAGCTGCTCCTGTCGAGGGGTCGCCACAGCAGACCATTCGATCCACACATCAACTTGGCACAGGTTTTACCTTCCTGACGCAACCCTCTCATTTCATCCAGGCTTGAGACCGGAATGGCATCCGGTGGCTGGTGTTTAGGCATTGGCAGGAATTTCAAACCCGGGCCTTCCGCCTGGTAGACGAGAGACCAATGCCCCAACACTATATTACATTGATTACTTTATGTTTTTGCTTGTTTTTTTCTCAACTTTCATTATTACAGGCAAAATATAATGGATTTAATTGGATTCTATTTTTGTAAATCTGTAGCCATTTTAATAAACAAAAAAAACATATCCGTCATATAAACTGCCTTCTTAACCTATTTTCTTAACCCTGTTTTCTTTGCTTGATGCAGTCCATTAATTTGACCGTTCTGAAATGGCGACTTTTTGTTTGGTAAGGGAGTATATTTTATCCATTTATAGCTACATTTAAATGTAGGGATTGGCCTCCGAGTGGCGCAGCGGTAAAAAGCGCTCGCCCTATCATCCGGAGATCGCTAGTTCGAATCCCAGGTCGTGCTGTAACCTCTCGCAGCCGGAGGTCTAGAGAGAGCTGATTGGCCGAGCTCTCTCAGAGGGGAGGGATGAGAGGTACTTAGTGCTCCCACATTAATCACGGCTCTACAGCCAATCAGGGGCGTCTGTGAGCTCGCGCAACGGAGGGAGCGGATAGCGCTTTCCTCCGAGTGTGTTACGCCGCCGCCAACGGTGCGTGAGCGAGCAGTTCGAAAAAGATGCGGTCGGCTCGCGTTACGTGGTTCGGAGTGATAGTCTTTGGCCCTCCCGGCTGAGTGGTAGTAGTAGCCTTAATGTGGCGCCCCCTAGTGATGGGGAGGAATTGGACACGGCTAAATTAGGGAGGAAATCGGGGAAAAATCCAAAAAAAACAAAAAAAATGTAGGGATGTTCTGAAAAACAGCTTAGTCCTTAGTTACCGTAATCATAACCTCACCTGTATCTCTCGCTCTCTCTTTTTCTTAAGGCTAATAACAAATTTTCCGTTTGCCACATTATCAAGGCAGAACAAAACCATCACCAACTAACCACTTTCTCATGTGATGTACAAATTAGTAATACCGGTGATTCCAAAAATGCCATATAAACAATTATACAGGTTTTTATACAGTGGAATCTCGGATTGCGAGTAACGTGGTTTACGAGTGTTCCGCAAATCGAGCAAAGATTTTTAATAATTTTTTATTCGGAAACCAAGCAAGTATTAGTTTACGAGCGCCGAGTATCATGCTTCACACATGCGACTCTTATTTTGACACCGAGCGTCACTCTCTCACCTTCCCCCCACTCCCCCCTCCCCCCACGGCTTCACAAACACACAGAAACTCTGCTCGTGCGCGCGCAATTTGACACTGACACACACACGCACAGACGCTCTTTCCCCTTTTCACCCCCTCCCCGGCTTCACAAACACACAGAAACTCTGCTCTGTCGCGATTCTTTTCAAAGGTAAGGTGCTAGTTCATTTTTTTATTTTTTTTTTACTTTACAGCAGTGATTGCCTTAGTATGCGCTCATGCCAGGTCAGAGAGATTTTGTTTTTTTTTCTGTTAAAACGGTGTTTCCGTGTTTGTTTGTGTGTTCGTTTGTTAAGTGATTCCTTTAGTATGCGCTCATGCCAGTCTCAATTTTTTCCGTTAAAATGGTGTTTCCGCTGTGTTTATGCGTTTGTTGTGAAACTTAAAAAGTGAGTCTGTTAATATACGCTCATGCCAGTCTCAGAGAGATTTCTTTTTTTTCTGTTAAAACGGTGTTTCCGTTGTGTTTGTGTGTTTGTTGTGAATCTTAAAAATTGAGGTGGGGAGAGGGAGGAGGAGTGTTACTGTGTAAAACGAGACGAGGGAAGGTGTCATGCACACTCGTAACACGACCGGCACTAGGACCCGGAAGTAATACGGTCGGATTTCAGGAAGCATAAAAGGAAACAAAATGGCGCTTCACATTGCTCAGTCATTGAGTTCGCCCATGCCTTTGCTGATGCTACGCCGACTATTCTGTGAGTACTCACTAATTTGGGTTGCTTCTTTGATTGAGTGTGTGTTGCTAGAATGTGGATTTATTTGTGTAGATCCTTGCACTTCGTGTAAGAGAGTTCTTAAACTAATCGCGTGGTTATCCTGCCTACTCACGCTGCTTCCGCGTTTGGGTTTACCATCCACGCTACACGGGCAGTTAGCCCGTGGTTAGCTACACGGGCAGTCATCCCTCGGTTGCTCATGACAGAATGACTGAGCCAAAAGCAGTAAACCCAGCGGAGTTTGCTCGCCTCTGTGATGTGGTTGACCAGCATGCCGAACTGATCAATAAGCTCCGTGGTGAAGTCATGTCTCTCCAAAAGGACCTCCAAGACGTCGCGGCCTTGCGCCGCGAGGTGGCGGAGCTACGGCAGGAGAACAAGACCCTCCGCAGGGTGGCTGCTCAGTCCCCCCCCCCCTTCTGATGTGTTTATAGCTCTACCGGATAAGTGGGATGGCACAGATGGGAAATGCAGTGTTTTTCTAACCGCGTTGAATCTTGCGTTTGAGTTCAATTCCACTAGATACTCCACAGACCGACTGCACATTGCGCTTCTCGTCTCGTTGCTATCTGGGCAGGCAGCTGAGTGGGCCACGGCGGTTCTCCGATCAGATTCAGATACTGCTTATTCATATGGAGAATTACATATGGAGAATTACCCCTTAAATAGAGCTCACATTCTCACGAACATCCTACTACTGAGGTGGAGACCGACATGAAATTGTATCATCTGCGGCAGGGAGGGTCGTCCGTGAGCCGATACGCTCGCTGTACAGACCACCTGGGGACCACAGACCCGCCCTCCGGACGGCCTACTACGAGGGACTGGCTTCACGTCTTAAGGATGAACTCGCCGGACGGGAGCTTCCGACCACGCTGGAGGGACTAATCCAACTCGCCCTCCGGATTGACCAGCGCCTGCTCTCCCGTCCGAGGCCAGCCCCCCGGACCCTGCCGCCCATCACGCCATCTTTCTCTCACTCCACGCCCCGACCACCAGCTTTCAACACCACCGCCTTGGCACCCGTCGGATCTCCACCTCCCGTCGTGGTTGACACAGGAGCCGGGAAACCCATGCAATTAGGACGCGCCTCCTTGAACGCAGCAGAGCAAGAACGACGCTTCAGGGAGGGACTCTGCGCCTATTGTGGGTCGGCGGCGCATCATAGAGCCATATTCGTCCGGGAAACGGCCAGGCCATCCATCTCTCCACCACCACACCCAGCGTCTCTCCAGTTTGGCCACACACGGGTCAGAAGTACCGCGTTCATCGATTCTGGTGCTGCAGGTAACTTCATTGACTCTTCTTACGCCAAGGAACTGGGGGTGGAAGTCGAGGCGTTATCCCAGCCGGTTCGGATCACCTCTGTAGATGGTCGGCCCCTCTCCTCCAGTCCCATCACCTCCCAGACCCAACCGATCACCGTCACAATCAACAAACATCAGGAGCAGATCCGATTCCTCCATTTCCTCCCCTCCCATCATCCTTGGACATCCTTGGCTCCTTCAGCATGACCCGCTCATCTCCAGGACACAGAATCAGATCCTTCAATGGGGGCCGGCTTGTACCGAGCTTTGCCTACGGGCTCCGGCTGGGACGTGTTCTAGGGAGTCCGAGGCCCCCGATGTCGACACCAACGCCATCCCGGCCACCTATCAGGACCTGGCTGAAGTATTCTGTAAGCGGCGCGCCACCCACCTGCCTCCTCATCGCCCCTTACGACCTGGCAATCGACCTTCAGCCTGGTTCCATCCCTCCTCGCGGCCATCTCTACTCATTCTCCACCACCGAGATGCATGTACATACATATACACACACATACAGTGGAACCTTGGATTACGAGCATAATTCGTTCCGGAAGTGGTATATACACACACTGGATGTGTATATATACACACACTGTATGTGTGTATATACATACTTATACACACACATACAGTGGAACCTTGGATTACGAGCATAATTCATTTCGGAAGTGGGCTCGTATTTCAATACACTCGTAAACCAAATCAAACCTTCCCATAAGAAAGAATGAAAACTCAAATAATTCGTTACACAATAAAACTCCTCCTCCCTCCCCCCACCTCACTTTTTAAATTCCACAACAAACACACACACAACGGAAACACTGTTTTAACATGAAAAAAAGGAAATCTCTCTAATGACACTCGCGTGAGACCGCACTAACGGAATCACTGTAAAGTAAAAAACAAACAAACAAATGAACCAGCACCTTACCTTTGAAAAAAATCGTGACAGAACAGAGTTTCTGTGTAGAGCAGAAAAATGAACTCATGGAACAGGCCTGGACAAAAATGATGGTACCCCTAACTTAATAGTTTGTTGCACAACCTTTTGAGGCAATCACTGCAATCAAATGATTCCTGTAACTGTCAATGAGATTTCTGCACCTCTCTGCAGGTATTTTGCCCCACTCCTCATGAGCAAGCTGCTCCAGTTGTTTCCGGTTTGAAGGGTGCCTTTTCCAGACAGCATGTTTCAGCTCCTTCCAAAGATGTTCAATAGGATTGAGGTCAGGGCTCATAGAAGGCCACTTTAGAATAGTCCAATGTTTTCCTCTTAGCCATTCTTGGGTGTTTTTAGCTGTGTGTTTTGGGTCATTGTCCTGTTGCAAGACCCATGACCTGCGACTGAGACCCAGCTTTCTGACACAGGCCAGCACATCTCTCTCTAGAATCCCTTGATAGTCTTGAGATTTCATTGTACCCTGCACAGATTCAAGACACCCTGTGCCAGATGCAGCAAAGCAGCGCCAGAACATAACAGAGCCTCCTCCATGTTTCACAGTAGGGACAGTGTTCTTTTCTTCATATGCTTAATTTTTCCGTCTGTGAACATAGAGCTGATGTGCCTTGGCAATAAGTTCCATTTTTGTCTCACCTGTCCATAGGACATTCTCCCAGAAGCTTTGTGGCTTGTCAACATGTAGTTTGGCATATTCCAGTCTGGCTTTTTTCTGATTTGTTTTCAACAATGGTGTCCTCCTTGGGCGTCTCCCATGTAGTCCACTTTGGCTCAAGCAACGACGGATGGTGCGATCTGACACTGATGTTCCTTGAGCATGAAGTTCACCTTGGATCTCTTTAGAAGTCTTTCTGGGCTCTTTTGTTACCATTGGGATTATCCGTCTCTTTGATTTGTCATGAATTTTCCTCGTGCGGCCACGTCCAGGGAGGTTGGCTACAGTCCCATGGATCTTAAATTTCTGAATAATATGTGCAACTGTAGTCACAGGAACATCTAGCTGCTTGGAAATGGTCTTATAGCCTTTACCTTTAACATGCTTGTCTATAATTTTCTTTCGAATCTCCTGAGACAACTCTTTCCTTCGCTTCCTCTGGTCCATGTTGAGTGTGGTACATACCATGTCACCAAACAACACAGTGACGACCTGGAGCCCTATATATAGGCCCACTGACTGATTACAAGATTGTAGACACCTGTGATGCTAATTAGTGGACACACCTTGAATTTACATGTCCCTTTGGTCACGTTATTTTCAGTATTTTCTAGGGGTACCATCATTTTTGTCCAGGCCTGTTCCATGAGTTTATTTTTTTAAATAATTCTGTTGAAGCATGATAGAAAAGCAATGTCTGACTTTCATTGGTTAACATTCATATAATTTTTTTAAATTATTACTTTTGTAATAATTTTACAGATTAAAGTTATTTCTGTGACCATTGTGAGTTTTTCTTTCATTGACCGAAGAGTACCAACAACTTTGTCCACGTGTGTGTATATGAAAAGTGTTTAAATATATTAAAAGTGATTAAATAACTGTACATGTACATGTTGAAAAATGTAAACGTTATACTGTTTTTTGTTTTTGTTTTTCAATGCAGAAGCTAAAAGGATTTAAAAGCAGCTGGCCAAAGAGGATTTATTTATTTATTTATTTCTTGGACAGGATTAAGAATACCCGAGCACTCGTATCACCCCCTCTCACGATCTATCCTTGTGTCTCTCATGCTCTGCTGCTTTTAACCAGTTTGAGCCTATTTCCCTTCCCCTTTTTAAAGGAGATTATTGTGCATAAGGAATGCTCATTCTCTTCCACCGATGTTATCCCTACTCAATTTTTTTAGAGAGAGTTTTGACATTATTGGACCAGTGGTTCAGAAAATTTTAAATATCACTCTGGCCACTGGTGTTGTGCCAGCGGCTTGTAAGCGTGCAGTGATGCAACCACTGATTTAAAAACACCTAACTGGAATTCCTCTATTCTGTTCTAACTGCTGACTTATTTTTAAATGGCCCTTTTTTTTTTTTTTGATGTATCTTGAGAAAATTGTTTCTGTACAGATTCAGCCTTATTTAGATGCACACGGTATTCTGGAAGTGCTCCAGCCTGCTTTTAAAGCTCTCCACTGCACTGAATCCACCCTCTTAAAAGTTTTTAATGATCTCTTAATAACTACGGACTCAGGGAATTTTTCTATTCTTCTGCTTTTAGGAAGCAGCACGATAACAACCACCCACACACAGATTTGTGTTAGAAGTGCAAACGAAAAAAAAAAAACAGAGTAAGGAATCTGAAAAAAATAATTAATTAATTAATAAATAAATAAATAAAAGGAAAAAAAGAAAGTTTATAGTCAGGGTACGGTGGCGTAGTCGTTAGCACTGTCGCCTTGCACCTCCAGGATCTGGGTACGATTCCCTCCTCGGGTCTGTGTGCATGGAGTTTGCATGTTCTCCCTGTGCTTGGTGGGTTTCCTCCCACAGTCCAAAGACATACAGATTAGATCAATTCCCATTCCCAGACTGTCTGTAGTGTATGAATGAGTGTGTGTGTGTGTGTGTGTCCTGGGATAGGCCCCAGGACCAACCCCCCCCTTCACACACACACACACACACACACACACACACACACACACACACACACACACAACCACTTTTTTTATTCACTGGACAATTAGTTCGTTAGTTTCTCTTTAAAAAGATTGATCATTGAACGAAGACAATTTCACTTGATAATGCTGCTTTAATAATAATAAGAACAACAACGGTTAAGAATTCAATAATTAGACAAATGCTATTAATTAGACATTGCTGTTCGACATTCATTGAATCTTTCCTCTGGATGAAAAGGTTAAAAGGGCTTACAAAGGGACTTCACAGGAAACCGGCTGATTTCAGCCACAACACACTGACTCGTTGCAATTGATATAAATTTTTAATGTGATCAAGATCAATTCATCTGCGTGCAAAAGCGGGCACATCGCACATGGGCTACTTACAGCTCTGTTATTCAGTCACAATATCACGCAGGCGTCTGCTTCCTGTTTGACTGACACTCCACCAGTTGGGTTGCAGTTGCCTTGTGAAATTCAGCTCTACAGTAACCCTTTGGAGCCACGCTGTACATTACAGAGTCTTTTTGAGCTCCTTTTTTGAGCTGCTCTCAATCACCCTTGTAGAGACCGCATGTAGTGCAACGCGTGTACTTTCTTCCCGGTTTTGACAGGTTCCCTCATCATTAAACCCTTCCTGAGCTGAGTCAGGTGTGTCAGAACAGGGGGGAACAGCGCACAGTTGTAGAGGTTGTCAGGATCGAGATTGAGAACTGCTGCCATAGTCGAAAGCCTGGCTCGTTGCGTCGGTAGTACCCTTGGAGAAACTTTATATTAAGTACTTTGCCCACAGCCACTTTGCCAGTGTGCAGGAAGCGTAAAAACGTACCGTCTTCTGGCATGAGCATAATTCAATGCCTAGCAGGGCCAGAAACACTGACTCTCATGGGGAGCACAGCCAAAGGCACTATGCTCCCTCCTACACACTTTATTTTTAGTACAAACTATGTTCTTATGTGTGCAGCATGTCTTTAGGGACAAGTGACGAATGCCTTAATGGAGAACTTAACAAAAATTTCACACACACTGTCGGTTTCGACGTTGCTTCCTTAAGCTTTTCTGCGCATTTCGGCTACAATGATTAAACAAGCCATTTGAAAAACGTTCCGGCTTAATCCTGGAATTGACCTCCATAGGTTTTATATGTAATGATGGCTGGACCTTTGTTTTGTTGCCATAGAAACAAAGAAATGTGAAAGAGAGAGAGAGAGAGACTGAGGCTAAAGTTCGAAACTGGAAACTCATCAGGTCACAGTTTCCATTTCATTGCATCATTTGTTGCAAGGGGTGTATAGGGAAATGATGAGGGAGGCTTAACGTTTTTCATGGTCCTCCTCCCTTAGAACATTGCCTCTTCCTGGAATATGATGCTTTTGGTGTGACAACAAGCTGTCTTGGCCTGCAGCGTACATTTAGCAACAAGCAGAGTAAACAAGACACACAGGGCTCTTTCACACCGATTCCACTGATTCCCCTCCAAGACATGCATCGCTAGTGTATATGTTTTGGTTTGTATTATTTTCATCCAACAATGTTGCTGCGGAGAAAAAAAATAAACTAATTGGATAAGCAAAATGTACAGTAATGCAGATTGCTTAAGGAGCATCATTTGTGAAAAAAAGCAAGTTTAACAGGTTTCAAGGTTTTTTTTTTTTCAGTCTTTATTGTTTATATATACAGTATGTAGGTTTGCATTCTACACAGTTGGACTTCTACAGCATTTCATTAGATAGGATTTCAATCCGGCATCCTGGATACTCAAGAAAAACACATTATAATTGCAAAGTGTTACATATTTTTGCATGCATTTATGAGGGATTAGTATAGATCTGTTTTTGTGCAGAGATGTGCATCATTTTTAGCCCACGTTTCAGTGATAAAATAGTAAAGATAAAACGTTATGAGTTCAAATCCCAAGGTGGCCATAATCCCAGTGCTTGGGCTTGAGCTGAGTCTTTAACCCTGACCTGCTCAGCTCATTACTTGCACTCTATCCAGACTCACTCGGAAGCCGTCCTGGGTAAAAGCATTTGCCAAGTAAATAAACGTTCATTTTGGAATGATTAAATTTCATTGAAACAAATGCGCAAATGTTTTTAAAGAAAACAAACAAACAAACAAACAAACAAACAAACAAACAAACACGAGTTTAAAATCCAAAATACTAGTTTGTAATTGAACAGGCAGAGAACTAACTTTCATGGAATTTATATCAAAATGTGAATGTCCTTTTTTTTTCAGGGTTTGTACTCATGTTAACCTCAATTATTTGACGTTTGCGTAGCTTTTCTTGAGTTTATGCGTTAAATTTTTAATTAAGTGCTGGATTTATTTATTTATTTATTTTTTGCACTAGAACTTGAAAAAATTTTATTCAAACAAGACGAGTGTGTAGTCTGAGCATTACTTAATAACTATCAGTTACTCACTTTCAGTTTTCTAAAATAACAGACAACAGCCCAACGTTTTCTGTTATAACCGCACATTACTGTATAGTACAGTACCATGCAAAAGTCTTAAGCTATCATTCATTTCTTCATATTTAATTAAATTATTATTTCTACAAGAATACAAAAAAATAAATTATAATAATAAAAATGCAAAAAAATACAATTTAAATTTAGTTTTGTAACAACCTCAGCAGCAACCTCATTCCCCCTCTCATCTATTCCAACCAGTCAGCATCACTGGTATACTAATCATCATCAGCAACTGATTCTCTTAAGATGCCTTTTTTTAAATTTTTTTTTTTTTTTTAAAGATTTAATGATTCATAGATCCCTGCGGGGCTTAACAAACAAAACAGAACAAAACAAAAAAAATTCCTCTGAAACTGCTTCAGGAAGTCTGGAGAACTGTTCCCCAAGACTACATTAAAAATACAAGAAAGTCTTGTTCTATGGAAACAAAATATGAAGAAATGAGAGGAAGCTCAAGAGTTTTGCACAGCGCTGTAGTTTATAATTCCTTTTATATTACAGCAGTCTGCTAAAACTTTCTTCTTCTTCTTTATATTTTTTTTTATTTAAGACAAATCACAGGTCTGTGTTAATGCACTCATTATGCCTCTGCCAATAAGTAGTGGAGTAATTATGTTTGCAGGTTGGCCAAGGTCTGTTCATTGTTAGCGCGAGCAAGGTTCTTATCATTTGTATAGAAATTCCTTTATGACCGGCATGTGAACTTATTTGATTTTAGAAGTGATCCATCCTAAGAAGGTCATGTTTACAACAGGGTCAAGTGTGTAGAATTGTTCCCCTTCAATAGTTTGCTTTCTGCTTGATTTGTAATTTAAGAGTCCCAAAAGGAATCCTTATATTGGATGACTGCTGAAAGATAAAATGCCGTTGAGATACTGTTGAATGGAGGACCTGGACACAAGTGTGCAAACGAGGAAATTTGAAGCTTAATGTTAACATATACAGTATGTACAGTAGCTTAACATCCATTCTCACAACGTCCGACCGCATCAATGGTCCCTTCTGATGGGGTTGAGAATTTTGCCTGCTTTCCAGTTTGCATGTTGGTAAATCGCCTCATTGGCGCAGTAGGTAGCGTGTCAGTCTCATAATCTGAAGGTCGTGAGTTCGATCCTCACATGGGGCAAGGGCAGCTATAATGTCAACCAATTTTAGGGCAGTGGTGGCTCAGAGGGCTAAGGCACGGAGTTACTGATCGGAAGATCGGCGGTTCGATTGCCAGCTCAGCCAGGTTGCTATTGTTGGGCCCTTGAGCAAGGCCCTTAACCCTAACTGCTCCAGGGGCGCTGTACCATGGCTGACCCTGCGCTCTGACCCAGTTACACTGGGATATGCGAAGAAGGAATTTCACTGTGCTGTAATGTATATGTGACAAAATAAAGGCTTTACTTTAAATTTCTGGTGTCTGATATTTGGAAGTGTTTGGTTTTATGTCCTAGTGATGGGTTCTTCATGAACCATTCGCTCTTTTTGAACGAGTCTTTAACGTGACTCAGAGGAACGAGTAGTCTCGGAGAGTGATTCGTTCATTTCCTACTGGGTGCGCATGCGCAAAGCAGCGCAAAACCTCCGTAGGTTATGTACAGGGAACAGAAATGAGTCGTCACCTTTGAGTCTTCTAGTTCGAATCGTTCGTTCATTTTCGACACTATGCATTGCAATAGATTCAAAAGAACGAACAACTCGGACAAGAAGATGGAACCGTTCAATTCTGTGTCATGTCTAATGCACTGCTTAGCGTCTTTGAGAGTCAAGTGACAAAAGAACGAACGACTCGGACCAGAAGATATGGGAGGTGAGCCGCTCATTCTGTTTATAATAATATGACGTCAGCTGCATTGTAACATTTTCATTACTGGTATTATAGCCAGAATTTGTATATGTAGACGTGTTGGGGTCTGTTTATTAAAAATGTAACATTTTATTTTGTTTCTAATCGAACGAACAAAATGAACTAAATGACTCGCTCATTTTAATAAACGAGATTCAAAGAACCGAGTCACTAAAATGATTCAAACTTCCCATCACTAGTACTGTATGTACCCATACTTACTAGCTTCAACAGCATGTTCCCTGGTGGTTCACATCAACTAGAGATCGGGACATTCGCTCAACATTATCCCATTGTAATGTATTCAACATTGTTCTGATGTCACCTATTAAAGCAACTTTCACAAACGACCAGCCCCCGACCAATGTTGACCAAACATTGATGGTGCAGGGTTAACGTCATGACAATATTTTGATAACCAAAAATTCCCAAGCGGAATATTCTGACTTACAGTAGATTATATTGGCAGAGACATCAGAGTTGTAATAAGTTATTATATTTCAGTTTTAACAGATAATTCTGAGACACAAAATGTCATTCTTTACTGAATGAAAAATGTAATCACTGCCAAATTGCTCTTTCATAATATGAACAAAACACTTCACGACATGGAGCCTGACAAGCCATACAGCATGATTTGTATCGACAAGATGCTCACAATCATCCAGCTTGCTGGATCTTGAGCTGTTATCAAAATTGGCATCACAATATGACTGTAGACAGCATAATTGACTGAATCATTTAACTGTTCTATAATTTAGTTAAGATCACCGGTCTGGCTCCGGAAATGTTCGGATTGTTTGCCTGTAAATGTGTTTTGTACCATGTATTAACATACATTTTATGTTATTTTTGGCCGTCCCTGTTCTCTAAGACTGACATGAAACCTACTGTATACCTTGATGTGTGGGACAAACGTTTCGTGACGTTACACTCGTTGACGATGATGCATAAACCAATGCAAGATGGCGCCGGTGAGGTCGGCTGCCGTCACGACTGCTCCGACCGACTTTACTTTGTTTTCGTCTTTTTATTTAATTTCTAGTAACTTTAATCCGGCCAATTCATCACAATTGAGTGCATTAGGTACGATAGAGATGCTCTTATTTCTATTGGTCTACAATGTACTCACAATTCGACGTTTTTGACTCCGGATCCGAGCTGGCCGAGTGAGATCCTGAGGGAAAACAAAGGACGCGACGCGAAGCGGCGGCCCCGAGGAAAACGAGCCGGCGTCAGGAACAGGCTGAGAGCCCGTGCACACCGCACTCCTCTGCCTAGTATCTTGCTCGCCAACGTCCAGTCACTGGAGAACAAACTCGATGACCTCAGGGCCAGGATAAAGTTCCAGAGAGACATTCGGGACTGCAATCTTCTCTGCTTCACCGAGACATGGCTGAACCCAGCGGTGCCGGACCACGCCATCCAGCCGGCCGAGTTCTTCTCGGTTCACCGCATGGACAGGACAAGGGACTCGGGGAAGACAAGGGGAGGCGGCGTGTGTTTAATGGTGAACAGCGGCTGGTGCAACAGCGCGAGCGTTGTTCCTCTCGCACGCTCCTGCACACCCAACCTGGAACTATTGACCATCAAGTGTCGTCCTTTTTATCTTCCTCGGGAGTTTACATCGGTCATAATCAGCGCCGTTTATATTCCGCCACAAGCGGACACGGACACTGCCTTATGCGAGCTGCATGAGGCACTCACACAGCACCAGACACAGCACCGGGACGCTGCGCTTATTGTGGCGGGGGACTTTAACAGTGCCAACCTCAAACGCGCAGCGCCGAACTTTCATCAGCACATCACATGCCCAACCAGGGGTGAAAGGACACTGGACCATTGTTATACAACAGTCAAGGACGGCTACAAGGCACAATCTCGTCCACCGTTTGGGAAATCCGACCATGCCGCCATCTTCCTCATGCCAAAATATAAACAAAGGCTTAAACAGGAACTTCCGGTTCAGAGGGAGGTCGCGCGCTGGACGGACCAATCGGTGGCCGCGCTTCAGGACGCACTCGATGACGCAGACTGGGACATGTTCCGGAACAGCTCCGATGACGTCAGCATGTTTACGGAAGCGGTCGTGGGATTCGTCGGGAAACTAGCGGATGATACCGTGCAGAAAACGACCATCAGAACGTTTCCCAATCAGAAGCCGTGGGTGGATAAAACCATCCGCGACGCTCTGAGATCTCGCGCCGCTGCCTACAACGCGGGACTTGCATCGGGGGACATGAACCAGTACAAGGCTGCGTCCTATAACGTCCGGAAGGCGGTTAAAGAGGCGAAGCAGCGCTACGGAAGGAAACTAGAGTCACAACTCCAACAGAGTGACTCTAGGAGCCTGTGGCAGGGACTAAGGACAATAACGGATTATAAAGCACCAACATCCGGTATGACGAACGCGGACATGACTCTGGCAGACGAGCTGAACACCTTTTATGCTCGCTTCGAGGCTGCAGCTAAAGACGCTAGCGTTGCTAATGCTAGCGGCGCTAACGGCTGCAGAGAGGAAGTCACTGCCAGCACCGGAAACGCGTTCATCATCTCCGAGCATGACGTGAGGAGAGCCTTCAGGAGAGTGAACATCAGGAAAGCAGCAGGACCAGACGGCATCTCAGGTAGAGTCCTCAGAGCCTGCGCAGACCAGCTTGCACCTGTGTTCACAGAGATATTCAACCTTTCCTTATCTCAGTCGGTGATCCCCACATGCTTCAAAGAGTCCATCATTGTTCCTGTTCCGAAGAAACCACATCCTGCTTCCCTCAATGACTATCGACCTGTAGCCCTCACCTCAGTGGTGATGAAATGCTTTGAACGGCTGGTCAGAGACTTCATCATCTCTTCACTACCCGACACTCTGGACCCACTACAGTTTGCATACCGCCCGAACCGCTCCACAGATGATGCCATCTCTCATCTCCTCCACACAACACTCACTCACCTAGACACTAGAAGGGGGAATTATGTTAAAATGCTTTTCATCGACTACAGCTCAGCATTTAACACCATAATACCCTCCACACTCACCACCAAACTGGAGCATCTGGGACTCAGCTCATCTCTATGTCAGTGGATCTCTAATTTCCTAACTGGGAGACCACAGGCTGTAAGGATGGGTGGACACGTCTCAGCCTCTCTCACTCTCAGCACTGGAGCCCCACAGGGCTGTGTTCTGAGCCCCCTGCTGTACTCTCTGTACACACATGACTGTGCGGCCACTACCAGCTCCACCACCATCATCAAGTTTGCTGACGACACCGTCGTGGTGGGCCTGATCTCTGACAACGACGAGACGGCCTACTTGAAGGAGATTGGAAATCTGGAGAACTGGTGCCAGAGGAACAACCTTCTTCTAAATGTCAGTAAAACAAAGGAGCTGATAGTGGACTTCAGCACTAAGCAGGAGAGGAACTACCAGACCCCCGTCATCAACGAGAGCCCAGTGGAGAGAGTGGACTGCTTCAAGTACCTCGGTGTTCACATCACGCAGGACCTATCATGGTCCTGTCACATCAACACCGTGGTGAAAAAGGCCCGACAGCGTCTCTACCACCTCAGACGCCTGAGAGACTTCAGACTGCCCTCCAAGGTGCTCAGGAACTTTTACTCCTGCACCATAGAGAGCATCCTGACGGGAAACATCGCATCCTGGTTCGGGAACAGCACCATGCAGGACAGACGAGCCTTACAGAGGGTGGTGCGATCAGCTGAGCGCATCATCCGAACTGAGCTCCCTGACCTGCACTCTGTCTACAGCAAGCGGTGCTGGACCAAGGCCAGGAAGATCATGAAGGACCTCAGCCACCCCAGCAATGGACTGTTCTTTCTGCTGCGGTCTGGGAAGCGCTTCCGCTCCCTCAAGGCCAATACAGAGAGACTGAGAAGGAGCTTCTTCCCGCAGGCGATACGGTCTCTCAATCAAACCAACACACTGGACTAAACACCTTTGCATTTTCTTGCACACAACAGAACGGACAATTATGTCAATGCACATTGCACATATATGCACATATGCACATTTTGCACACTTCAAGGACTTCTTTTCACACCCCCCTCATCTCATTAAAAAACTACCTCAAGTTTTCACAGACTATAGTCGCAATATATTACATCACATCCCACTTCTGACAAGAGCACATTTTTTCATACTTCAGATTTTATGTATATATATATATATTGTAACTTTGTTGGAATCTGTTTTATAGGTTCCTTTTGTAAAAATTATTTAAGGTCACGGAGCGGTCGTATAAGCATTTCACTGCATATCGTACTGTGTATGACTGTGTATGTGACAAATAAAATTTGAATTTGAATTTGATAAACATTCAATTATATAATAAACCGCCCTTCATATGACCTTATATAAGTATACTTTAATCATGAGAAGAAGCAAATGCATAGGCAAGATGTGTACACACGTGGACAAAATTTTTGGTACCCTTCGGTCAATGAAAGAAAAACTCAGAAATAATAAAATACAGAAATAACTTTAATCTGACAAAAGTAATAATTAAAAAAAATTCTATGAATGTTAACCAATGAAAGTCAGACATTGCTTTTCAACCATGCTTCAACAGAATTATTTAAAAAAATAAACTCATGGAACAGGCCTGGACAAAAATGATGGTACCCCTAGAAAATACTGAAAATAATGTGACCAAAGGGACATGTTAATTCAAGGTGTGTCCACTAATTAGCATCACAGGTGTCTACAATCTTGTAATCAGTCAGTGGGCCTATATATAGGGCTCCAGGTCGTCACTGTGTTGTTTGGTGACATGGTATGTACCACACTCAACATGGACCAGAGGAAGCGAAGGAAAGAGTTGTCTCAGAAAATTATAGACAAGCATGTTAAAGGTAAAGGCTATAAGACCATTTCCAAGCAGCTAGATGTTCCTGTGACTACAGTTGCACATATTATTCAGAAATTTAAGATCCATGGGACTGTAGCCAACCTCCCTGGACGTGGCCGCACGAGGAAAATTCATGACAAATCAAAGAGACGGATAATCCCAATGGTAACAAAAGAGCCCAGAAAGACTTCTAAAGAGATCCAAGGTGAACTTCATGCTCAAGGAACATCAGTGTCAGATCGCACCATCCGTCGTTGTTTGAGCCAAAGTGGACTACATGGGAGACGACCAAGGAGGACACCATTGTTGAAAACAAATCAGAAAAAAGCCAGACTGGAATATGCCAAACTACATGTTGACAAGCCACAAAGCTTCTGGGAGAATGTCCTATGGACAGATGAGACAAAAATGGAACTTTTTGCCAAGGCACATCAGCTCTATGTTCACAGATGGAAAAATGAAGCATATGAAGAAAAGAACACTGTCCCTACTGTGAAACATGGAGGAGGCTCTGTTATGTTCTGGGGCTGCTTTGCTGCATCTGGCACAGGGTGTCTTGAATCTGTGCAGGGTACAATGAAATCTCAAGACTATCAAGGGATTCTAGAGAGAAATGTGCTGGCCAGTGTCAGAAAGCTGGGTCTCAGTCGCAGGTCATGGGTCTTGCAACAGGACAATGACCCAAAACACACAGCTAAAAACACCCAAGAATGGCTAAGAGGAAAACATTGGACTATTCTAAAGTGGCCTTCTATGAGCCCTGACCTCAATCCTATTGAGCATCTTTGGAAGGAGCTGAAACATGCTGTCTGGAAAAGGCACCTTCAAACCGGAAACAACTGGAGCAGCTTGCTCATGAGGAGTGGGCCAAAATACCTGCAGAGAGGTGCAGAAGTCTCACTGACAGTTACAGGAATCATTTGATTGCAGTGATTGCCTCAAAAGGTTGTGCAACAAACTATTAAGTTAGGGGTACCATCATTTTTGTCCAGGCCTGTTCCATGACTTCATTTTTTTTTATAATTCTGTTGAAGCATGGTTGAAAAGCAATGTCTGACTTTCACTGGTTAACATTCATAGAATTCTTATTTATTATTACTTTTGTCAGATTAAAGTTATTTCTGTGACCATTGTAAGTTTTTCTTTCATTGACCGAAGGGTACCAACAATTTTGTCCACGTGTGTATATGAACTATACTGAAAAAATAAACCAGTACATCGACATAGGTCTTGTGATATAAAAAAAAAAAAAGAAAAAAATTTATTAAAGTAGTGCATCAGAATACGTGCAGTTAGAATAATGCAACCAAAATGTATTTTAAAATAGTGAAAATCAGAATATCTAGAAATATTTTTTATATTTCTATTTATTAATTTAATTTAATTATTTATATCTTTTTATTTAATCTCATATATTCTAGATTCATTACACATCAATTGATGTATTTCATGTGTCATATGTAGTGAATATATGAGAATTTCACATTTAGTCAAAGCCAATTCCCACCTGCACTCCCGCATCAATGCTAGAACCACCAGCCAGGGAGGACGAACGTTAGCACGTGTATCCTCCAAGCCACATGATGCCACCAACTCCATCTTTTTTAACTGCTTGCTCATGCACTGTTGGGAGCGGAATAACAGTGCTACAGCATCCGCTCTGTCAAGTTGTGTGAGCACACAGAGACGCCAGTGATTGGATCCACAGTGAGAAAACGCAATGCCTCCTATCCCTCCCTTCTGAAAGAGCTCGGCCAATCAGCTCTATCTAGGCCCCCAACCACAGGAGGATACTGCATTACCCAGGATCATGTATTTGGTACTCGCAAACTCCTGATAATGTTTCACTTTTTGAATTAAATTACAAAGAAAAAACATTTTTAATCCATGATATTCATTTTCTGAGATGCACTGTACTGTATGTCATATCTTTCTCAACTTAATATAATGTGCCACGCTGCACAATGCTGCCACCACCATGCTTCACCATAGTTATGATGTTCTTGGAGTAATAACCTTTTTTGTTCATGCACCATTGGATTTCTGCCTAGAAAGTTCTACCATGGTCTCATCAGACTATGACACAGTTCGTTTTTCCCAGATGTGAAGAACATGAGAGATTGTTGCGACATACAGCAAGATTTTACTGCGGATCCCTTAATGTTGCACTAGGTCTCTTGATAGACTCTCCAATTGTTTTCTTAGTCTTGATGTCGGCATGATGTTTTTGGTAATATCACTGCAGCAATCCATTTTTTCCCCACTCTTTGATGATGGTGTTCATTGTGGTCCAATTGTCAACCCAGCCCCATCACCCCCCATTCCCCCCTCCCCGCCCGCGACCCCTACCGTTTTTTTTTTTGTTTTGTTTTTGTGATAGTAGAAATAATATTAAGAGCCACCCATTAACGATGTGCAAATAAGCACAAAATGAAGCTGTTTTCTCTTAATGTAAGAAACATTAGCACCAAAGGACTCATTAAATAATCACTTTCCCTTTTTCATAATTCAATTAGATGCTTCCCCCTATTTTTTTTTCTTCTTTGATCTCTAGTATAAACAAGTATGTTTGCATTATTAAAAGCTGATGGAATTTCAGACATCCAGTAGCATCCGAATGGTATCTTGTTATTCAACCAGGTGCATTATCATATAAATGTGTATCTCTTTTTAGAAAGGAAATATTGCATGCTGTTTTTTGCTCGAATGGTTTTTCGGAAAACTAGCGCCTTGGCGGCATCCCTCACTTAAGGTAGCAGTTTGACTTATATCTGCACAATGCACATTTTAGAGCCACTGAAATGAGACAATATGTGGATTTCCATAACCCATTAAAATACAGAAGCAATTTGTTTACTGTATACATCTTTTTTTCCGGCTCTAACATTATTGCCAAAGCAAAAAAAAAAAAAAAAACGGGCCTTGCTGCTTGAGAGGGTTTTTATGGAGCTAGATTTTTATTTATTTATTTATTTATTTCAAGTCATTCTTGTTGAATTTTGAACGTCCCTTGGCTCTCAACCTATAAAATGTTCAGGGATTTCAGTTCAGGTAATTATGAAATCCCAGTCACATCATTTCAGGACTAATGCATGCTGTGACTCAGCGATGTCTGTGACCTGTTTGACCATGGCAGAGCGATGGAGCTGCACTTCAGCCGCTGTATTTGACCTTGCGGTGCAACAAAACATCATCAATCACATTTCAGCTTTGGGAGTTTGGGCGATGTGTGCCGGTTTAAATCATGTCGTACAAGCTAAAAACAAGCAAGTCCCAGACGTATTGCACTGTTCAAACAATTCTGACTTCCTCAAAGTGATACTTGGCCTATCTTTTCACAGAACCTAGCAGTTCTCCCCTTCATCCTCTCTACCATGACATGTCTAACAAATGCTCCTTCTTGGGCCATGTCCTTTTATTAGCCACCCATTCAACGGCTTATTCTGGAATTAGTACATTTAGCGTTAGTATGTACATCTTTCATCTACTGAATATCGCCTGGGCTGTTTTTTGTATAGCATCATTAAGTATTTCTTTCACCTGAAAGAGGGTTCTTATGTTCCCCTAGCGAATGGATCTTTAATTAGAAGCTTTTAGATAAATACCATTATTCAGCCTCCTCCTCTTTTCCCCTCAATAACCAGTTCAGCAAGATTAATGATAGGATGCCTATTGTCCACGAAGTACTTTCACTAATCACTGAGAGTACGATGAGGTGTTGGGGGGGTTGGGGGGCATTAAACAATGCAAATCAAACCACATTCTTCAAGCGTGCCGCGTTGCGCTGCTCAGCCAGATAGCGCGGCGAGAAGGAAGGAGACGACTCCATTAACAGGAAAATGGTAAAAAAAAAAAAAAAGACAATACAGAGTGTATGATGTATGTGTTTGCTTCTGTTGCTGGCTTTGGAGAAGAGTTAATTCCTCTTTTAAAAAGTGCTAGGCAGAAGCAATTTTACAGTTTTGACAGTAACGCTGTCATTAACAAGCATAAGATGAGACAAGTAACCATTACCCTCTCGTGGCCCTCGGATTCTCACTTTTAAGAAGTGACATTTAAAAAAATAAATGACACCCTGATGGCGGAATAAAGCCATCCTGCTGTAACTACACCGGCGGAACAACAAATTTATTATCTATTTCATTTTAGTAACTTGGCTTCGCATTTGAAGGCTTAATAAAGAGAATCAATTCTACTAAAGTGAACCGTACGACAGTACAGTACGTCTGATATTGCGATATACAGTAATGTAGAAATTATGGTACTGATAAACTCCATTATTATAACCTCCAGCAATTAGCCAAGTCACGCTGATTTGCATCACAGTGGTGGCCAAAACTATTCGGACAAAAGTGGAATTTTGAACTATGCTTTATCGACATAAAATAATGACAATCAAGACCAAAATAATAGTTAGTTCTTTTATGCAACGAAATTACTATACAGCAAGCCATATTTAGTGTGAAGCCCTGTATTCTTTAAAACCTGACGGATCTGTTGAGCATTTGTCTGCAGTTAAGACTCAACCCATGCCTGCTTGATAGCTTCCTGAAGTACATGGTTACTTGGCTGCTCCTGCCCTATTGTCCAGCGTCCAACAGTTTTCTACTGGGTTTAGGTCTGGAGATGATGCTCCAGGAGCTCACCATTCCCATTGTCCTTTTTACAATCGTTTTTGAAGTTAACTAGCACAACCCTGTAGTCAGCTATATAGTCAGCTAGTCAAAAAATAGAACTTATTAGTGGACAGGTTTTGTGTCCACAGATAGAGCTATAGTACATGACATGTGTTGTCTAAATACTTTTGGCACACAACTTGGTACGGGTTTTTACGCCAGACACACTTCCCAGTTTTGAAAAATTCTAACCGGGCATGGGAGCGGCACTCCCCGGGTATGGGGTGTGGCAAACAAACCGACACCAGGGTTCAAACCTATATCCTTATCCACATTCATAACTCAACAACCTAGAGGAAGAGCCTTAGCCAAATGAGCCATTACTGCTGTAATAGTAATACTTTTGGCTACCACTGTACTGTATCTATAAGAAGTGGGCTTAACAAATAGAAATAGGATTATTTATTGAAACTGTCAAGGATTCTTTGCTGAGACATTTATTTAACATTTATTTCCAAGTTTGTCAGAACGGATGACTTTGCACTTTCAGTTGTAAGACAAGCTGCACTTTTTGAGTTATTAGCTTTTGCAAAAAAAAATAAAATGTGGGGAAAAAGTGGCTGGGGAGCTGACGACTCTTTATAGCAGCTATAATGTACAGTAAGCTCTAACTGGAAATGCACGGTTTTAAAGAGGTTTCACAACTTCAAACGTCAATACAAATGGATAAAATGTAAGATGTGTTGTTCTTTAATTAAGGTTTACGAAGAAAAGAACTGTGGAAACATCGCTCTGTCATTGATTGTTTTTCTGCAAAACCTTATACAATTCAAGTAAATTAAGGGAAAACAAAATCCAAAACTACATAGCCCTTTGTGAAAAAGTGTTTGCTCCCTAAACCCAATAACTTGATTGGGCCACCCTTAGCAGCAACAACTGCAATCAAGCATTTTCAATAACTTGCAGTGAGTCTGTTTCAGCGCTGTGGAGGAATTTTGGCCCACTCATCGTTGCAGAATTGTTGTAATTCAGCCACATTGGAGGGTTTTCGAGCTTGAACCGCCTTTTAAAGGGGGGTCAACGCTTTTTCACACCACTGTATTCTGTATCCATTTACCAACCACCTTATAGTAGGATTTATAATTATTATAGCTACAGAGTTCTCATTGGCAATTTGGGAACGCCAGTTAGCTTAATGTGCATGTGGAAGGAAACCAGAGGAACCCAGAGGGAAACAACCACCAAGCACGGGGAGAACATGTGAAGTTCATGCACACAGACCCAAGGCAGGAATCGAACCCAGACCCTGGAGGTGCAAGCTAACAGTGCTAACCAGTAAGATTTCTTTTCCACTGATTTCTTGCTTGACCAAAGTGGAAAGTTCTTCTGTTTTCTCCAATCAGCCTCAAGGTATGATGTGCTGTGTATTCTGAGATGCTTTCTTCTCTCGACGGTTGTAACAAGGATGTTTTGTCGGTTCAAACCAGTCTAGCAGTTCCCTTCTGACCTTTCTTATTACCATGGCAGAGCTGCCACTAACTGGGTTTTTAATATTTGTTTTCAGCATTACTCTACACTGAAAATAGTCTGTTTGATTTCCATAAAAACAATATTCACATCGGTTTCACATATTACACTTACTGTATGCTATCTGAAAAAGATTATATTTTGTATACATATACAATACATGTATTCATGTTCAATACATCATTTTGTGGCAGGATACATGTCCTACTGTATGTGCAACCTCAAAATGTTATATTCATGTTCTCTATTATGTTCCTTTTCATTTAATTCCAACAAATTTATTTATTTTTTCCCCAGTGCATGTAAACTCTAGAGACTGCTACACATGAAAGTGTTTCTGAAATATTCACGCTAATTCCTGTGGCACAAACATCCATGATAGCGAAATTACCTTTTTCCTTTTTCCATTCTGATGCATGATGTAAAAATTTATCTAAAGCTCTTGACCTGTAATTGCATAATTGTGAACACTATACTGCTACCATGTGATTGGTCCATTCAATAATTGCATGAACGTGTGTCTGCCAAGAATAATTCCATATTGCATTCGAGAGTTCGCTGATTAATTTCTGTTCTATCTTCAGAGTTTGAAGGCTGTATCTTTTATGAGAATTTACCCAGCATTTTGTAAGAACGGAAATTCCTCGGAGAATAGGATATGCTGTCAATCAAACGAAATGGCAATTAAACAGAAGAGGGACCATCTGCTCTAGAAGTACATGAAGGATTCTTCAGTGAGTAGCAACGGCAATGTGTTTGACATTGTAATATATGGTTTACTCTGGATTAATAATGGTGTATCAATGTTTTTTTTTTTTTTTTTGACATAAACTCAGCTGCGGTTCAGTTCTCATATACAGTGTGAGAAGCATTTTTCCTCATCCCCTACGAAAAGCAATAAAAACTCACAGACACTTAGTTATCATGTTTATAACAAGCAACACAGATGGCCAATTTAGAAGGCTTTTTATCAGGACCAAATGGGTTATTAGATCAAAAAGTCAATGATTTGGTCTGTTGTTGAGTTTGCACCATATCTTCAGCATGGAGGCAGCAGCACCTGGAGGTCATCGGGCAAAGCGTGGAGTTATTGATATCCCACTGCATAAAAATTAAGTGGGAAAACAAATATGAGAATGAATGTTAAAATATTAAAATGTCTTGGTATGGTACTTGGTATACTTGTTATTAAAGATTATTATGTCCCATGCCCACAAGTGATGGGTCGTTCATGAACGACTGGTTCTGTTTGAACGAATCTTTAACGTGACTCAGGAGAATGAGTAATCGTGGAGAGTGATTCGGGCATTTTCTACTGGGTGCGCATGCGCAAAGCACCGCAAAACCTCCGTAGGTTATGTACAGGAAACAGAAATGAGTGGTTACCTTTAAGTCTTTGGTCCGGGTCGTTCGTTCTTTTGTCACGTGACTCCCGTAGACGCTAAGCAGTGCAGATTAAAAAAAAAACGATTCAGACTAGAAGATACAGTATGATGGTGAGCTGCTCATTATTTCTGATCAAAAGAAGGAAATGAACTAAATGACTCAAAAAAAGAGATTCGTTCATTTTGATGAAGGAGATTCAAAGAACCGAGTCACTAAAAATGATCCAAACTTCTCATCACTAATGCCCACTTATCTGTAGTAATGGGACGTTTGAATCATTTTAGTAACTCGGGTCTTTGAATCTCGTTCATCAAAATGCTGAAATTAACTAAGTGACTCACAAAAAAAAGACTCGTTCATTTTGATGAACGAGATTCAAAGAACCGAGTCACTAAAATGTTTCAAACTTCCCATCACTAATGCCCACTTATCTGTAGTAATGGGAAGTTTGAATCATTTTAGTAACTCGGGTCTTTGAATCTCGTTCATCAAAATGATGAAATTAACTAAATGACTCACAAAAAAGACTCGTTCATTTTGATGAACGAGATTCAAAGAACCGAGTCACTAAAATGTTTCAAACTTCCCATCACTAATGCCCACTTATCTGTAGTAATGGGGAGGGCCAAGATGGCGACTGAGTAACACTTAGGTGCCGAAGCTCTGCATCCATATTTAATTAATAGAAGATTGAATATGTAAAAGGACACAAAATATCAACAGTTTTACTGATTTGAGTAAGTCTTTATTCATTCTTTCGTTTTTATAACTTTTCAACGAGTACGATGGAAATAGATAAACCTGCACGTGCTGGTGTGCGTTCTACCGCGAAGAAATCTCTGGATGCTGCGTTCAAAGTCAGTGGCACTTCGGATGCCTCAGGGTTTAAAGTTCCTTTACCTGAAACTCCTAAACCGCCTTCCAAAAAAAACAAAAATGAGTGATAAAATGGCTCTAGAAAATCCGAAAGCCTCCTATTCGCAACTGTTGGAAGTTTTGCAGAGAGTTGAAAATATGCAAATGGAAATTCTGAATCGGATACAAACTCTCGAGGCAACTGTGAGAGACAACACAAGTTCACTAAACAGTGTGACCGAGGCCCTTGAGTTCACGAGCAATCAAGTGGAAGAGTTATCAATCAAGGTAAACGGATTACAGAGCAAGGTGGAAACACTCCAAAAAGAAAACTGTGCGTTACGTGACAAATGCGAAGTAATGGACGCTTACAAAAGGAGGTGGAATCTTCGAGTGGCTGGTATTCAGGAGCAGAGAGGGGAAGATGTGCGGAAAATAGTAATCGATTTATTCAGTAAAGTATCCCCGGAGGTATCGGACCAGCTGTTCTACACACTTGATGTTGCTCACCGACTGGGTCCTCGCACTGAGGGAGCGCGCTCGAGCCGTCGCATCATTGTACAGTTTCTCTCACGCAATGTCCGAGATAAAATCTGGAGAGATGCCAGAACCGCGACCATTCTTAAAGAAAGAAAAATTCGGATCTTTGAAGATTTAACTCAGAGTACCAAAGACGCCAGGAACAAACTTTGGCCTCTTGTTGAGCAAGCAAGAAAGGAGGGGAAAAGAGCAGGATTCAGAGGCCCCTTTGCTTATATTGACGGGAAAAGGATTTCTACAAATGATTAGATAAATTGAAGGATATTGTGACACACTCATCAGCATCTCAGCACACCAGATATGCTTCGTGGTACTCATGGCCATTCTTAGTTGACTTTGAGACCATGAGCTTGTTTGGAAGAAGTAATTACAAAATCTAAATGTCTGAAAGTGGAACGAAAGAATAAATAATGGGACTAAGAGGTAAAAAGAAATAATAAAGACTTTACTCATATTGTTATGATTCCTTGTTTTATGTTGCAGGGTTAGGCGATTCTTACATATTTTATTTGTGATTCTAGTGATGTTTCTTCTGTTCTAGTTAATATCTATAGTTAATATCTTGTTTTTATACCTTGTTCTTTAGGTGTTCTTATTTTATTTTATATGTCTTTATCTCTATTTTCTCTAAATGCCAGGGGATTAAAAAATCATGTTAAAAGAAAAGCATTATTTTTGTTTTCTAAAAGGCACAAAGTAGATTTTTGTTTCTTTCAGGAGAGTCACTCTACATTTAAAGATACCAAATTTTGGAGGTCACAGTGGGGTAACGATATATGGTTATCACATGGGACAGAACATTCTGCTGGAGTAGGGATTATGAAGTATAACTTTAATGGTGGTATTTTGGAAACCAGTACTGATTCTTTAGGTCACTTTCTGCTGATGGTAGTTCATATCAATCAATATATAATAATTATTATTAACATCTATGGATATAACTCTGTTGCAGAAAACCGCAATCTCTTTGACGGGATAGATAAAAAACTTAGATATGCATTAGGTAAATATCCGACTGCTTTGTTAATTTTAGGTGGGGATTTTAACACTACAATGAATGATATGCTTGATCGGTACCCTCCAAGGAAAGCAGCATCCACAAACTCATATCTCGCTGCATTTATGGATAAATTTGACTTAGTCGACATCTGGAGAGACATGTTTCCGGATGTAACACAGTACACCTGGTGTAACAAAAACTGTTCAAGGCAATCCAGGATTGACTACTGGCTGATTTCTAAAACCTTAAGCAGTAATAAAATTTCTTTTAACATTTGCAATAGCCCTATGTCTAACCATAAAGCCATCACTATTTTAGTCAGTCTATGCCCAATTGTAGCACACAATGGCCCAAAAGCTTTACTTTGGAAATTGAATAGTTCCCTACTTAAATACGAAATGGTGAAGAAACAAATTAAGAACCTTATCCAGTCTTACTGGGGAAGAGCCAATTTACAGAAAGCTTATAGATCCAATTGGGAGCTTTTGAAATATGAATTAGGGAAATTCTTGAGAAAATTTGGAAGCAATCTAATGAAACAAAATAGAATTTTAGAAGACGATACTCTTTCACAACTAAACAATCTTTTATTAAAGGAAGCATTGACAGAGAATCAAAAGCTTGAGTACTCTAAACTTCGAAATAAATTAGATGACGTATATAGATCTAAAGCTAAGGGAGCCTATGTTCGATCCAGGAAAAAATGGCTGGAAGAAGGAGAGCAAAATTCTGCCTATTTTTTCAGACTGGAGAAGTCAAATTATCTAAATTCTTCTATTGAACGTCTTCGTACAGATGATAGAATTCTTGATAATCCTAAGGAAATAGCATCTTTTTGTTCCAACTTTTATAATAACTTGTATACTTCAAGATTTTGCAACAACTCGGCCAACCTTTTTTTTTTACTCTATTATTTCTAACAAAGTAATTTCGAGAGAAGATAAAAATGCTTGTGATAGCAATATATCTCATGCAGAAATTCGACAGGCTATTAAGAGCTTAAAAGAGAATAAAAGTCCAGGCAGTGATGGTATAACATCTGAGTTATACAAGATGTTTGCTGAAGAAATATCTCTGTTCTTACTTAAAGTATTTGAGGAAAGTTTAGAGCAAGAATTACTTCCACCGACTATGACACAAGGGATTATTACCTTAATACCCAAACCTAACAAAGACAAAGAATGTCTAGAAAATTGGAGACCAATTACTTTATTAAATAACGATCACAAAATTCTGGCTTTAATTTTTGCAAAAAGAATTAAAGATGTTCTTAACTCTATTATAGATGAATTACAATCAGGTTTTATGGAAAAACGACACATTACAAATAATATAAGGTTAGTCCTGGATCTTTTAGATTATGAGGATCTTGTACCTAATGATAGCTACTTGCTCTTTTTAGACTTCTACAAAGCTTTTGATTCACTCGAACATAATTTAAAAATAATAATAGTACTATTAAGTTAAAATTTGGAACCTCTCCAAGATTTACTTTGTCACGTGGAGTAAGACAAGGCTGTCCTATATCTCCATATTTATTTCTTATTGCCTCTCAATTTTTAACTTTGCATATTTCCAGCAGTGAGTTACAAGGAATTATAATTGACAATAGACAAATTATTATTAGCCAGCTGGCTGATGACACCACTTTGTTTCTGAACGATGCCTCCCAAATCCCTTTAGCTTTAAAACTGATTGATTCCTTTTCTAGAGCTTCTGGTCTCCATTTAAATATCAACAAGTGTGAGTTAATGTCTATTAAAAGCTGTAATAATCCGTCCGTTTGTAATATTCCTGTGAAAGATCAAGTTACTTATTTAGGTATTGTAATTAATAAAGACCAAAAAAACAAGATGTAAACTAAATTTTGATCCATTAATAACAAAAACCCAAAAGAAACTTAATTCTTGGTTACAGAGAGATCTTTCAATAAGAGGAAGAATCTTACTCTCTAAAGCTGAAGGACTATCCAGACTTACTTACGCAGCTCTTTCCTTGGAGGTGGATAAGGGTACCTTAAAAAAAGCTGATATTATGTTAAACAATTTTGTTTGGAAAAATAAAACCCACTTTATTAGGAAATCAGTACTGATGAATCCACTAAAAAAGGGAGGACTTGATTTTCTAGATTTTACTACCTTAAACAACACCTTTAAAATCAATTGGCTTAGGAATTTTATTAATAATCCCCTCTCTCTCTGGAATATTATCCCAAATTACATTTTCTCTAAAGTCGGTGGCCTAAATTTTCTCCTACTCTGTAATTATAACGTTACAAAGATCCCTATCAAACTTTCTAATTTCCATAAACAGATGCTCTTGGCTTGGTCCCTAATATACAAAAAAAACTTATCTGTAGTAATGGGAAGTTTGAATCATTTTAGTAACTCGGGTCTTTGAATCTCGTTCATCATAACGAGCGAATCTTTTTTTGAGTCATTTAGTTAATTTCATATTTTGTTCAGAAATAAAAAGAAAAATCAATAAACAGACCCCCAACACGTCTACATATACAAATTTTGAATACAATTCCATTAATGAAAATAATACAATGCAGCTAAGGACATATTATGAACCAGAATGAGCAGCTCATCTCTGAGTCGTTCGTTCTTTTGAATCTATTGCACCGCATAGCGTCTATGGGAGTCACGTGACAAAGAACGAACGACTCGAACCGAAAAGACTCAAAGGTAACGACTCATTTCTGTTTCCTGTACATACATAACCTACGGAGGTATTGCAGTGATTTGCGCATGCGCGCCCAGTAGAAAATGAACGAATCACTCTCCGAGACTACTCGTTCTTCTGAGTCACGTTAAAGACTCGTTCAAAAAGAACGAATCGTTCATGAACGACCCATCACTAGTTATCTGGCTTCTGGCTTGTCAAAACCAGCTCTCTTGCAGTCGCCCTGGTCAGCAGGGCCAAACCTTAACCACTGATCCAACAGATGTTAAATAATCAGAAATTATGCAAGACATTTTCTTTGTGTGCATGCACCATGATCTTGTGTCCCTGCCAGGTCAACATGACCACAGTCAACATGGTTTGCATGTGTAGTTCCTTTCTGGGAAGTCATAAAAATTCAGTGATGATTTTCTCACTTCTTGCGTTTCACAGTTCAGAGTAAATTTCACGGCCAGCTTCTCATATAACTACATTGTAGGCATTTGCAGACCGCCATGTGCCAAAAGGTGTGAATGTTGTTCAGCCTACGCTTTGAAAGGTAACCGCAATGTTCTGCGAAATCCAAATGCTGCGTGTTTATATAAGGATTTTAAGTTTGCTGAGTGTCAAATGTGCACGCATTTACTCGTAGGTATTTCATAAAGATTAGGACGTTAAATGTATTTCTAATACCATGAACCCTGGGTTTCATAAAGCTGTACTGCTTTTACTGTAGGTTCATGCTCTGGCAAGCTTATACTGTGTACTGTGTATAAGTAGTTTTTTATGATTGTAGTAAAAATGGCTCAGAAACATTAACTTGAGTGAAATGGCACATTTAGAGTTTGAAAATATTTTTAAAATTCTGTCAGCTTACTGTAGCTCAGTTTAGCGAGATGACTATGTCATTTCTGAACATCTACAGTACATGTGTCTCTATCTATGAAGATTTTGGCTTTTTCATTCATTCATTGTTATACCACTTACTGTATCCTGTACACGATCACAGAAAGCCTGGATCATATCCCAAGAGTCCTCAGGCAAGAGGTGGGGTACACCTTGGATAGATTCCCACCCCCTGCAGGGCACACATGCACACAGACACACACTCACAACGGACAATGTAGAAAAGCCAATTAGCCTAATCTGCTTGTCTTTGTACAGTGGGAACACACTAGAGGACTTGATGGAAACCGACCAAGCACATGGAGAACATGCAAACTCCATGCACACAGACCCGAGGCGGGAGTCAGACCACAAATTATTTTTAAATTATAGTTCTTACGCCGCCCTGCAACCATTTTGGATTTTTACAAAAATATGTTTCGTTTAAATCTTTTTAGAAATCCTGTGAGGTTAGCTCAGATTGCTTAGCTGACTCCCAGTACAGTGAAAATTTATATCAGGTTATCTAAGTGACCAGCATTGGCTGGGGAAATAAATATGAATGTGGCATAGAAATAGTATACATATATTTATAAATGAGACTCATACAGGACATCCAGAATTAAATGCTAACAGGTGTTCAAGTCAAACCGGGACTCTTGATTGCGCAGAGGACAAGTGCAGTGAGCACGAGAGTAAAAACTCCAATCGTTTTTTTAATATAATCCCCTGCCAGACTAATGCACTTATCCCAGCGGTTCACTAGCGCTTGGATACCATAGAGATAGAAAGTTTACTCAGGACGCTGGAGCCATGATTTCACTTACTGAATGTTCACAGGAACAACTACAGTGGTCTCTGAGCCACGTCGTCACTTCTTTAAAATGTTTAAATGTTTTACGGCAGCTACAGTACAAGTCTCATCATTCTACTGTGGTTAAAGTCTTCTGTAAATATCAATGCCTCCATGCGTAAGAAATTCCCTCTCAAGTCCTGGTTTGATTTGAACACCCATTGTATTTGATAAACAAACAAACAAACAAACCAATATTATTTGTGAATGCTAATAACTTCTTGATCTGACTACCATTAAAAATTCCCAAAGACAGGCAAATACTTCTGCCATTGGTCCTTATTTCTGTGATCATTTTCCATATCTGAACTCAATGACACACACACACATTTTCATCAAGCTTTTATAATAGAAGCTGTGTCTTCTGTTTAATACTGAGACAAGGCTCATTAATAGTGTTGTCCTTAATTTTTTTAAATAAATTTTGGCATATTTGCACAAATTTGACCATTAAAAACATCATATTACGTCCGACAGATGATGTATACATGTATGGTAGGTGAATTTAAGGAGAGTTAGGAGATGTGAGCTCTTCGCAAACATTGCACAAGTGTCTGGATTGAAGAATGCACTTGTCATCACTTCTACATCATTAAAATGAAAGATGCTCAGCTACAGGGGAATTTATGGTGCAAACGTTTTGTCATCTGGTGAAGATTTTTTATTACACCCCAAAGCCAAAGGTCTTCTTCTTCTTCTTCTTGTCCCATATTCACTCACCCAGACTTTGAGCTTTTGTCACTTGACTTAATAACTAAGCCATTGTCATAGTGCGGTATTGAGTTTTCATCCAAAGCTGGTGATTAGGCCTGTCAGAGCCGAATTCTTTCCAATGCGTTCTCGACACTGCCACGTCACAGTTGTGCGGCCACCTGAGAGCGTTCCGCATCTTGGGGTCAAGGTGTTGAATTATTGATATGATGCTGATGCAGTACAAGGACCATTTTTTGTTGTTGTTGTTTGTTTTTTGTTTTATTGATGGTCATTTAGAAGACGGAGGAGCATCAGTTGGGTGCTAAATCTTGACGGCATCGTCCACAAAGAGTAACTTTATTGACTGCACAGATGGCTCACGCGCTACAGTTCCCTATCTTCCACTGGGATCTCTGGGAATGTATAGCAGATTGACTTCTAGTTCTATACATAATGAATTACTAATTATGGACTCAGATGCAGTGACCTCATTACAGTAGGTTGTTAAGAATCTAGATTTACTGGAACATTGGGTCACTATAGTGGTAAGGTGGGAAGATGTCGAATAAGCAACATAAGCAGACAGAAAAAAAAGTATTTTAAGCATTCTTTGGGTGTTTAAAAGTTTGGACTTGGAATCTTCTCTAAAAGTAAAATTGTGTGTTGGAAGGTTTTCCCAAAGGGACAAAGCAAAGAACTATTCAGGATGCATAATTTTATTCAAAAGGTGTAAGCTGAAGGTGTAAACTTGAAACACAGTCACACAATCAGCTATATAATATAAATAATATTTACTGTATATACTATAATTATAATAATTATATAAATAACTTGGCTGCATGGTGGCTTAGTGGTTATTACTGTTGCCTTGCACTTCCAGGGTCCGGGATTGATTCCCGCTTCTGTGTGAGTGTTGAGTGTGCATGTTCTCCCCGGTTTCCTCTGGGTACTCTGGTTTTCTCCCACAGTCCAAAGATGTGCAGATTAGGCTAATTGGCGTTTTCAAATTGAGCGTAGTGTGTGTGAATGTTGACTGGCGGGAATAATTACTATGGTCCTTCATTTACCTTCATGGACCTTCCAATGTTGGACTACAATGGTTCCTGGATGGATGGATGGATGGATGGATGGATGGATGGATGGATGGATATAAATAACTTGAAGTTTTGCTTTTACCATTCCACTCCTAACATCATGGCACCTCTTGTTTCTGTATGCTCATTTTCTAATATTGACATGTCTTGTTTTGCTTATTTAAGCTTTTCTAACTTAGTTATATCAGGCTGTCGATTGCTTATTAACAAAATTTTGGATTTACTCTTTTGGACATGTCTGCTTCATTCAATCAAAAAAAATTCTACACTTGCAGCCAAATTCTGTCTGTTCCTGACATCATCTAACATGTTAAGATTTATTAATGTGGTAGTAATTATAGCAGATGCATTTATATCTTCAGTTCGAAAAAAAAAAGGTTCAAGCTGTTCTTGATTATTTTTCTCCAACTCTGGTGTATCACTCAGGGACTCTACATCGCATGTTACTGTACAACTAGGGGATGTCCTTATCAGTGCATGTTGCAAGCAGAACCTCCATAGAACACTAGAACACTTAACTACGAACAATTCTGTTTAATTGTATTTCGCAAATCTTGAATTTGACTTTGCTTTTCAAGCGTCTTCTGGAGCCTATCCAATTACGCTCGCCAATTAGCCTGATCTGCACGTCTTTGCTTGACTGTGGGAGGAAACCGCAGTACCCTGAGGAAACCCACCAAGCATGCAAACTCCATGCATAAAGATCCAAGGTGGGAATCAAACCCGTACCCTGGAGGTGCAGGGCAACAATGTTATCCACTTAACTACCCAAACCCAAACACATACTTCTAATATACTGTACAGATATCCATGTTTTAACCAGATATTTTCTTCTTCATCATCGTCCTCACCACCCTCTTGTTCTGATTTACAATATTGTTATACAGCAGGTCATACCAATCATTTAAAGATGAATAATTTATGTTAATGTGACTTAGCGAAGCATTTTGCCCTTTTTTTAAAAACATATCTAATAACACAAAATTGCAAAATTATAACCACCCTGCTTTCTCCTCCCTGTCTCTTTTCTTTTCTGTTACTACTTTTTTTTTTTTTTTACATTAAATCTGCACAATGTATAGTGTTGCTTTGACCATTTTGTCTTAGAACAAACTTTCAATTCTATGTGAACATTCTGTACACCTCATCATCAGTAGGTTTCAGGAAGTGTCTCGATGTTCCTGTAAACCTAGCCTCTTTATAACCTAATGAGACCACTCATCTTCATTGTGTAAATATTAATTCACTACAAATGAAACTCATGGTCAATTTGGGAGACGTCCCACACTGAAGCCCTCTGTTGTAAGGTTCCACACAGGACATTATCGCTTCATCCAGAGGGAGAAATCAAAGTTTATGGACAGGTTTTGGACGATTTTGTTAAGTACTGTTAATTTTGTGTAATATTGCTCTCTGGGGCAGCGTTGGAGACACTTGTTAGTGATGCCTGCTCTCAGCTTCAAGGTGTCTCAGTTGATCTTGAGCTTGGGAGATTAACACATCCTGTTCTGGCTTTGTCCCCAGGATAGGCCCTGAATCCAACAGTACCCTGTCTAGGAACTGCTGATTAATGAATGTTTAAAAAAAAAATTTTTTTATAAATGGCGCAGCGGTAAAGTGCTCCCGGCTTCGGCCCTCCCGACTGAGTGGTAGTAGTAGCCTTAATATGGGAGGCCCCTAGTGACGGGGAGGAATTGGACATGACTAAATTAGTGTGAAAATAGGGGTTTAAATACCCCCCCCCCCCCCCCCCCCCCCCCCCCCCCCCCCCCCCCCCCCCGAAAAAAAAAAGTCTTTGGATCAAGTCACCTTGTACCTCCAAGGTCTGGGTTCAATTTCCGCCTTGGGTTTGTGTGCATGGAGTTTGTACTGTATGTTCTCGCCATGGAGAACTTGGTGTGTTCCATCCCACAGGGTATATATACACCGCGCCTCCTGGGATAGGCACCAGCACTCCCCCTCTACCATGTATACAGGGTAAAGCAGGATAGGCGGTGAGTGAGAGAGTGAGACATTACATCATAGAAAGTTTTCATTTGTTTAAAAAGCAACATTTTATCTCAGGTTCCAGAAATTCTTCTTTATAGCTTTCCATAAAATAACTATTTTGTCCGGTTTCACTTTACGTTTGTAAAAATTCTCCAAACTGTTCACTGCCACTGTGGACGTGTGTTAGCAGGTTTGTTGCAAGTTTACATATACTGTATCCTGTACAGAAAACCGGGGCTCTGACAGCTGAGTCGAATTTCAGCAGTGGATTTTCCTTTAAGAGAAAGGAGAGATATTTTTGGACCGTACTATAGCGGGTGAATTTTCCTCGAGGCTTTGTCCTACTGTACACCAGCACCAAACGACTTTATTAAATCATATTGTACATCATAAGTCTAACTACTGTATAAAAATTCTGTTTATTATGCGTGTTCTTCATAATGTAATTAAAGGGCAGCTTAGATTAGTCAATGCAATACGGATGATTCAACTTAACTGATTTTGCTACAAGAGTATGAATTAATATTAATATAGTATTACAGTATATAGGTGAGCTAAAATTCTATTGCACTGCCTGTTTAGTTAGTACTTGTGTATTAAGAGTGTGGACTACTGGCTGTTCTTTTAATTTACAAAGTGTGCTCTGATTCAAAGTGTTTCATCCTGAGGATAGACAGGAAGACAGACAGACAGACAGACAGACAGACGGATAAATGGATGGATGGATGAATGGATGGATTTGTTACCAGTGTTCATAGCAGACATACAATAGATTTTTTTTTTTTTTAGATTACATGAGTTTGATACTATGAGCAGAGATGTTATGTCTTGATGAAGTTTTTGTAGACAAGTGATAAACTTCCTTACATAAAATTTCATGCTGATCTGTGAGAACTTCCATTACAGGGATGAATAAGCACAAAGAAAAGAAAAAAATGCATAAACAAGATTTAATTAATGTCAAAAACAGCATCTTAAAACACCAGCCATGGGGCCGGTGCGGCTCTCCAACGAACGAAGCATTTGGGGAAGGAGAGAGAGAGAGAGAGAGAGAGAGCAATGAAAAAAAAGAGAAGAAACTAAACAAAAGAAATGAAGAAGAGGGGAAGGCTAAAAGAGAAATGAATGGAATGCAAATAAAAAACTATGAAAAGAAGCATGAGACAGGGAATGGGGGATGAAGGAAATTTTTTATAAAAAGAACAAAATAAAGCGACACAGACAAATTGGTAATGAGGGAAAGAAAGTAAAAATAGGCAAATGCATACACATTAAGGAAAAAAGAATGAAAGAAAGCAAAGTAAGAAAATTAAGAGAAACATAGCAAGGAATGATGTTTGGGTGAGAGAGGAGCAATGAAAAGTAAGAGAGGGAACAAATGTTAATAGAGAATGAGGGGCGGAAGGGGAGCAAATGAGTGAGGAGTGTGGGAAACTAAGAACGAATAAAGAAAGTTGGAGAGAAGCAAAGGAAAAGGAGGATGAAGAAGGAAGATTAGATGGGTGAGGCAAAGGTGGGGGGTGAATTGAAAAGCAAAGTGATAAAGAGGAAAAATACTCCATAAAGAAAGAAATACTATTTAAAAAATAAGACAGGATGAATAGGAAAGAAGATGTTTTTACATTTTGATCGAAGTGTAAAAGATACAGAATGAAGAACAACATCGAAAATGAGGATGAATAAAAAGACAACGAATGATGGAGTTAGGATGACAGAGAGCTACAGGAAAGGAATGAGGAAGGGAGAAAATGAAGGGATGAAAGCAAAGAAGGTAGGAAATAGTTAATGACAGAGGAGTGAGGAAGATGGGGACAGACAGAGAGGAGGAACTAAAGAAAAGAGGATGAAGTATGGAGGTTGCATGAGGGAGAGAAAGCTAAACAAGCAACATAAATGAAGGGATATAAAAGAACGAGAGGAGATGGGAATAAATCTGGAATAAGTAAAAAGGAAGAGACGGACAGAGAGGAGAGGAGTGAAAGTATGAGAAGGATGAGGGAATGCATGGGACAAGGATGTACAGAAAAATAATGCTGAGAGAGTCGGTGGATGAGAGAAAGGGAAAGCAGGATTTAAAAGAGAAAGGGATAGAGAGAGGATGAGAAGTAGAATCAGTGGAGGAGTATGATGGAGAGAAGTAGAGGAGGAATACAATGTGTAGAGATGAAAGAGAAAGGAAGTGGATGAGTGAGAGAGAGAGAGAGAGAAAGAAGGAGTAAAATGTGTGTAGATGAAGGAAAGAGTACAGAGAGAGTCAGTGGATGAGTGTAAGAGAGAGGGAGAGAAGGAAAGGAGGAATAAAATGTGTGTATAGAGATACAGAGAGACAGTGAGAGAAATAAGGAAAGGATGAGAAAATTAGAGAGAGACAGTGGATGAGAGAAAGAGCGAGTGAGAATCATTGGGTGTGTGTGTATGGAGAGAGAGATGGGATGTGTGGATATAGATGAAAGAGATATAGAGAGAGACAAAGAATGGATGAATGTGAGAGAAATAAGGAAAGGAGAGATGTGAGAGTCAGGGATGAGAGTGAGAGCTGAATAAAGGAGGAATAAATTGTGTACCTACTATGTAAAATGTTACCTACTATGTTTTTCATTCATATTTAATATCTTTATAGACAGATGTTTATAATAGTTTAATAATGATTTATAAGCAAACATTTATAACTGCTGTGGCAACAATGTCATTTTTTTTACATTCATGCCAATAAAGCCCTTCAGAACTGAACTGAAGAGAGAGAGAGAGATGTCAGAGATACAGAGAGGAACAGAGAATAGATGAGTGTGAGAGAAAAAAGGAAAGGGGGACAAAATGAGAGAGAGAATCAGTGGATGAGAGAAAAGGAGCGAAAGAATCAGTGGATGTGTGTGTGTGTGAGTGAGAGAGAGAGAAAATGAGAGCTATAGAGGGAGAGAGTTGTTGAGAGAGAGAGAGTGGTTGAGAGACAAGGCGTGAGTCAGTGAATGAGTGTGCAAGATAAGAGAGAGGAGGAATAAAATGTGTATAGATGTCAGAGATACGGAGAGAGACAGAGAATGGATGAGTGTGAGAGAAATAAGGAAAGGGGGATAATATGAGAGTGGGAAGGTGGATGAAAGAGAGAGAATGAAAGCGAGAGAGAATCAGTGGATGTGTGTATGTGTGTGTGAGAGAGAGAGAGAGAGGGAGAGAGGATAAAAATATGTGCGGATTAAAAAAGAGAGAAAGTGCCAGTGGGTAAAAGAGAGAGGAGAAAGCAAGACAGAGAAGGAAGGGAGAAATGAAATGTGTATAGATGAAAGAAAGACACGGAGAATTGATGAGTGTGAGAGAAATAAGGAAAGAATTAATAAAATGAGAGAGAGAGAAAGTGGATGAGAAAGAGAGCGAGAGTGAATCAGTGGATGTGTGTGAGAGAGAGATCAGATGGAGTGTGTCAGAGAGAGTGAGAGAGATGAGCTAGAGTCTCAGTAGCAGGAGAGAGTGAGTATCTCAGAGAGAGAGAGAGACTGTGTAAGAGAATGAGTGTGTGAGACAGAGAGTGTGTGTGAGAGAGAACGAGTGTGTGAGACAGAAAGTGTGTGTGAGAAAGAACGAGTGTGTGAGACAGAGAGTGTGTGTGAGAGAGAACGAATGTGTGTGTGAGAGAGAGAGAATGAGTGTGTGAGACAGAGAGTGTGTGTGAGACAGAGTGTGTGTGTGTGTGTGTGTGTGTGTGTGAGAGAGAGAGAGAGTGAAAGTGTGTGTGTGAGTCTGAGAGTGTGTGTGTGTGAGAGAGCGAGAGCGTGTAAGACAGAGAGAGTGTGTCTGTGTGAGAGAGAGAGAGAGAGTGTGTGAGACAGTGAGAAAGTGTGTGTGTGAGAGAGAGAGTCAGCGGATGAGTGTGTGTGTGAGAGAGAGAGAGAGATGGAAGAGTCTCAGTAGCAGCTCCTTCAGCTCCGCCACATTTCCAGCGGCACTGCGTGACTGCGCGCGCTCTCTCTCTCTCTCTCTCTCTCTTTCCTCGTGAACTCCGCTCAGTGTCCGCGCTGAGACACGCGCTGCTTTCTTTCTTTCTTTCTTTCTTTCTTTCTTTCCATTCGGTAAAAGTTCACACCTTGACGCAAACCCATCTCCAGCTGGAAGACTGACGGGCGGACGTCGCGTCCCTGTTGCGTTCCTTAGCGGTAAGTTTGAGCGGGTTGTCTGAAGCGCAAAAAACGGAAACGTCACTGAACGTGAACAGAACCTGAACAGCCCGCGAGCTCTGCGTCACTGCAGCCGATCACGTTTGGCTCTTGCGTACTAAGTAGGATGTAGTCCAAAATCTGTGTGTGCTGGGGTACTATCTGAACACACTGTTCAGTACGGTAGTATGCGGTTGGATTAGGCTCAGTGTGCTGCTGCGTACTGTAGGTGGCGTAATACCGAGACATAGTGTCGAGTCCGGAAGGATGCGGTACGGTACTGTTCGGTACAGCTGCAGTACAGGTGCGACACCTGACCCAAGGAGGTTCATACTCTACACGGTGCGTAAGGATGCAGGTTCGGACGAGAGAAAAAGAGAGACGTTGCCATGGCCACAGCGCGTGCTTCCATCTTTTACGCGTTAAAAATCTTTTAAGAAAAGTTATTAATCCCTAGTACACTGTAGTTTTGATCTAAAGTCATTTGTTTAGATTAGCATTGCAGTTTATCTAATTATGTTTTTTCAATGTTATATTGCATATAAAAAAAATCACACTTGCATAATTAATTTGTTGTATAGTGTATACTATAGCACGTCTTCTTTTTCCTCTTCTTCTTCTTATGTAATATAATAATAAATGTTATACTGTACACTATATAACAAAAATAATACAGAAATGGTCATTTCTTTCAACTTCCATTTTAATTAATATAGCTTAATGTAGTTTTATATATAACCAGCAAGTTAGTGTTTTTATATGATTAAAAAAATATATGTGCTATAACGTAGTCGCTTACTTTATATATTATTATTAGCTCTTAGTTTAGCTATGCAATTTTTTGTATTTTATATATATATTATATTCCTTCATAACATTATACTATCTTTAGTGTATAGCAATACAATATGCTATTATAAATATAATATGCTATAGATGTTGTATTAAAATAGAAAACTTGTGTGCAATGAATACAACAAATGCATGTTTTAATGAATAAATTATGGTTTGTTACAATAAACTTTGTCATATCTGTTCACTACTGTAACATGATGGATTATTTATGAAATGCATTTTCTAATGAAATGGACTTTACTGGTAATCCTATGCCAATATGCAGACTTACATTTCCACCCCTTTCTCTCTCTCTCTCTCTCTCTCTCTCTCTCTCTCTCTCTCTTTTCCCCTCTTCTTACAGCCCAGGCATATCTGATAAGGGATGATTGGATTAACACAGTGTTGCTTTCTGGAGACCAAGCAGTAACACCTCACAAACTTGTGCATTTTCTTCAGGACACAATCTGGACCTTTGGAATCAAGAGTTCATCGATATTGTGTGTGGATATATCAGTAGCCCATGCCTGAAATGCTGGACATGGTTGTTTCATAACCTCAGACCTTGAACTGGCAAACAAGGACCTTTTAACTGGCTTGTGGGCCACCGGAAGCTTCTTTCAAGGATCGTTGTAGGATCCCACTGGGGTTGACTAAGCCACATTTCTCATTCTTTCGTGCTTTTGACTCGCTCTGGACATTTCTCACATGGACCCACCCATGGCAGTGAGACAGTACTCTGTGATTTTCCACTAACCCCGTCGTTGGTAGTGTGTTTCGGTGGGAACGGGGTGGAGGCAGGATGCAGGCCGGACTACGGGTGCTGTGCGCCGGTGGAGGCGCTTCTCTCTGCTGCCTGCTCCTGCTGGGGCTCATTTACACACACCTCCTTAAAGAAGGTAAGTACGATGCAGAGGAGGTTCGTACTTAATAATCTCTTTCATGCCCAGACCAGATTAATGGAGGAACCACATTTTCACAAAAAGAGATAGAGATTCCTTATGGGTGAGAGAAAGAGTGAGAGATTCTCTATTGGTGCCCTTGAGGCTAGGTTCACACTGCAGATTTTATCCGGACAGTCAATCGGAAAAGACGGCATTTTTCATAGGTGATGCTGAAACTCCATGTTATTATTTGAAGTATTTTGATGTAGAATTCATGTGACATCATAATTTCACACTTACGACATTTAATCGCCGGGTGAAATTTAAACGACCGCCTTGATAAACTTGAAAAAGCTTAGAATGTATTCAACCCTGCATGGTTTATAGGTCTGTCGTAGCAATTTATGGTGCACATGAACTTGTATGGTGGATGGTTAACATTTGTGGAAGGAGTCTCCAGTATCAGTGCTTTGCTACATTTTCTGGGGTTTTTATTGGAAAACAAAGACATGCTGGTGAGCTAATGGCTGTTTATAGCTGATAACGGCAAGTGATAACGGGAAATAACTTCTACAACCTGTTGTCCATTAGCAAATCAAAGCCGACAAATTGCTGTGGAATAAAAACATCTCAGGACTCTGTGTTCCCATAATTCCTTATTGTGTTTTATTTCTTATCTTATAAGGTAGTAGCTAAAGTGAGTACATCTAAAACTGCAGACCCATGTCATTAAAATATTGACCGGCTCGAGGGTGATGAAGAGTTACAACACTCTGTCGTTAATTATTTTCCAATAACAGCATTCCTCATTGTGTTTTATTCCTTTTAGATCATACTAGGCGATAGCTAAGGTGTCTAGACACACTTGCTAAACCCAATACTAAGCAAAAAAAAAAAAAGTCATTGACATACAGTGGCACGGAATTGTGACGTAAATAACGTATTAACCCATATGTATATATTTATATTCCTGCTAATTCCACAGAAATTAGTTGGCTAGCTAGGGAATGAACAAAATCTGTGAAGAAGCTGTTCTTACTGAAACAGTGCCCGGGGCTTAAACTCCTTCTGGTGTGAATCAACACACGCAGTTTCAGGACGTCTTTCAGAAGTAATTACAGCTTGTCTCATTTCGAATCTTATGTCTGATCTTGGCCTATAAAAATAACTCAATTATATTGTTTGCGATGATAAGACGGAACTGGCTTTTAGCTGGCGTTCCCTTGATTGTAAGGATGTAATACGCAGAAGAATATAACAGCATTTAAAGACTATCTGCTGATCATTTTAAAAGGATGACATCCTTAACCTTCTGAGACCTGGATTGTACAATTTCTCCTCGCTGTTTCTTTTTATTAGCACCTGATAACTATGAACTTAATGAATGCCTTAAAACAGAAACAAGTTGGGAAAATGAATTACCCGTAGCGTTCCCCGCATGAGGGACTAACAAGGATATTTGTAAAAATGTAACGTCCTTACGTATATGAGGACATTCAGGTCTCTAGAGATCAGAATTTTGTGACATATCCACAGTGTTACAGATACGTGAAATGGGAAACTGTTTTATTCATCCATTTGGTCACATATTCGGATAAAACCAGTTCGTTTTGCATCTCTCGAGACATTTGGCTCTCATGGGAATTAAAATTGATTCAGTGGTGCTTAAAGAGACTCACCCAAGAGCAGAGATTCTGTCTTTCAGCTTCCCGACAACATTACTTTAGATATAAATCCATTAGATAACAGAAGTGTTGCTAAGCAACACGTCAAAAGGTTTTTCCCAACTGCAGCTCATTTTGATCCAATCAGATTACTTATAAGCAACTTTTTAAAAATGTGTTTATAGAAAAAAAAAACTGATAATATAAACTTCTTGGCTAGAGCAGTTTTAAATGTTTCGCTTCGAAGTGGGATCAGAAATTTTGGAACAAGTTTTAAAAGATTTACAGTTTTTCAAATTTGCAATACAGTGGTGGGCGATGTGACATAAGCAATAGAGGCAGATGATAAAAAATACAAATTTTTCATTATTATTTGTATGTTAGTTCTCTGTTAGTTCCCTGATGTTGACTATTTTCCAATCACAGCATGTAATAAAGCATTTTCGTCCTTTTATACCACAAGAATTTGACAAAAAACTATTACTTGTTTCAAATTTAGTATCCATTCATAATAATTGCACTTGATGCTGTGGAAAAAAATGTTAGTTCCAGTTATTGCTTACATTAAAAATAGCTCTAAATAATCTTTCCTTTAAAAGTCTATTATAAGACTGTTATAAATCACTTACACTGGAGACGCCTTATATAAACGCTAAATAAACATCTTAAAGCACACGTCACCATATCCATGATTTTATTAATTAATTAATTAATTTATTGCTATTTTGGTCCATCCATGCCATCCTGCACATCGGGGGACAGTTGCTCCCCAATCTGGAGGTACCTTCGTTTCACACACTACAGGCCATTTGGGAATTCCAATTAGCCTAATCTGCATGTCTTTGGACTGTGGGAGGGAACCTGGAATACCTGGAGGAAACCCACCTAGCAAAGGGGTTAACATCCAAAACTCAATGCACACAGACCTTGAGAGTTGGGAATCGAACCTGCACCCTGGAGGTGCAGGGCGCCAGTGCTAGCCACCATGCCACCATATCCATGATTACATGATTACCTTTTTATGTGAGTACTCTCTTTGAATTAATAAAGTATAAACCAAATACAGTGGAACCTCGGATTGCGAGTAATGTGGTTTACAAGTGTTCTGCAAGATTTTAAATGAATTTTTAAATCAGAAACCGAGCAAGTATTAGTTTACGAGCGCCAAGTATCATGTATCACACATGCGACTCTTATTTTGACACCGAACGGCACGTGATCACAACTGAGCCAATGATTTTTCTCTCTCTTGCGCTGCAGGAATTATGGGTAATCGTCTCCCCTGCTGCGTCTTAGTGCTCGTCTCTTACTGGTATAATCAACATCTCCCTCTCTCTTCTGTGTGCGCGCGTAATTTGACACTGTGCCCCACACACACCGACACACACACACAGTTTTCTCAAGTGTACTTTGTGTGTGCGTGTGCACGTGCGTAATTTGACACCGACACACACACACACACACAACCCACACACAAACAGATCTCCCAGGCTGCACACACGCTTTATTTACACAGAAAACTCAGCTCTGTCGCGATTCTTTTCAAAGGTAAGGTGCTGGTTCATTTGTGATTGACATTTTTTTACTTTACACCAGTGATTCCGTTAGTCTGCTCACGCGAGTAGCATTAGAAAGATTTATTTTTTCCCCGTTAAAACAGTGTTTGCATTGTGTATGTTAGTTGTGAAACTTAAAAAGCGAGATGTGGGACGGAGAAGGAGTTTTACTGTTTAAGATGAGGCGAGGGTGCTAATTCCACACACACACACATACAAACGGCGCGAACAAACGGAAACACTTATCTGTCTGGATTTATTTGTACTTTTTTTAAATGTTAAGTGCAGGTTAATTTTGTGTGTTTTGTGTGCCAGTTTTATTTTTACTTTATATGTTGTATTAATAATTTTTATGTATTTATTGTTTTGGGCTGTAGAAGCGAATAATTTGAGTTTTCATTATTTCTTATGGGAAAAGTCTATTTGGTTGACGAGTGTTTTTGGAATACGAGCCCACTTCCAGAACAAATAATGCTCCTAATCCAAGGTTCCACTGTACAAAACTCATTTCAGAGCTGCCATTATAACAAAACAAACATCTCATCCAATCAGATTGAAGGGTTTTGTGTTGCATGGTAAACTTAGTAATATTTTTTACCTTGGTGGTCACATGTCATTTTTTGTTTAGCTGCAATGACGTTAACAACACCAGCTTAAAAATGTTCCAGAGAGGTATGAATCGGGAAGTTGCTGATTATTGTAGATACCCTACATCCAGTGTGATTCTTGGGCCATGTCATAATGCACAGAGGAACAAAAGCACAATGGTGAGGGGAGAGAATGCCTCCGAGACCTGGTGACCTTGTGGTATTCATATGGAAATTGGGAGCAGAATATTAAGGGCAGAATTTGCACCTGCATTGAACAGGCTCATGTTGAATGTCATATTACTTGCAAAGTCTCAAACCAAGCTTCAGACATCCAAAGCATCTTATGGATATTTCATATACAGTGTGATGGTTTGTGTGTGTGTGTGTATACTGTACATACATACACATGTTCACACAGGTAGCACACCAGGCTGAAAAATGTGTACATTTTGTCCTTTCAAAATGTATAGTTTCGGTCATAGTCAGTAATCATGAAGGAGGCACAGTCTCTGGTCCGGTCACTCTCAGTGAAGGGCGCTCTTTGTGCTTTTCAGGCTCAGTGAAGGAGGTTTGGCTCGTGTGCCTGTCAGTCTCCGTAAGGGGTGTGTGGCTCATGTGCGCCTGTCAGTCTCCGTAAGGGGTGTGTGGCTCATGTGCGCCTGTCAGTCTCCGTAAGGGGTGTGTGGCTCATGTGCGCCTGTCAGTCTCATTAAAGAAGGTGTGGCTTGTGTGCCTGTCAGTCTCATTTTAAGTAGTTGTAGCTTGTGGGCCTGTCATTCTCATCAAAGGAGGTATGGTTTGAGTGCCTGTCAGTCTTGAGTGCCTGTCATTTTCAATTAAAGGAGGTGTGGCTTGTGTGCCTGTCAGTCTCAGTATAGTAGGTGTGGCTTGTGTGCCTGTCATTTTCATTAAAGGAGGTGTGACTTGTGTGCCTGTCATTCTCAGTAAAGGAGGTTTGGTTTGAGTGCCTGTCAGTCTTGAGTGCCTGTCATTTTCAATTAAAGGAGGTGTGACTTGTGTGCCTGTCAGTCTCAGTAAAGGAGGTGTGGCTTGTGTGCCTGTCAGTCTCAGTAAAGGAGGTGTGGCTTGTGTGCCTGTCAGTCTCAATAAAGGAGGTGTGGCTTGTGTTCCTGTCAGTCTCAATAAAGGAGGTGTGGCTTGTGTGTCTATCAGTCTCAGTAAAGGAGGTGTGGCTTGTGTGCCTGTCAGTCTCATTAAAGGAGGTGTGACTTGTATCAGTCAGTCTCAGTAAAGAGGGTGTGGCTTGTGTGCCTGTTATTGTCAGTAACGCAGGTGTGGCTTGTGTGCCTGTCAGTCTCAGTAAAGAAGGTGTGGCTTGTGTGCCTGTCAGTCTCAATAAATGAGGTGTGGCTTGTGTACATGTCAGTCTCAGTAAAGAAGGTGTGGCTTGTGTGCCTGTCAGTCTCAATAAAGGAGGTGTGGCTTGTGTACCTGTCAGTCTCAATAAAGGAGGTGTGGCTTGTGTGCCTGTCAGTTTTCAATAAAGGAGGTGTGGCTTGTGTGCCTGTCAGTCTCAATAAAGGAGGTGTGGCTTGTGTGCCTGTCAGTCTCAGTAAAGAAGGTGTGGCTTGTGTGCCTGTCAGTCTCAGTAAAGAAGGTGTGGCTTGTGTGCCTGTCAGTTTTCAATAAAGGAGGTGTGGCTTGTGTGCCTGTCAGTCTCAATAAAGGAGGTGTGGCTTGTGTGCCTGTCAGTCTCAGTAAAGAAGGTGTGGCTTGTGTGCCTGTCAGTCTCAATAAAGGAGGTGTGGCTTGTGTGCCTGTCAGTCTCAATAAAGGAGGTGTGGCTTGTGTGCCTGTCAGTCTCAGTAAAGAAGGTGTGGCTTGTGTGCCTGTCAGTCTCAATAAAGGAGGTGTGGCTTGTGTGCCTGTCAGTCTCAGTAAAGAAGGTGTGGCTTGTGTGCCTGTCAGTTTTCAATAAAGGAGGTGTGGCTTGTGTGCCTGTCAGTCTCGGTAAAGGAGGTGTGGCTTGTGTACCTGTCAGTCTCGGTAAAGGAGGTGTGGCTTGTGTGCCTGTCAGTCTCAGTAATAGAGGTGGGGCCTGTTTGTATTTCAGTAACAGTGAAGGAGGTGTGGCTTGCATGCTTCTCAGTCTCAGTCAATGAGCTCCGTTTAGTCTTCTTTCGTGCCTGTCAGTCTCAGTAAAGGAAGTATGGCCTCTATGTGGTCCATGTTAATTAAAATGATGGACCATATAGAGTTTATGCTTATATGTCTTACCGATAGAGGCATGACTTCTGTCTTTATCAGAAATGTGGCATGGCCTCTATCTGTCCCTTTCTCTCCCAATAAAGCAGGCATGTCAGTCAAAGAAGGTGTGGCCTCCATGCTTATCAGTCATATTAATATTAGACCTGGCCACACATACTGTACTTTTCATACATTGCATCTTTGATCTCATCCTGAGACGCAGACCGAAAGAGTCTCTGAAAGAGAGACACACATCTTAGAGTATAACGTGGCTGTGCAACAAGGTTACCATTTTCATAGCTATTCTTTATTAACTTGTTAAATGCGTACATTTACCCTACAAATGAATACTGCTCTTAAGCTGGATGGAACAGCACAAGTGCAGACATTTTAACAGAAAAAGAGGATAACGATTTCCATTTAAAAAGCCAATGAATTCTTAATAATAAAATTCAAACACTAGTGAATTCATAGCTTTGAATGATATTATACTGAAAACCAGAGATTTACTTTTTATATCTTAACATTCTCATGTAGAAAAAGAAGAAACGATTTCAGTGTTCAGTAGACATGTGTAATCTAAAATAAGAATCTTTGAAATGAATCTGCTTTGAATTTCAATTCTGTTAATACAAAGAGTGGGTTTCGAAGCACTGTGGATTTAGTTGTGTTTAAATTTTATTATTAATTATTCACCGGCTTTTACAGTATAGTTCTCCTTATTGCTTTCATACTTTTATGGCGGAATGAATTGAATTTCTCTACAAGATGCTGGCCAAGACCATGACCTCTGCAGCCATGTAGAGAAACTTTCAAAGCACTCATCACTAATGGCTTTTCTACAGTACTGTATATGTCTAAGATTCCAGTATGGGATGCATGTGTGTGTGTGTGTGTGTGTGTGTGTGTGTGTGTGTGTGTGTGTGTGAGTGTTTGACTGCAGTCTTACTGCTTTTTCCACTTGATTTAATTACAGCATCCTCCGAGGCCAAAGCTGTCATCTGCGATCACGCAGCGTGACTGTGATGACATCCCTGATAACGAGGGATTTTGTCAATATTGGAGTGTGTAAGAAGCAGGCTGTTGAAAAGAGAGGTTTTCCGGAATAAAATCTAAGGATATAATTCCTCATATAATTTCACATATCAGTATAATAAAAAAAAAAAAAAACAAGCAGTAAAATGGTTGAAGCGAAATTCCATACTGTAGTTTGTTTTTCTCCATTTTAAACATTGCAAGAAGACCCTTAAAAGTCTCCCAGGAGCAATTTTTAAACCAGATATTTCAATAAAGTGCATAAGCTATGCCAATGTTGGGATCTTACGTTACTTTTATCATACTTTTACAGGTGAGGTCAGTGGAGTTATTGTTATTATAAGGTGGCACCGTGGTGTAGTTGTTTGGTCACTGTGGCCTCGCACCTCCAGCGTCGAGGGTTCGATTCCTGCCTCAGGTCTGTTTGTGAGGAGTTTGCATGTTCTCATTGTGTATGATTGGTTTCCTCCCACAATTAAAAACATGCAGTTGGGGCCTCTGAGTGGCGCAGTGGTAAAAGCGCTCGCCCTGTCATCCGGAGATCACCAGTTCGATTCGCGGGTGATGCTGTAACCTCTCGCAGCCGGAGGTCTAGAGAGCGCTGATTGGCCGAGCTCTCTCAGAGGGGAGGGATGAGAGGTACTTGGTGCTCCCACATTAATCACGACTCTACAGCCAGTCAGGGACGTCTGTGAGCTCACGCGAGCGGAAGGAGCGGATAGCGCTGTCCTCCGAGTGTGTTACGGCGCCCCCGACGGTGCTTGAGCGAGCAGTTCGAAAAGAGGCGGTCGGCTGGCGTCACGTGGTTCAGAGGAAACACGTGATAGTAGTAGCCTTAATGTTGGAGCCCCCTAGTGATGGGGAGGAATTGGACATGCCTAAATTAGGGAGAAAATTGGAGAAAAAACAAACAAACATGCAGTTAATTGGTGTTCCCACATTTTTCATTGTGTGCCCTGCTATGGATTCGCACCCAGACCAGAGTGTATGCTGCCCTGTGCCCCAAGTCTCCTGGGATATCCTCCAGGCCTCCCATGACCCAGTATAGAATAAGTGCCATAGAAGATGAATGGATTATTATTATTTCCAGAGTTTTAATATTAATTAAACAATACCTTGAATATTTTAGGGCTTCTTTGGAGAGCTTTAAAAAAAATCAATTCATAAAAAAATCAACTGTACAGTATATGTGCAAATTAGGGGAGTGGTGGCTCAGGCTGCTTAGGCTGTAAGTTGTTGATTCGAGGATCCGGGTTCAAACCTCACCATTGTGCAACCTGTGCGTGGATCGAATGGTCGGCAGCGTCGACCCCTCGACGGCAGCAGCCCGAAAGAAAGTTTTATATGATTTGCAAAATTTAATCAATACGACTGTATATATAATGTTGTGATAGCGCTAATCTTTTTTTTTCTCCTACCCAGTTTGGAGCAATGACTGATGGGCGATGTTGCTTGTTAATCAACGAACCATGGTTCAGTTGCTTCCTTCACTGTTCACAGTTCCAATGCACTTTCGCTCCCTGTGGTTTGGAATCGAATACCCTATGAAGTCCAGTTCACAGGGAACTATTACTGTAGCTACAGTCATTACACTGCAGGCAATGTGGAAATCCCAGTCAGCCTACAACTTTACAGTATGTATGTCTTTGGAAGGTGGGGGGAAACCAGAGTACCTGAAGGAAACTTCTCTCGCATACTGTAGATTGAGATTCGAACTCCCAACCATGGGAGTGTGCTAAGCAGTACACCACTGTGCCACTCATGAATAAGTGAATAAGAATAAAATATGTTCAAAATGCACAGACTACTATAGGAAGTAGCAATAAACATGAGGAAATTATTACTAATAATTATTATATTGAGATATTATACACTCACTCATCATCTATACCGCGTAATCCTCCTGTATATCCAGGGGCGCGGGGAGCCTGGAGCCTAGGGCTGGGCGATATGGCTGAAAACTGTATCACGATACGAGAGAGTGACGCTCCGTGTCAAAATAAGAGTCGCATGCGCGATACATGATGCTCAGCGCTCGTAAACTAATACTTGCTCGGATTCCGATTAAAAATGTATTTAAAATCTTTGCTCGGTTTGCGGAACACTCCGCAAAACCACGTTACTCGTAATCCGAGGTTCCACTGTATAAGCGTTTTATAACCTGGCTTCTCGACAGTGCTAAGCGGAAGCATGTCTTTGGCTATATGATATGCCACTGCCTCCGTTATATCTTTGTGCCGTTTAGATTCTTTGTCATAAGGCACTGATGCAGAGTACCTCTCCAGCGTGTTGTGCTGCTTGTGCGGTGTTGCAGCTACAGATGTTATTGGTTGAATACGGCTGTGCTCCAAAGGGTGAGCGCGGCTAAGGTGGTCTTGGCAGGGACGACGGTCTTGCATAATTTGCAGACGACATTGATTTGACTACGTATAATTATACTATAAAAGTATAATATACTTATAATATCCAAAAAACTGCCATACTGGCGAGCTGACTTTTCCTCTTTTATTTACAATTTTCTCGCTCGCTCGACCAGCACGAGACAACGATATGGCGCAACCAAACGTGATACTGTTACATGATTGGCTGTTAGTATATCACTCCCTACGTTGCTCTGTTACCCGAGAGCGAGTGCCTTTGTTAATGCAACCAAACTAGCTTCGCAACCTCTGTTTTTTTCCGAGAAAGAATAAAACATATCGAGGGTTTTATCGAACACATTTTTTATTGATATCGATTATGTGCCTGTCGCGATACATATCGTTATCGTTTTATCCGATTATTTTAGCCCAACCCTACTGGAGCCTGTACCAGGAGACACAGGGTACACCCTGGACGGGGTGTCAGTCCATCGCAGGGCTCAGACTACAGGCAATTTGGGAACGCCAATCAGCATGTCTATGGACTGTGGGAGGAAACCGGAGTACCCAGAGGAAACCGACCAAGCACGGGGAGAACATGCAAAAAAAAAAAAAGAGGCAGGAATTGAACCCGGATTCTGGAGGTGCAAGGTGACGGTGCTAACCGCCACGCCACCCTACCGCCAGATATCCTACACAATAGATTATATTATGACATGATATATTGATTCATTGCTTGTCTTCAATAACACTGGGAGCGGGAAATACACCCTGGATGGGATGCCAGTCCATTGCAGTGTACAGTACCCTGCTCATGAGGTTTATTTGCAGAATAACTTTCTTTTCAAAAGTTTGGGCAGAAACATAGGATTCCTGGAACGTCGCTTTCTTACGACTTCTGTACACAACATTCCCCGGGCGGCCTTTTTTTAGCGCAGCCGCTGACATTAATGCATGACAGGTTCTGAGCGGTCGATGTGCCGCTTCAGTAAAAGAACAGACGCATGATACGCCCTTTTGAGGGTGCACTAATATAGCTATGCACCGGGCACCGAGTGGCCCTAAATCCTGGCCCTGATGGCTCCCCTGCAACACAGCCATCTGTCATGGAGAGGACAGGAAATCAAAGAGTGCTTGGCTAAAGGCCTGAGAGCAGGCAGACAGATGAGCTGTCATCACCCAGTCCTCGGCCCGTTTATTTAACAATACATTTAGAAATGTCACTGCGCTGTCTGCACAGTCAGACACACACGTACATACACACACACATGCTGGGCAGGTCTGCTTTTTCAGCGTTCATCATAGCAGTGTGTAGTTGGGAGTATGAGTGGTAAAAAGAAAGAGAGCGAGAGAGAGAGAGAGAGAGAGAGAGATACCTCATATTATACTGTATTTGTATTTCATGCATTATTGTATACTCCAATACTCATATCACATATGAATAAAACAAAAGGAATGGCACTATATTCCTTCCTTCTTTCCTTGTTTATTCTGTAGGCATTATATATAAAATGCAGATGAGCTCAAAGCTGTTACATTGCATGAGGACTAAATGGTAGCGCGTGCTAGATTTGCAGCGTCAGGCTCCAGTCGTGCCACTGTAGCTAATGAAGCTCTTAGCGGAAAGAAATGTTTATGGAAAACTTGAAAACCTTTTAAGGGGAATATCAATTGTGACGCATGAAAAAGACCCACATTTCACAGCTGCTTGGATACGACTTTTATTCGTGTCAACTGCTGACCTGCTTCACAGGAAATTATGCTGTTCTCTGTGTTTCATCTCTCTCTCTCTCTCTCTCTCTCACACACACACACACACACACACACGCACAGACATATAGAGCTGTGCCATTTTCCTGGGTTGTAGGGTGAAGAATAATAGCTTTCACATTCTTTATGTATGCAGTCCTTCACATAGTGTCTTTGAGCTCTTTATACACTGAGATGGAGAGACCTAAAAATTTAGAGTCGGATAAATCCATAGTATACAGCTGCACTCTAATGCTGATAGTGGTACTGTACTACTACTACTACTACTACTACTACTGAAGCACCAGTTTGAAATAACGTGCTGCTGGAAGTCGATAAGGAAGATAATGGAAGAGAAAAAAAAAAAAGTTTGCAATTCTACCAAGAAACTTCATAGTACTCTTGCACTGGAGACTCCGTCCAAAATTGCTACAGTAAATAAGCATCATAAGTAGTAAGCAGACCTCACCATGTCAACAATTACTCACAGGGTTTGAACCATTTTGTTGCGGTGTCACAATGGCGAGTGTCACGAATGGCGGCAAATCTGCGTAGTGGGTAGCACAGTCACCTTACACCTTTAGGGACGGGGTTTGATTCCCACCTAGGGTCTGTGTGCATGGAGTTTGCATGTTTTCTCCGTACTTGTTGGGTTTCCTTCTGGTACTCCGGTTTCATCCCACAGTCCAAAGACATGCAGGTTAGGCAAATTGGCGTTCCCAAATAGCCCGTAGTGTGTGAATGATTTCGAGCTGGCAACTAGATCTCTTAATAATACCAAAATACCAAAAATAAATATATAAGTAAATAAATAATTGAATTGAGATAAATCCCATTTCTGGAGTTGAACTCATTTTGGCAAATGAATGTCTGCAGGCACACATGGTTGTCCATAACAAAACACTTTTGTTGAAAATGTTTATACTGTATGCTCTCCTATTAGGCTTTGCTGCAACACTTATGAGACACGTTGTGTACAAGAGACATTTACCATACCAGTAAAGTAAAGCCTTTATTTTGTCACATATACATTACAGCACAGTGAAATTCCTTCTTCGCATATCCCAGCGTAACTGGGGTCAGAGCGCAGGGTCAGCCATGGTACAGCGCCCCTGGAGCAGTTAGGGTTAAGGGCAACTTGGCAACCTGGCCGAGCTGGGAATCGAACCACCGATCTTCCGATCAGTAACTCAGCGCCTTAGCCCTTTGATCCACCACTGCCCCAGTCTCCTTTGGTACATCTGGGTATGTCTGCTGTGCCCCATTCTCCAATTAGTATTTCCAAACTCTTTTTTTAACCAAACGGGACCTTCAGACACATACTGTATGCTTTTGGTTGTTTCCAGATCCAACCTTGTATAAGGCATTCCTCTTATGATAAGTCGCTTTAATCAAAAACCGAAGTGAAACTGAAACTGGTGGGCTGATGATGCTGTAACCTGTGAAAAAAAAGTTTTGGTGTGACTTATTACAAATATTTTTTATCATCTTCAACAAACTTTGTAATGACAGATCCACTAGAAAAACACATGGCCTCAGGCAGATTCACCCATTATGACAAAACTGTAACAGTGGAGTTATAGCGTCTTGCAAAAATAATCAAAATTTGCACTGACACAACCAAAACAAATTTGATGAAAAATGGTGCCATTTGCACTTTTGTAACACTTGTGCGTGTTGTCAAAGAGACATCACACAGAATATTTTTCATACGCCTCGCTTCATTGGAGGAAACTCTAAAAACTACCAAAATATATTATTATGATATCAAATTGTTCCTATGTATAGCGTTTTCAAGGGATTTTTTTCACCTGTACATTACTATTGCTTTGTATTCTGTATGAAATGGACAGGTTTTTTGGACGCCACCTTATGCACTGCTTGAGGAATGTCTGGTCACGTTAAGCAATGCTTGTGACTTAGAGAGAACATAGCATTTGATCAGTGCCCTCAGGTAGCTTGAGGCTGGATTGTTTTTGTCTTTGTGGTTAAGTAGACATCAGTTAAAGAAACACAGAGACAGGGTGATATGGGAGCAAACAAACCACCCTTGATTTGTTGCAGGGTCTGATGGTGGGTTTGGGAGGACCTGGTAGAAGACAGTTGCAGTAATCCAGTGTCAAAAAGATGGAAACGAAACGCACCTGAATGGGAGAGAAATAAGCAGCTAGATCAGGATGTGGTGGGCTGTCAAGCAGTGCGATCAGAGACTTTTCCAGGGAGATGACACGGTTTTGACATGGGTTCATATCATCAGGCATGTACATGTAAATACAGCTGTTTTAGACTAGCTAGACTTGCTTTGAGAGCAGAAGTTTGTATTCTCAGATTCTCTAGTTCGTATTTAGTGCCCCAGGAGACCACCTCACTGACATTGTCGTCCCAGATTGCTTGGCAAATCTTTGCTTTTTCTATCCTTCCTATCTGTTCTAATTCTGGCAGATGTGATATACAGTGTAAAGCTTCAAATCAGGTCTGGGTACTGAGAGGGTCAGGGTGAAGCTGTCAGGCTGGCCTGATGCTTTAAAAGGCTGTCTTCACTTTAAAATGCATACTGGCAGTGAGCTGGCTTTTTCTCTTTCATCCCTCTTTCTTGCTTTTTCGTGTTGGTCGATCGATTCATTGCATAGATGACGGATTCTTCTCAAACGTCTTTTGGTTTTTAATGATGCGGTTATCTCGAATGAGTCACCGAAGCAAATGAATCAGTGAGCGATTCACTGCACATTCTCTACATACCAATGTTTATCCATCCACATTTCTATTTTACGTGTTATCTCTGAGGTAAGAAGAAATTTGGGGGGGATTGCAGTGCTTGTTAACAATACGAACTGTCCGAGAATGTATCTGTAGCTCGACATTGAGCATTTACACTGCAGTGAGCATTTACGTAATGTACATGGCTGCTGATGTTGTGTGTGATGTCATTCACTCAGCCACTGCTAGACTCCTGCTTTCCTAGACCTCAACCTCCTCTTTCTTCAACACTGCTAACTCTTTTTCAGTTTGTGAACTGCCTCACCAGAGAAAATAAAAACCATTATATACAAACTTGAGATGGGGACATAGACCTGCTGTAGAGGGTGCAGAAGAAACTAAGCTCCAGGCAGGCGAAGTGAAGGATGTATGGTCTGGTATGAAGAATATCACTTGCCAAAGGTGGTCAGAATGAAGGAAACCTAGGAAGAGCCAATGAGCTGAACTTTCAAAAGGTTTCATACAGGATCACCAGCTGCCCCCATGTGCTCCCGCCTCCAGCCATATAGACATCACACCCTCCTCACAATTTCTTCCCCCTGACACCTCACCAGAGACCAATAGGAGCAGACCGAACTGGTCATACAGATCTCGCCATTAAGAATGCGTGCTTTTTCCTGCGAGATCCCGCAATTTGGCTCACGACATGCCGCGAAATCCCCTAAGCAACATTCGGGAATTTAAATAAATGTGTTGTGCTTCACTGAATATCCGCCAGATGGCGCATGGAGGGACTTTATCTAAAAGCCAGACCAAGTACAACAAAGAATTGTGTATAATTAGTTATCCTAAAACAATATTGTTTCCGATGCTGAAGCAAACATGAATTTTATTTTGTTTTACAATAATAATATTTTATGATGAATCTGCGTATATCTGCTTCATATTATGTTCATAATGATGAAAAGAGATGCCCTAAATTATGAGGCGCGTATAGGGCTTAAATCAAACTTCACTCATGCACACACACGTGAAACACTTGCATACACATATATGAAACAGTCACACATCTATGTATACTACCAACTGCTCACACAACTACATATGAAATGCGCGCACACAGACACCTATGAGACGCGCGCACATATACACAAACTCTCCGTGCACACACACCTATGAGACGCGCGCACATATACAGTAATTATGCGAATGTCCTGATTCGTGAATATGTCAACATGTCTTCGTTAAAACGTAAAAATGTGTCGCGCACCATCAGAAGACATGAAGGAACAAATATAAACATGAATTGCTTCTGGCTTTTTATAAAAATCATCATCTGGATTTGTTGCTGTTTGTGTCCAGCATTGAATAATAATTTCATCCATTATTTGACCACGGCTGGAAATAATAGCTGGAATGTGATTGTGGATTTATGACTGAAATAAAGCTGCGTGCGTGAACTCGCGGCTCGTACTTTCACTTTACAAAAGGTGCAGACATACTCCCCCAGAAAGTCATCGCCTCTTGCAATAATGCAGATCAAACATCCGACACCAGACCATAAATAAAAAGGAATATTTAAGCATATACGCAAAATGTATTTCACTTACATATTACAGACTAAAACAAGGAAAGTAGACGTGCGGTCCAAGAAGGAAACGGGTTTCGTTATTTTACAAAATGTGAATATATTCAGTAAATGTATGAACTACACTCAAAGTATCAAATCCAACTATGAAGTCTGATTTAATTTATATCATTAAATATTTTATTTGTTTCGATTTATGTTTATGGTTTGCTGGTGAAATAGATTTTAGGCAGAGACGTCTGCTCGGTCTTGTTCATTCTTTTTAAACTCCTCAATTCTGCCAATCCCCCCCCCCCAAATAGCTTTTTCATTGTATATACTCCCATATCATATATGTGTGTCTAGTACTGTTTTATTCATATTTTACATTACATGCAGTTTGTAATTTACTTGCAATTGTACTTTTAAAATATAACCTACGTTAATGAGAAATGAGAAATTTGGTCTGGTTTTGATAAAGTTCTTATTTGATATAATTGTATTATTTCATTAATTATCTTATTAGAAATACAATGCTTATTCTCTATATTCTTGTCGAATATAGTCCTTCAGAGCAAGCACGGTGTCAGAAGATTCTGCTGAATCTCGTCTCACATTTCATTCAAGATATGTGTGAATTTATCCAACTGGGTGCACTGTTGGCGAATACTGTAGGGGGTTTTAGACGAATTAACAAGACAGTGCGGACGTCTCTGCCTAAATTTTATTTCCCCAGCAAATTAAATCAGACTTCATAGTTGGAGTTGATACTTTGAGTGTAATTCACGATTGACCTGTATATCAACTTGATAACTAGCGAATGCTTTAGTAAAGGGCTCTAAACCAGCGGCAATATGAACGACAATGGAATATTACAGAACGTGCGAGTTGACGCCCATGCACCTTGATGCACATTAAAATGTTGGATTTGAATTAAAATGCCACACACACACACACACACACACACACACACATATAATATATATAATATATATTGGGCTTTTAAATAAAAATCTAACATTTTATCACATTAAGGATATTCGTGTTTAATTAAATTCTTAAATCCTCGTGTTCCAGTGTTTATGCAGTAATTTGGTCATGTTCACCCATGGGCTGACACTATGATGATTCATTATTTATTATTATGCTTACTTATTCGGAGAGATTCTATTTGATGCAGATTGACCTGTATATTAACTTGATAACTAGCGAATGCTATTAAATGCCACATATGTTTAACCCATGGGTGAACATGACCAAATTACAGCATACAGTATATATATACCCCCCGCTCTCTTGCTACCTTTACTAACATTTAAAACTATTTATTATAATAAGTGGTGCAGAGGGTTATAATAAACCGAAAAGATGAACACAAAAAAGACGGACAGCTATTTATTTAATTATCATTTTAAATATTTATCAACAACATCCATCCATCAATGCAGTATTGTTATCGATAAATCGCATGCGTTTATCACCTTTTGATCAAAACGCTGCCTTTTGGAAAGCGAAAGTGCGAGCCGCGGGTTTGAAATGAATTGTAGATTAATTTTAAAGCACGATCTCATTTCATTATTATAAACATCATTTATGAATTACACTCGAACGAGCGATAGAGCTCTGATTAGACTACGTATACTAGTAAATAGGCTCAACATCCCGGAGCCCAAGCCTCATTTAAAGAAAAAAATACATTAACAAATATTGTAAGTAAACAACAGTAGCACAAGTTTTTAAAAAAATATTTAGACTCTAAATAGATGCCGAATTATTTTCTAAGGTGTGCCAGCTGGCACTATTCTTATATTGCTCTTTGTCAGGGTGTAAATCGGTCAGTGACAACCCCCGTAAAATTCCATGTACTGTAAATAGGTACAGTACTGTCCATCTGTATGAATTAACCGAGATGCCCACCCCCGTGAAAATGGCGAATTCAGGGAAAGGCTCCCCCGCAAGAGGTTTTGTCCGGACCACTGAGCTTCTACGGATTCTAAAATTGACATTGTTACTGTTTTTTAATACCTGCAGTGGAAGAGTCTGAGAATTTATTTACCATAAGCTTTGTTGTATTGTTTTTAATCACTATACACAACCTATGATTTCACCTACTGTATGCTATTTTACAAATGGAATATTTTTATGTTACACACTAAAACTGCTAAGTTAAATGTTAAAGTGCTGGGTAATTTTATCTATTTATTATTATTTAGTAGATTGCCTGTTAGAAATACCCCAAATGAAATGAATCCGCTGTTTTAACTACTGCAGAGATAGTTAATCAGCGGTAGTTTTCACTACTACTACTAATGATAATAATACTGAATGGAGAAAGCGCAGTCAAAGAAGTATCATCATTGCAGGAGAGAAGAAAATTAAGAATAAATACATATCAGTATTTAAAGTTTGAGCTTGACACATTTATGAGCTCTGTCGCTTCCTGTCCATGGGCGCCTAAGAGAGAGAACACATTTTTGGCTTCAGTAGACACACAATACTTCAGATTGAAACACGACTGCCCCCTACAGGCAATGAACGGTATTTTCACAGCTTCCCGCGAGCTGCCGCGGAAGAGCGCAAGATTCTTTTTCAAGAAACGTGCGTTCTTAATGGCGAGATCTGTATCTCCACCCTTTGTCTTCACCCTTTTCAGCATCAGCGTGTCCTCTATTTGCCTCACCCCCTCTCTTGTTTCCAGAAGTCAGCTAAAGTGGCAGCTGAACCAAGACCAGGCTGCAGATCCTGATAATATCAGTGCTAACCAATTGTGTGGGATTCTCTACCACCTGTTTAACCTCAGCTTGAGTTAGGAAAAGGTTCCCATGCTCTTTAAGACAAACTGATTTATCCTAAAGTCATTCTTTCCCAATAACTACAGAACAATCGCCCTTGCATAATGAATAATGAGGGTCCTGGAGAGACTGGTGTTGGCTCATCTCAGGCTCCAGATAGCACCTTCCTAGACCCACTGCAGTTTTGCCTACAACCCTCAGGTTGGTGTCGACAATGCCATCATTTGTCTTTGTCAGTAGGTTCTTTCACCCCTAGATTAAGCAAGCAGCACTGTGAGAATCATTTTCTTTGATTTCTTCAGTGCCTTTTACACAATCTAGTTTTGTACTGCTAAAACAGAAGCTCTAGAAGATGGAGGTCAATAACTCTACAACCTCCTAGATTACTGACGATCTGACAGACAGACTACAGTTTATGAGGCTGAGGGTTGTCTGTCTGAATAAGTGGTCAGCAGCAGTCTCACCTTTGAGACCCCTCAGACTTCTAGGACAACTCTGAATCCTGTCACCTGCAAAATCCTCTGTAGTTGTGTTGTATATCAGTGGTGGACACAAGGCAAAGTACAGTGGCCTGGTGAACAGTTTTGTAGATTGATATTGGAACAACCTCCTGGTCCTGAATGTAGCCAAGACCAAGGAGAGAGTTGTGGATGGAGCTTCCGTTCTGGGCGATGAGGTGGAGGTGATGTACAGTAGAGCTACAAATACCTTGGAGTCTACTGAGATAAGTTAGTCCTTTTTTTGGACCTGGTGGAACTGAGGCTTGAATTGCTGACATTCCAATCAGTTACTCCTTGTCTTAACCCTTTGAGCTACCACTGCCCTTGATTACCGACTGGACAGGAAATGTAACATGGACACTGTCTACAGGGGCAGAGCAGACTCTGTCCTAGAAGAAACTCAACTAGTATTCTTTGCAGCTATTCTTGGTGGCATCAGTACCAGTGACACCAGGAAACTAAACAAGATAATCAGGAAGTCTAGTTCGGTACTAGGGACTCCCCGGGACTGTTTGGAGTTGGTTGCGGAGGGGAGGATGCTGCACAAACTAATGAACATCATGGTTAACACCTCACATCTCCATCACAACCTACTGGTCAAACACACGGAGCACTTCAAGTGAGAGAATGCTTCAGCTTCGCTGTGACAAAGAACCCTACAGAAGGTCTTTTAAACAGACTGCAATTGCACTTACAATAACTGTCCTCTGTGTCATGAGAGAGATCTCTTTCTCTGACATCTTCACTAAGCATTTGGTCATCAACATCTTGTGCTATTATGGATCTAACTCCAACTGGTAAATCTATTAAGATTTCATGAATGCACCTTAATGCACAGTTCCTTAGATTGTCCACTGTACTAGCATGATTATGTACTTTCCTTTCCGTTCCTTTCATTCATTTTACAACATATCTATGTATTGTTGTACACTTTAATGTAGTGTTATACATTTACACACGTGGACAAAATTGTTGGTACCCTTCGGTCAATGAAAGAAAAACTCACAATGGTCACAGAAATAACTTTAATCTGACAAAAGTAATAATAAATAAGAATTCTATGAATGTTAACCAATGAAAGTCAGACATTGCTTTTCAACCATGCTTCAACAGAATTATGAAAAAAAAATAACTCATTCATAACTCACACACACACGACACCTGCGCGCACCAACGGAAACACTTATCTGTCACGATTTATTTGTACGTTTTTTAAAGGTAAAGTGCAGATTAATTTGTTTTATTTTCATTTTATAGATTGTATTAACTATTTTTATGTATTTATTTTTTGGGGCTGTGGAATGAATAATTTGAATTTTCATTATTTCGTATGGGAAATGATTATTTGGTTTACAAGCCCACTTCCGGAACGAATTATGCTCGTCCAAGGTTCCACTGTATGTGAAATCCCTCTTTAGTTTTTTTTTTCTTTACATTGTGTGTATTTAAAGGTCACAGTTTTTAAATGTCATATCCTTGTTTCAAATATTTCTGATATACTTTTTAGAGCTTGGCCTTGTATGACTGAGAATAACTTCTCAGATGTATTGCCAAGGTGTCTTAGGTTTCAGTAGGAGACCTGATTCAGCTCCATGGTAGCCTGATGATTAGCTGATATAGCTGAGGTAGCACACTGACTCACTCTCACTCATCATCTATACCGCTTAATCCTGTATTCAGGGTCACGGGGAGCCTGGAGCCTATCCCAGGAGACTTAGGGCACATGGCAGGGTACACCCTGGACAGGGTGCCAATCCATCGCAGGGCACACAGACATCGCAGGGCACACAGACATACACACATACACTCACTCATTCACACACTACGGGCAATTTGGGAATGTCAATTGACCTAACCTACATGTCTTTGGACTGTGGGAGGAAACCGGAGTACCCGGAGGAAACCCACCAAGCACGGGGAGAACATGCAAACTCCATGCACACAGAGACGGGAATCGAGCCTGGCCGGGGATCAAACCCGGACCCTGGCGGTGCAAGGTGACAGTGCTAACCACTACACCACCGTGCCGCCCTGAGGTAGCACACATGGAATATAATTGGTCGAACTAAACTGAAGTAGAGTTGGAGCCACTATGAGACAGGCAGAAGAAATGTAATGTGTGGTGTAGTTAGTCAGTTTAACCCATATACATTATTTTCTACAGTTCTTCTCTCTTTCTCTCTCTCTCTTAGCCTAGGGGTTAAACTCCTTTCCAATTCTCAGCATATGTTCAACCTGCAAGCGCTTCTGTCTCTGAAGATCTCACCAAACCCAGCAAGCATCAGTGAAAGGGGCCACGTGGGGTGCTACTAATACACCAGCCAAAACTTCAGGGCAAATGGAGAGCCTGGCAAAGCACTAGCATAGATGTAATTTGAAATTATGCAGAGCGTTAAACTTATCAAACTTTCTTATATAACATCTTATATTTTACATGCTTTAAATTAATCTTGACATTTTTGCAGACTCTTGGCATCTCTCAGCAGTTTTCTTTAGGGAGCTACACCGACTGATTTTCCAGCAGCACTGACGTTTCCACATGTAATATATTAAGCACCGCTTCATGACTTAACCCCCGAGTTTTAATTAAAACTGCTTAGTTTGACTTCCTTTCTTCATTTTTTCACAACGTTTCCATTTCCAGATGAGTGACAAGGACATTCATTTTGCTTTCATGGTTTGTGTCCAGTTGTCCCATTAGAGTGGTGATGCAGGATCATGTTTTAATGCTGCAGGCAAGAAAAAAAAATCTGTATGTGCTTTTTGGAGTCTTGACGGTGGCTTAGTGGTTAGCGCTGTTGCCTCGTGCCTCCGGGGTTGGGGGATTGAATCTCGCCTCTGGTCTGTGTGTGTGAAGTTTGCAGGTTTTCTCCCTTCTTTATGGGTTTCCTCCCACCATCCAAAGACATGCAGGGTTGGTTGTACAATTGGATGGGTCAGTGTAAGTGTGTCTGCTTGTGCCCACCCCATCCAGGCCATACCCCACCTTGTACTGTACCCTGTGCCCTTATTTCACTGGGATGGGCTACAGGAAAATTGGTATAGATAATAGATATATGGAATTAGAAAACGTTAGTTCAATTTGCTGCAAAGAGATGTTACAGCACACAAGGGATGTGCAAACCCTTTCTGCAAAGATTTGGAAAAGAAAATAGAACCGTACCAGACGAGGCCAAAAAACTGTATATTGTTGATTTTGCTAATGCGCCAGTGTGAACTCTCTGCCCAAAGACTGAGCAAAATATAAATAAAACTCCAGTGCCCGGAATAGCACAGATCTTGTGAAGGAGTAGGGAGGAAATTCTGCTAAAGCTTGGTAACAGAAGCGTCTCTATAAATCAATAGCAATGTGCTATGGCCTTCACACTCACCAGATCACAGACTACAAGAGATTATAGAATGAAATGTTAAACAGCATCTAACACCATCAGGAACAAAACACAATAATAGGGGACCTTTTGTAGAAGAGCGGTGTTTATCACTTCAGTATAGTTGTAGAGACGTACAGTGCATCCGGAAAGTATTCACAGCGCTATGTTATGAAAGTATGTTAGAACCCGGTTTCCAAATGGATTAAATTAATTGTTTTTCTCAAAATTCTGTAAACAATGCCGCATAAGGACAATGTGAAAGAAGTTTGCTTGAAATCTTTTTCAAATGTATTAAAAATAAAAAGGCCTTCAAGTGGCGCAGTGGTAATATGATCGCAAGCTCGATTCCCGGGTGATGCTGTAACCTCTCGCAGCCGGAGGTCTAGAGAGAGCTGATTGGCCGAGCTCTGGATAGCGCTGTCCTCCGAGTGTGTTACGCCGCCCCCAACCCTGCATGAGCGAGCAGTTCGAAAAGATGCGGTCGGCTGGCGTCACGTGGTTCGGAGGAAACATGTGATAGTCTTCGACCCTCCTGACTGAGTGGTAGCCTTAATGTGGGAGCCCCCTTGTGACGTTGAGGAATTGGGGTCGACTAAATTAGGGAGAAAATCAGGGAAAAATACAACCACCCCCCCAAAAAAAAAAAAAAATTTACATAAGTATTCACAGCCCTTGCCATGACACTCAAAAGGTGCATCCTGCTTCCACTGATCACCCTTGAGATGTTTCTACAACTCGACTGGAGTCCACCAACTGGTAAATTCAGTCCCACAATTAATAGTGCAACCAAGCCATGAAGTCCAAGGAATTGTCTGTAGACCTCTCAGACAGGATTGTATCGAGGCACAGGCCTCTGCAGCACTGAAGTTCCAGATGAGCACAGTGGCCTCCATCATCCATAAATGGAAAAAGTTAGGAACCACCAGGGCTCTGGCCAAAGTGAGCAACTGGGGGAGAAGGGCCTTAGTCAGGGAGGTGACCAAGAACCAGATGGTCACTCTGAAAGAGGTCCAGTGTTTCTCTGAGGAGAGAGGAGAACCTTCCAGAAGAACAACCATCTCTGCAGCACTCTACCATCAAGCCTACATGATAAAGTGGTCAGACGGAAGCCACTCCTCATTAAAAGGCACATGACAAGCGCCTGGAGTTTGTCAAATAGCGCCTGAAGCACCTTCAGGCCATGAGAAACAATTTATTTTTTGTTGAAGCACCTTTGGCACTAATTACAGCCTCAAGTCTTTTTGAGGATGAAGCTACAAGATGGTTTTTCTTCTGGAAGGTTCTCCTCTCTCCATAGAGAAACACAATACACTGAAACTTTAACCTTTACAGTATGTGAAGCATGTATACATATTCAGATTAAGATCACATCCAGTTTCACAGAACAGATCTCAGGCATTTTTCTCTCTTTTAGCTTGCAATGATAATTTGTTATTGTAACTATATGTCCATTGTCTATGGTCCATTATCTATTACGTAACTCTCCTTGCCACTGGATGGTTGAAATTTCCTTCGGGATCAAATACGGTATGCGCCGAAATGTACAGTACTGAAACTCGCGCGTCTCCAATGTGTGTTTGTTGACGATGCATATATTGTACCTCGAGCTGCACGTGTTCCCTGTAGTGAAAAGGAAGTTGTGTTGTGCTATTGTTGTTGGAAATGGGTCTCTCGCTGGAGGAAAAAGGATTCATAGTTGAGTTTTATTTCTGCTCATACAGAAGTGGTGATGAATGGGGACCGAGTTTGAAAAGGTGGCAGAACAGGTTCTGTTCTCCACATGAGCACTGGGTTTTGTCTGAGTTCTACAGTTTCCTTCCACCTACCCAAAACATGCCAGGCTGTGATAAATTGACCGAATGTGAAGGACGGTGTTAAAGTGTAAGCATGGGGCCGTGCACTGGACTGACATACAGTAACAGCCTGGCCAGAACAAATCAATGGATTTTTATTTGATATAATATCATAGAAAGCGGCACGGCGGTGTAGTGGTTAGCACTGGCGCCTTGCACCTCCAGGGTCCGCGTTCGATTCCCAGCCAGACTCGGTTCCCATCTCCCATCATGTGTGCATGGAGTTTGCATGTTCTCCCCGTGCTTGATGGGTTTCCTCCGGATACACCGGTTTCCTCCCACAGTCCAAAAATAAAAATAAGAATATAAAAATATAATAAAATAAAAAAGAATGGAAGTGGACCACGTTCAGTCAGGGGCAAGACAAAGTACAGAATAAATGTGCAAGGTTACAGTTCAAATTTCACAGTTCCGTGGTTTCAAAATGTGCCAATGTGCCATAGTGCAATGAGCATCGCTGTGTTTGTGTTAAGTCCTATGTGGTGTTGTGATCGAGCTTTTGTATAGCCTGCAGGAAGAGGCTTCTTCTTCTCAATCTCTCCGTGTTGACCTTCAGGGAGAGGAATTGACCTTTTATTCCTTTTTTTTTTTCTGCTGTTGTAATTGCTCATTCACATACTATTCCTTTTTTTTTTTTTTTTTCGATTTCTAAACTTTTTTCAAAACGAGTTGTAAAACAGCCTGAAACGGCGGGGGGTGCACATTTTTGGTACTCTGCTGTGAGACTTGCCCAGATGCTACCTAAGTCTCAATACTGAGACATAAAGGCTTCCTGTCAAATCGATAAACATGACACGTGCTGTCATTGCTTTTGGCGGATGTAAAAAATAAACGCAACGTGTATCTCTCATTCTCTCTCAGTTTTTGTCTCTGTCTTTATATAGGCTTCTCTCTCTCTCTCTCTCTCTCTGTATCTCTTTTCCTTCTCTACGGCCTTCGAGGCTTATCTCACTTGGCCCATTCATCTGTTTGATGTTGAAAGCATGGGAAAGGTATCTGATATCTGATGCCACGGCTCTCTCTCTCTCTCCAGGCAAACAACCTTGCGTGTTTCCCTTAAGGTGCATGTCACTACACGGATGTGTATGTCCATATCTGTGCTGTCTCCTTGTTATCACATTAGGATGTTTGAATGCTTTACTCTTTTTTTTTTTAAACGCTGCATGTGTATTTGAGTGTGCGGTGTGAAATGAAAAAGGCAAACAAGCATCTCTCAAGGGTTAAAAGCCCTTTAATGCTCTTATATATAATCTCCGAGCTGAGGGTATCCCATGGACCATTGTGCAGAGAGTCGTTCGGTCACAAAGAGCCACAGTTTGGGGAAAAGAGTAAAACAGGAACAGAGAGAGAGAAAGAGGTTGAGAGGTGACCTTGATCTGGTCCCTTACCCTCTATTGTCTTTACCATAATGATGTCTGCTGGGGATTCTCTTCTTCCTCTCAATGAAATGCCCCCCCACCACTGATGAGGTTAAAACAATGCTAATAGCCTCCTCACAAAAGCGTCTGGCTGGAAAATGCCATTATGTTTAATTCAGGGATGAGACTCGCGCTCGCTAGGTGCACAGTTCACAGTATGCTGATCTGTCGCTGATCTTTGTTTCTCTTCATGGTTTTTACTTCAACTAGTGATGTCATCCAGGCTCTGTACACCCATGCCGTCAGACCTTTTAGGACTGATTAATTAGGGGAGAATGCACAGTATAAATGGACCTATGACCAAATCCACAGAGGAAACAGGAAACAGAAAGCTCTCATGCAGGGTTTTGAGACTCATCATCTATACCTCTTTAACCTGTATTCAGGGTCGCAGGGGGCCTGGAGCCTATCCCAGGAGACATTGAGCACGAGGCAGGGTACATCCTGGACAGGGTGCCAATACATCGCAGGGCATACACACTCTCACACTCATTCACAAACGACGGGCAATTTGGAAACGCCAATTGGCCTAATGTGCTTATTTTTGGACTGTGGGAGGAAACCGCAGTACCCAGAGGAAACCGGTTTATTATTATTATTATTATTATTATTATTATTATTTATATGCATTATATTGTATGGTACTATTAAAATATGTTATACATGTTTATGCACCCTAATGGTAATATTTATGCAGAACAGTATGGTAACATTTTATGTACTGTATGTAACCTTAATTAAATACCATAGTATGGTACAGTCTGCTGAAACTCTTAATATTACATACAGTAATATGGAACTGCCTTTACTATATGATATCAGTAGTATATGTTATTGGTATTCAACAAAGTATTGTGGTACACACCGTCGTACTGTCTGAAGGGCCATAGTACCTGTGGTGTCGACCATGGTAATGTGTGAAGTACAGTGGAACCTCAGATTGCGAGTAACGCAGTTTACGAGTGTTCCGCAAAAGGAGCAAAGATTTTTAATAAATATTGAGTTGAAAAACGAGCAAGTCTTGGTTTACGAGTGCCGAGTATCATGTATCACGCATACACTCTTGTTTTGACATCAAGCGTCATTTGATCACAACTGAGCCAATGATTTTTCTCTCTCTTGCGCTGCGGAGTTGTGGGTCATCATCTCCCCTGCTGGGTCTTTGTGCTCGTCTCTTACTGGTACTTACGAGTTCCGAGTATCATGTATCACGCATACACTCTTGTTTTGACATCAAGCGTCATGTGATCACAACTGAGCCAATGATTTTTCTCTCTCTTGCGCTGCGGAATTGTGGGTCTTCATCTCCCCTTCTGGGTCTTAGTGCTCGTCTCTTACTGGTACCGTCACACACACACATACAGACACACACTCTCTGCTTTACACAGAAAACTCTGCTCTGTCGTGACTCATTTCAGAGGTAAAGTGCTCATTTGTTCATTTGTTTGTTTGTTTTTTACTTTACAGCAGTGATTCCGTTAGTATGCGCTCACGCGAGTGTCATTAGAGAGATTTTTTTTTCCGTTAAAACAGTGTTTCCGTTGTGTGTGTTTGTTATGAAACTTAAAAAGGGATGTGGAGGGGGGAGGAGTTTTACTGTGTTAGACGAGGCGAGGGCAGGAGCTAATTCCATACACACACACACACACACACACACAAATACACGGCGCCTACACGCACACAACGGAAACACTTATCTGTCTGGATTTATTTTAACTTTTTTTAAGGATAAAGTGCAGGTTAATTTGTTTTATTTTCACTTTATATATTGTATTAATTATTTTTACGTATTTATTTTTTTGGGCTGTGGGATGAATAATTTGAGTTTTCATTATTTCTTATGGGAAAATTTAATTTGGTTTACGAGTGTTTTGGAATACAAGCCCACTTCCGGAACAAAATTATGCTCGTAATCCAAGTTTCCACTGTACTTCAGTAATACTATGGGATATACTACACTGTAGTTTACCCTAGTACATTATAGTACATACCATAGTGATGTATGGTTAGTATGTTAAGTCATCATTGTGGCCTCACACTGCCAAGATCCGGGTTCGATTTCCATCCCTGTGTGCATAGAGTTTTCATGTTCTCCCCGTTCTTGGTGGTTCCCTCCGGGGACTCCAGTTTCCTCCCACGATCCATTGCAGATTAGGTTAATTGCCATCCAGGGTGTACCCCGCTTATGTCCTAAGTCTCCTGGGATAGGCTCTGGGATGGGCTCCTCTCTAACATTACCCCATTACCCACACAGTACTGTGTATTACTCACTCACTTACCCACTTATCGTATATACCACTTTACCCAGTGTACAGGGTCGCAGGGGGCCTGGAGCCTATCCCAGGAGACTTGGGGCACGAGGCAGGGTACACCCTGGACGGGGTGCCAATACATCGCAGGGCACACGCACATACACACACTCACATACTTACACAGTTGGGAATGCCAATTAGCCTGTTGACCATCTGTATGTCTTGGACTATGGGAGGAAACCGAAGCACCTGGAGGAAACCCGGATGTGTATTAAGAGCTACTAAATGTTTAAAAAGCAACTTATGAATTTCTGGGGAGTCTGGATTCCTCTTTGAAGTGAAGTAGTAACAACCATAACTGCAAGTAAAAAAAAGAAAAAGAAAGAAAAAAAAAACTTTGGTAGCCTTCAAATGCCTAGACAACAGAACAACAGCCTTAAAATTGACAGGAAGGTGTAATAGTGTAATAAAAGAGCAATATCGATCACATACCTCCAAGCTATAGCACATAACCCTGCAGAACAGTCTAATTTATAAAGTAATAAAATAAGCTGCTCAAGGTTGCTAGCGCTGTTGTGTAGCGTAGGTGAAGCATCAGGCTGAACATCTATCAGGAAAACAATTAAACATCTTCAGTGTTCGCTGGAATGTCTTCGCAGAACTAGCACTAAAGCATTCTGATTGTGGAGCGAGGGCAGTTGAGACCACATCAGGCCTGTTTGTAAAAAAAAAAAAAAAGTAAGAAATAAATGCATTCATTATCGTAATACTGATTTTACTATATAGTGATAAATAGCACTTGGCATGCAAAATTTTAGATATATGGGTTGGATAAAATCATTTAATGTCTTGTAATAGACAGTGACAGCAACCATCTTGAAGGCGTTTTGCACTCATCGAAAGGTTTCGGTAATTGGGGCTGTAAATCAGTCCTCAGACTCTCGGGTGAGCGGTGAAGCATCTTCCTGAAACCGAGTTCCAATTGCCAAAACTTACCACGACTAGAAATTCTAAATGACCTCAATGACTAAAAACATTCACAGATATTACTAGACATCATTTTAGCTATAATGTGTCTAATATCTATTTCACGCCGCATTAAATTTAAATCACTGGATGCTGTGTAACCTAATAAAACTCAATTATAACACAGCGCTCTTGGATGCGCAAATCTGATTGGTCAGAAGGTGTTGCTTCATTTTCCGAAGCAGCACCTCTTAGGGTAGTGCTAACTACAAGGCAAGCCGTGATTCATATGAACGCACTCGGTCACGTTATAGGAACGTTATAGGAGGGGGGCAGTGGTGGCTCAGTGTGTTAAGGCTCTGAGTTACGAATCGGAAGATCGGTGGTTCGAGCCCCGGCTCCGCCAGGTTGCTGCTGTTGGGCCCTTGAGCAAGGCCCTTAACCCTGTCTGCTCCAGGGGCGCCGTAAAAATGGCTGACCCTGCGCTCTTACCCCGGCCTACACAAGAAGCTGGGGTATGCAAAGAATAAAGAATTTCACTGTGCAGTAATGTATGTGTGACCAATAAAGGCTAACTTAAACTTAACTTAACGACTGATTAATAGAGACACAAAGTATAATCTAAGACGGACACCATGTCCATCGCAAGGCACACTCATACTGTACATGCTCATTCGCACACCACTGAAAATTTGGGAACGCCAGTTAGATTAATCTCCATGTCTTTGGACTGTGAGAGGAAACCGGAGTACCCAGAGGAAACCCACCAAGCACGGGGAGAACATGGAAAGCTGGACCCTGGAGAAGTAAGGCGACAGTGCCGCCACATTAATTCAATGTTTCTAAATATATATTTTTTGTTTTATATTGTAGAATATAGCTGACACAAATCAGACGATACACATTAGTTCTGTTGAATGGAATCGGAATCGAACAGTCTGTCACATGCTCTAGTATTCGGGACATTACATCTAGGCCATGTCTTTGGATTATGGGAGGAAACCGGAGTACCCGGAGGAAACCCACCAAGGACGGGGAGAACATGCAAACTCCATGCACTCCATGACCAGAGACGGGAATCGAACCTGGAACCTGGAGGTAGTACTTTTATCTGAGGAAAGGGACGTACTGTAACAAGAATTTTTCTGATGACACTTATTTATATAATCAGCCCTGCAGCAAGACCAACATAGTGGAATGTTTTAAGCATCACAAGATGCAGGAGTAAAAGGAGTGTGTTTTATAGCCTCTAGTGGCATTTTTGAGCGCGGGAACAACAAAAAGTATAAAAGCCAGTTTTATGCGCTCTGCTAAGTCAATTGACATGCACAGCTGGCGTAATATTGCATTCAAACCGCAAACCAGTATACAGTATATTTATCCCAGGGAGACGGAGCTGTAACCAGGATCTGCAGTTTAGAGAGGCCCACGATGCAGAAATCTGTCACAGCTAAAAATATCACAGTGTCACTTATTTTTTAAAGCTCTACCTCCATTCCTCCAGATACATCTCTGAATCTGGTAAATAATAATAATAATAATAATAATAATAATAGTAATAATAATTACTACAGTATAATGTGTTCCATTTATACGGGATGCACAAGGGTACTGTAGACATATTTAAAACACATGTTGCAAAGGAAACAAAAAAGGGAAGAAGGAATAGGATGCAGAAGAAAGGTACATGAGTGAACAGGTACATTTGATATTGTTTTTTTGGAGGTTTTAAGGATTTGTCCCCAATTCATATCAGCTTGGTTCTCCTTATCCAAATTGACCCCTACGGTATGTCCAGTATGTTTAGTGAAAACACTGTGCGCCCAGATCCACTTGAAAATGTTCTCTTGAATATGGTTCATGTGCTGTGAAAAATCTTATAATTGTTCGACTGTCCCATTTAAACATGGCCATGAAAGGTTCACTCTGGCCTGATAAAGAAATGATGTCAGGTGAGATGGTCGTTCTTGACATCCATCCATCAAGGATCTGTAGTGCTTATCGTCTATAGGGCCATAAATGGGCAGGAGCCTGTGCCATGAGGACTTGGAGCAGCACATGGAGAGCACTAGCACACCCAATTGTACACTCTGGGCAATTTGGAAATGCAAGACAGCATCCGGTGCATGACTTTGAACTGAGGAAGGAAACCAGAGTACCTGGAGGAAACCCACCAAGCATGGTGAGAACATACAAACTCCAAACACACACAGACTGCAGGTGTGATGTGAACCTTCAACCCTGGAAGTGCAAGGCGACATTGCAAACCGCTAAAACCACCATGTCTCTCTGTTAGTGCTACGGTCGGTTCCATTGTATGCGTTTGAGATCTTGTGATTTGATTTCTTTTACACCGAATCAACACCATAAACCGGAAGTCCCCTACATACGCACGAGTTCCGTTCCGATAGCTCGTTCATAAGTCCAATTTGTTCGTAAGTCCAACAAACATTGCCCAGGTACTAGGATTTTAGGCCAATTGGCTATACACAGTATATTACAATAGAGTGTTCTTTGTAATCATGCCGATGGCTGAACAATTCATATTAAAAGAACGAGCAATGTTTGCCATCTTTTTACCAATTATTTTCACTTTTGTCTCCATCGTTATTGCTTGGCGCTCTTAGCTTAGCAGTACCAGCATCATCGCTGCTGCTTTTACGCTTGGATCCGGATATCCTGGGCTTGTACTGCACTTGCAGAGGATGCACGCTGCATGCATGTGACAATGTACACCGAGCATATGTGATTTAACTTGTGCATGGATGCATGTTTGTATTTTCGAAAGTTTGTAACTCGAATGCTTGCATGTAAGGGATTTACTGTATTGTACTCACAGTAGTCGCTGATGGTGTGGGAGTTGATGTGTACGCAACTTAATCAACAAGTTGTGTTTATTGGCAGATCACAAACCAAGAAGATGGCATACTGCCATCTACCGTACTATAACATATAGATACTGTAAGCAAGGGTACTCTGGTACAGAACAATGTTGCTAATGTGAAAGCTGAGTGGCAGCGGAGTGGAGAGGTAAGGGACTCAAACTGACGAACAGTAAGAAGCAGTCATACGTGGTATGAAAATGGCCCGAGGCAAAACCAGTAAATCAGAATTGGTGAACCTGAGAGTCTGATCTGCAGTGTAGTGTTTCATAAGTAAAAAGCAGGGATTTGTGAAATGGGGTAGTCAGTGTAAGAGTTACAGTACAGGTAATGTGTGCTGAAAGTTGGATTTCACGCTGCTGAATTTCAAACATCACAGACTCTTTCAGTTTTTACCAGAAATACCTACAATAAGAAGATAAAATTACTGAAAGCAAAGCGCATGGTTGTTATGATAGCACGAACCGGCATCTTTCGAACTAAGTAATGGTCCAAGTTGGATAATGTTACAGAGCTGGGAAAAAGCAATGTGTGTGTTTGTGAGGGAACTGGTAGTGGCTGGTTGTCATGATTATTCATAGGTTTGGAAATATGAGTTTTAGGCACAACGACTGAGATTTTGGTTTTAAAAATTGGAAGTCCATCCAGCATTTAATGTAATGAATACATTCAGTTAATGAACCTGGTAGTGGAATAAATCTGAGTGCCATCTGCATAATAGTGGAAGCTACAGTAAGTGTGATCTGAGCAAGGGGAGATGGTAAAATCGAGTGCATGTTTAATTTGCTTTATGCATTATTTTACATGATAGATACAGTAATGCACTGATGCATGCAGCAGGTTATCAGTGTCAGGTTCAGAGAATTAAATATGACTACTGAATATCATTCTTCACACTATCACTTTGTGACGAAAAGCGCTGCATGTGTCACAATATTTCTTCCAACCCACGGCTGCAATGACAACGTACTGTAGCGAGTGCTTGGTAAGAGCATGGTGCGATCTGATCAGATGTAGTAATAATGTGGTTGGATCTGATTGGACCTGATGAGCAAGTGATCATTCACGTGAGAGGAAATTGGTGACAACGTGATGGACGCATTGAGAACCGGACAGCGACGTGGGTAGGAAGTATGGGGGAACTTTTTGCACCCGTGACTACATCGTCGCAATGTGACTGGTGCCTAAGCATTTGGGGAAGGAGTCTCCAGTGCTAGCACTTCTTCCATCAGAGATAAAGCAGTAACTCGGTGGTTTTCAGTTAACTCTGCAGAACAGATAAGATGCTGTGCGTGTTATGTTTTGAGTCTGGTGACTGTTACAGTAAAGACACAGGACATATAAGTGTTCCAAAGAACCAAAAGTTGATGGCATTCCAAAAAATTAATGTGACAGTAAATGGGTAAAAGTCACCACCTATTATTTAAATAAAATTATTAGCGTTAGCTGTTTGACGGCACAGTGGCTTAGTGGTTAGCACTGTCGCCTTGTACCACTAGGGTATGGGTTCGATTCCCGCCTCTGTGTGCATGGACTTTGCGTGTTGCTAATTGCCCTTCCCAAATTGACCGTATTGTGTGAGTGTGTGTGTTTCCTGCAATGGATTGTAACCCTGCCACATGGCCTCAGTCTCCTGGGATAGGCTCCAGGCCCCCCGTGACCCTGTATACAGGATAAAGCAGTATAAACGATGAGTGAGTGAGTTACCTGTTTGGTTTGAGAGGGAAAAAAATGCTTTGAATTCACTGTTATCGCTAAAGAATCAGCTTCAGGGTGGATGTTACTTCACTTCGAGCCACATCATCGGTCAGGTTCCTATTCATGCATACACAGGTCCTGTTACACTCTAACGGAAATATGAACTTTCCCTTACATTCCCAGCTTCCCATTAATGACATCATTGGACTAGGAAGCACATTCATACATTTACTATCTAATAAACTTTTTTATTTTCCAACCTTGATGTTCCTCCTGTTGCTGTTTAAATCAGGAACTCATCCGGTTACTGTGTGTTGGCCTTTTCATAAAGTCTGGGAACTATTTGGTTCCTCCAAAGGTTTTAGAAGCGCAGTGGAAATGTGCCTAACTTGATAAACCTCACATTCTGACAGGCCAAATCAAATCTCTTGTAAAACTGCTTTGCAGAGTGTGTGTCTCAGCTATCTGCTAAAGTGCAGCTGTCTACACCTTGATGCAGTATATGGTAAGGATATTATCGCTCCGAGGCGTGTTTATATCCGTACACAGGGCGTGAAGGTGCTGAAGCTGGGTTGCATCACTGCCCGTCTTAATCACGCGGCTCTGCGTTGACCAGGCAGAAGCCGCCGCCTTCATCATCATCATCATCATCATATGTATTGACGTCATATAGTGCTGCATTTGCGTTTCAGCAGGCCTGAGTGAACACAAGAGCGAGAGAGGAGGAGGACAGTCGGAGTTGGAGAGAAAAAGAGAGTAGAAGACGGTGCATGTAAAAACTGATGAATAGCAATAAGTGTTGGAACTCTGTAATCAGCAGCTTCTTAGCAGGAAGGAGGAGAACTGACGCATATGGCTCATGATTTCATTCTTTTTTCTTTTTCTTTTTTTTAAGAGATTTCTGACTTCCATCATCTCCACTCTGAATTTCTCCACAGCCTGATTAAAGCTATTAGAGTACTCAGAGTCTTGGCTTCCAGATGACCTCAGGCCCTTCTGTCTCTCATTTTCTCAGAGAAAGGCATCTGATTGGGGCTTTATTCCTACTGATCACGGTGAATTATGGTGCCCTTGAGAACGGCGTCCTCAGAAAACCAATCTTGAAAGTAAGAGTTTTTCGGTGATTCATCGCTGTTCCACCGTTCTATTACAGATATAAAAATCTCCTTTCATCGCACCTCTGCAGGCCCTTCACCAGTAACAGAGAAGATTAATTAATGCTGTAATTCAGCTCTTTATCACTGGCTGAAATGGCCGGACTATAAAGAGATCCTCCGGACCCGCTCCTCTCCAGCAGAGGGACAGACAGAACGAGGTTCTAAAGGAATGCTTTTTAATTTCGCCCTGAATTACGGTCGCACGTGAACAGAGAACCATCTCACACCCACACGCACTAACATTTCTATTGCTGTACTTGCGAGGACCAAATGTTCACATAAACACATTAAGATGACAAGATGAGTTGTGGGTCCCGTTGCCGGTCGTCAGGTTTACATGCAGGCACATTCTCTCTCTCTCTCCTTCGCTCCGTTGTGGAAGTTTAAGTAAACACACACTCAAGAGGGAACAACCATAGATTAACCTAGGTATTATTCTAATGCGTTTGGATCAAGGCTTCAAAACAAAGACAACAATGTTCTATGTCACATAGGTTTATACGTCGAAGATTATCCTCACTCTTGCAGTATAATTTATTTGAATTCACTTTTAGAAAAAAACAAATACATAATTTTTTATTACTGTATAATCTCTTTGCTTTCTTAATACACTTCTTGCATCTGCCAACAAGCTATCGTATCCCCTCATTACATTTTTTTTTTTTTATGCAGAGTGTCGACGGTGTGGGCAATTGTTGTGCAAGATCACAACGCACTTGGATAGCAATCCTCCGCGTTTAAGTTTGGGCTTCAACTCATCAATAAGCATCTGACTGTAACGAGTTTCTTTAAGAAAATTTTCCCTTCCTTACAGTATCGGTCCAAATTTTGTTTGCAGATATCCAAACATCCAACCACAACTGTGCATAAAGTCTTTAATAAATAGCGGCACTAGGTGCACCCTAAGGTCTGGGATAACCCAGTGGTTAAGGCATTGGACTACGGTTCGAAAGGTCTCAGGTTCAAATCCAGTAACTGCCCAGTTGGGACCCTCTACTGCTTACATTTTTAATAAAATACTGGATAATGGTATCTGCTACTGTGAGAGGAAACTGGAGTACCTGGAGGAAACCCACCAAGTACAGGGTGAACATGCAAACTCCATGCACACAGACCTGAGGAACGAATAGAACCCTTGACCCTGGAGGCGCAAAGCGGCAGTGCTAACCACAGTGCTGCTCTCTAGATCCATCGAAATACTTAATGTTTTAGATTTCTAAAACACACACACTGCGAATAATGACGAATAATTACTTTTTCTTGTCCAAAGTTAGGATTATCACAAGGCTTCTAATTAGAGACAAGCAATCGCGATAAGGGAATCAAGACGAGTGTAGCGTGTGCGCAGGTGAACAGAATGAAATCCAATTAAAAGTTCAGTACAAACACACGCTGATGGATGCACCAAACCATCATTAGTATCCTGATCATTTACTATCATGCTGGAAGTGCCTAATGACTAAAAAGTGAATTTTGCACAAGAGTTTCTCTTTGAAATGTTTGGGATGACACTTTTTGTAGCTTAAAATTCGATCAGGTTCTTTTTCCAAAAGTTCATACTCCCGTTTTTGGAATAAAAACATAACAAAAATAATCTGATTGTTTCGGGTCTTAGTATTAGACGAATACAACCTCCGATGAATAATCTCATATACCGTACAGTCGACCCCTGTGAAGTCGCGGTTTAAAGTTAGCAAAGTCAGTGATTCGCAGATTTTTCCTTAGAACCTAACTTGTCCGCGGGAATTGCACGGAAACCGCAAATATCCTCCGGATTTTTTTTATGACGTTTTTTATGACAATATATAAACTTTTATTAGCTTTAACGCTAAACTATTAAGAACAATATAATTTTCAAATTTTGTAACAGAAATATTAACATAAATTCAGCTAAATTTCCATATTATAAAAAATTTTTTTAGTACTACATAGCAACCGTAGAGGAAAATGCAGGCAGCAATGGTGAAATATTTCCCCTACAGTACTTACACCAAAAAAACGCGTGTGCATGAATTACACTATATTCTGTATACAGTAAGGTATAAAGTACCTTTACATTCTTTTTTTAAGGGTAATGTACTGTATTAAGCTGAGAATGAAATGAAAGTGTTTTGGGAGCATGTTTAGGGTTTAAACTATATGCGTTTTTGACCACATCCAAAAATTGCGTTTTTTTCACAAGACGCGGGAGCTCTATGAACGCAACCGGCGCAAATTTCATTGGTGGACTGTACTTTCTTTTATAGTCTCATGTTTTATTCAACAAAAATAAAGCCAAAGAGAAAAATACATGTGGGCAATACGTACACCCATGAGAAGTGCCCTCATGATTCAATAGCTTGTAGATCCACCTTTAGCAGCAATAACTTGAAGTAATTGTTTCCTTCGTGACTTTATCAGTCTCTCACATCACTGCAAAGGAATTTTGGTCTATTCTTTTTTTACAACATTGCATCAGTCCATTGAGGTTTTTGCGCATCGGTTTATGCACAGCTCTGCCACAGCATGGCTTTAGGGTCATTCCAAAACCTTGATTTGTTTATTCTTCAGCCATTCTAATGTAGATTTACTGGTGTGCTTCAGATCATTGATCATCCTGTTGCATGACTCTGTTTTGACCGAACGTTAGCTGTCAGACGGATGGCCTCACATTTGCCTTTTCGAACCTCAATCATGCTTCCATGTTCTCTTTAGACTGAAGAGGCTTTCTCCTCCCAAACATACATTACTCGATCAGTCATCTTCCAGTTGTGCTGTCATGGACTTTAACATTTAACATTCTCAGTGAGACCTGTAGATGTAACTGTGGAATTTGTTTGGGTTTCTCTGAGCATTGCATGGTCTGACCTTGGGCTGAATGGTAGCTTGAATGCTTTCCACTTGTTAATAACTTTTTCACTGTAGAATGTTGAACTTTAACTTGGAAATTGTTTTATAACCCTTTTCAGATTGATGTGCAGCAACAGTTGCTTCTCTAAGACCATTGCTTATATCTTTCCCTCTATTTTATTAGAAGTTTGGGGGTACTAACTTTTGAACACGACAATTATTTAGAAATAGCCTGCTCAGCACCTGTAACCTACTGTGTGATGGAAGCTTTCAGCTTTATGATTTAAATATCTGACTCCAAGTCCTTTCATTAATTATCTGTCCTCAATTTTTAATTTAAAAAAAACTGCGAACTTAATCATCTGACTCAAAAGAATTATCTTCTAGTTATTGCTAGAAGTGCAATATATCAGTGTTTTATTGACATTTAATCTAAATCAGGATCATGCTAATCTTTTCACTCGACAGTAAAGTGTGTTCCTCAGTCCGAGGCTTTCATATAGCCTACCGTGGTTAGTCCAGAGGTTTCGACGTGCGAGCCAAGGCCTTACCTGTTACTTGTCAGAGGTTCTATACTTGCAAGTATGAGTCTCTTATTCTGGCTTGTCAGAGGTTGCGTGTGAAACACATCTAACCTTTTCTAGAAAACAACTGTATTGCATATTGCACACTCAATGCAACATGCTTTCTTGCAGAATAACTACCGAGTATTCGGTAGTTCGGTAGAACGAAGTAAAAAAAACAAGATATACAGAAAAAAAAAACCCACGCACAGTTGATGGAGAGAATCTAGGATTCTCAATTGTGAATTGTCTAACAGTGGAACCTTGGATTAAGAGCATAATTCGTTCCAGACGTGGGCTCGTGTTCCAAAACACTCGTAAACCAAATGATCATTTTCCATAAGAAATAATGAAAACTCAAATTATTCGTTCCACAGCCCCAAAAAATAAATACATAAAAATCATTAATAGAATGTATAAAATGAAAAATAAAACAATTTAATCTGCACTTTACCTTTTTAAAAAAAAAGTACAAATAAATCCTGACAGATAAGTGTTTCCGTTGGTGTGCGCAGGCGCCGTGTGTGAAGGGTGAAAAGGTGAGAGAGTGACGCTCGGTGTCAAAATAAGAGTCGCATGCGTGATACATGATACTCGCGCTCGTTAACTAAAACTTGCTCGGTTTCTGATTAAAAATGTATTAAAAATCTTTGCTTGTTACTCGCAATCCGAGGTTCCACTGTATATAACTTTTTTATACTCCTGAGACAAATGAATAATAATCAAAACACCATATGGTCACGTTATCAAATGAAAGACACAGTATTTTACAGTTAGGTGGACGCCCAAGTAGGTAAGGTTGCAAGAAAAAAAAATCACATCACAAAATCACAAAATATAAGTTTGACATTGTAAACATTATTTTCTACTTTTATAATATATTTATGATGTCATTACATTGATCACCGTTCAAAAATTGGGGGGGGGGGGGAGGGAATATGATCTACCAAATCAACTACAATACCACTTTTAAATTACTAACCAGGCTTTAAAGGTTCCATATTTCTTAAATAAATTAACATAAGGCTCATCACTTCCTCCGAGTGGGTGTGGTTATGCTCCAGAATGTTAATGCTCCAAAAAAAGAAAAAAAAAACCCTGTTAAACAATCCAGTTTTCCGCTACCTCAACTCTCTTTATTTCACTCCTTTTTCGAACACACCATTTCAGTGTCTATGTAAAGGACAACTGCCAGGCTAAGAACTGCCGAGATGAGCAGAGCTGCATGGAAGCCAGGGGAAAGTTTATTCATTTATATGAGGTCACATCAGAGAAAAAAAATTTTATTAGCTTGTTTCTTTCTCATTTTATTTGTCCACGCACACACTGGAGACTAGTAAGCAAGAAGCATCAGAAATACCCTGACAGTCTGCTGTGTCTCCGCAGAACAGCGAGAGCAGGATGAAGTTACGTCAAGAGGAAAAACTGCCATTTGTTAAAGAAATAATACTTTTGAAGATCGATATCCCGGCATTCAATATAAATGTGGGATTATTTGCAAAGAACTGTTTGGTGCTTTCTGGCAGTTAGTTTCTGCATGGACAATGGACAGAACTGGGAGTTAAGTGCTTTTCTCCAATATGCTGAAGTGTATTAGCAATGCAACCAAATGTTCCATTTTAAAGGCAAGTTGATAAGGGCTTCATGCGGACGTGATGTTACAAATTCAAACTAGAAGACGCTTTAATCCAAAATGACTCCGAAGCCAAATCCCATTCAAGCATGAACTTGAGCAGCTGGTGATTAAGTACCTTAAAGGTCCTATATTTTACTGTTTCTTGGATGTTTATGCTCTAGCCGAAATATTCTGAGACTTTGTCATCTGTTTCACTCCTCATCCGGACGCACCATTTCAGTGTTTATGTCAATGAGCTACCGTCAAGCCACAACCCAACAGAGAACTGCATAGCTGAGCAACAAGCCAGGCTAGGCTTTCCTTTATATGAGGTCATATTAGGAGGATAAAAATCTAGTAGGCTTTTTAAACCCCTGACCAATACAAACAACTGCACTTTTTTTTTCTTCTGATACACATTGAAGACGCATCTGAGTGTTTAAAAATGACAAAAAAGTCAACAGTGAATAATAGGTGCATTGAGCTGTGCTTTCGAATCCTACATCCTGATCATTAGCACAAAAGTGTTAAACCAACTCTGGTCCTAAGAATCGATTGTCCACTGATTTATACACATTCAACAACTTAAAAAAAAAAAAAAAAAAGGCTCAGGCTCATCTCAGAAACGTTAGATACAAGGCAGGAATACATTCTGGATAGGATGCCAGGCGATCACAGACCACTGTGGATGAATTCGTTTACACCTATGGGTAATGGAGCACATCTAAGCATGTTTTTGGGAGTGATGGATCATAGGGCCATAGGACCCTCGGGAAACCTACAGCATGAGGACACATGCAAATGTACTCTCTATATACTCTAGAGCTGTCATGCAGGCTAATGCACATCCACCAACTGTCAGAGATCAGAGACTAAACAGACGTAATTAAATATTTTAAAAGGTGTTGACTCTCTAAGGTGTGCTACATCATAAGAAATAATATGCATCCCTGGGCGTTTTTGTATGATGGAAGCTTTGCTTAAGACACACAGCAGTTTATCTTTAATGCTTATGATATGTGTCACAGATTATCAATAAACCACTAAGAAACAATTGTGCATCAGGATATACAGGATATGACATACAATATGCACTCATGATATATTGTTCTGTAGGTATTTTTATTGCATTTGTAACCTTTGCGTCATGTACCATGAGTCACTGTGTAATTCTCTGACAGCCCTGAGGTGTCTCTGAATGTTTTTGTTGATTAAATATTGCGGTGTTAGTCTCCGCAGCATTTGTGATGGTGTTGAGGATTTTATGCCTGAGGAGGCAACGGTCTGGTCTAGGGACAGCCAAGGAGGAATTTCATTATTACCGATGAATGAATAAAAGTGCTATTTTGCAAAGCCTGTAGTAATTTCTAACCGGCTTATTTGTGTGTCGGTCACACAGGTCAGTTGGCGGTGGGTACGTGCGAGATTGTGATGTTAAACAGAGACAGCAGTCAACCCAAGCGCACCATCGCCAGACAGACGGCCCGCTGTGCCTGTCGGAGAGGCCAGATCGCAGGCACCACGCGGGCACGGCCAGCATGCGTGGACGGTAAGGCTTAATAGTTATTATTACCAACACACAATTTGGTTATGCACAATTTAAAAATCTAGTCCAGGCAAACAGGAGACTATAAATGCAGCCTGGGAGCAGAGTGCCTTTTTCTTAAGTTTCATGGTTCCCAAGTTAATCCTTGAGGACCTCTGTATTAATCCATGTTAAGTGTCCAAAAGTGAATAAACCAAGCATTTACGAACAATGACTACATGGTACTGTTGTGCCAAGAGTTGAATAAAACAATGGAGCTCAACTGCAGTAAAATGAACACCCTGAGGACCTAGCTGGGAAACAATGTTTTGTTAGAACCTTTAAAAAAAAGTCTACAAGCTACTAGGTAATATTCGGATTTTTGGCTGGTGTTGCTTCCTAGCCATTATACTAGGGATGCCCAAGTCAAATCGGAACTTTTGAGTCCAGAATAAGAGTAAAAACTACCTTTATTTCTTGATTTATGGAATCCCCTGCTACTTATCTCAGCGTTTCATCAAAGTAGAACCTTTTCTCAGTACGACCAGCGCTACGTACAATATGATCAGACTGCCTGCTTCACGTCTGAAATGCTGTTCTCCCACAAGATCATTAATTGACCCTTTCCTGCCTAGTTTTGATCACTAGAAATGTGTTTTTGGAGGACAACCTCATGCTGCCCACAATCCTGGCTGAGGTGACTCGGAGCCCGCTGTAGTCATTCCCATTAACATTTACCGAAGAATAACTTGCCACCAGCTTGTGGCAGAGACGCATAAGGAGTTCCTGGGAGGCCAGCATTTCAGACGTGGAGCAGGCTCTGGCGTACTGAGAAATCAAATAAAGGGAGTTTTACTTCCATACCTAGTGGTGGGAGTCAGTACACATTTCATAATCGATCATTGGTTTAAGCAAACCTATCAGTGATCTATTAATGAGTTTAATTGCACAGTACTATGCTTTTTGCGCTCATTGTGTTACACAAAAGTACATCAATTATGAAAACTCGGATAAGCATCCATTACAGAAAATATAAATGTTACAAACACAACAGCCCTATGAAGCAGAAGTACATTTGTCATTGTAGGCCGACTAGTATTTACTTTGTATGCATACTTCCTGTGACGGAATAGCTTTTTTTTTCCCTGTTCATTGATGATTTATTTCTATCATTTTTCCTCAGACCAAAGTAGTGTACGTCCATTTCCTGGAAAATTGTAAAACTCCCGGAGATATATTATCTGCCACTTTACACAACCGCAGATATCAGCGTTATATGCATGTGTGATGTCTCAGACTTTTCACGTTGCCTGTCGTATTTACATGCTTTCACTATAGGATTTTTATCTTTATTCGATGTACTTGGATTCTTGAATTCTTGCCACCCACATAGTTTTGACCCTTTTTGGGTTCCACATTTTGCACTCCCATTTTGGAACATCTTGGCTTTCCACTTTATACGACTTCCTGTTCTCGTTCCTCCCGCCATTTTTTTTTTTTTTTTTGGTAATTAGCTCCACTTGTTCCTTGTTTCCAACATCGTTATTTGTTCCTCCAGTATTGTATTTTGTGTTTCTCAGACTTTGAAAGTCACCTCCACACTGGACACTCTTAACCCTTAATGCTTAATGAGACCTCTTAATATTTCTGTGTAGAAAAGTGTTTGTCTATCAGAGAGGTTTTCCAGTGGAGAACTAGTACTACTAGCATGCATTTTATTCTGCTAATCGCACATAATTAAAAACATCGACAGCCTTCTGTTACTTGTACAAAACTGCCAAGGTCTGAAGATCTTTGTACCGAGTTTGCTCTCATGAAAAAGGCACTAATGCCTTTCCAAACTCAGTGTTATTTTCAGTGTTATTTCCCTTTTTTTTTTTCTTTTTTAATCCTTTCATATCTTATAATACTTAGATTTAAGAATCAAATGGGCTTAATCTGTTTCTGGATAGGAAAATCCCTGGTGCAAATACCTTCGTGCAAGCATTAGCATGTAAAGCTCATACTTATGGGATTGTTTACCAACCTAAAAAAAGAAAAGAAAAGCAAACGTTTTTTAAATACACATTTTTTTTTTATCCACAGAGGGGCCTGGCTGCCAATTTAAATGCCAAGTCAATCTTCATTCATGGTGTCAACCTGGCAATTAAAGTAACGTGGCAGAAAAGTCAATCAGTTTTGCTAAGCATGTATCCTGATAAGAAACATCAGGAACAGATGACATGCAAATATGTTGGCAGGCACTAAAAAATAATAATAATAATAATAACAGAAGCGACATTCAAGTCAAACTGTTTTTGTGAATGAACCATTTGCAGAAGATTTCAAGCATAGTACGGTGATGAGACTCTTATCCGCAGTAGAACGTTTGTATACTGCAAACGTTTTAAAGATGGCCGTACTGTATGTCCGTGAATGACGATCCCAGCCGAGGTGGCAAGCGCAATGCCTGATTCTTGGATATCGACAGATAACTTATAAAGAACTTACAGAAGAGACATATTTGTCTGTGGGAACTGTAAGCACAACCATTAACCAACACCACTTGCACATTACTGGCACTCGTTTGGGATTTATTGCCGCATCCCAATACAGTACTGACCAAGGCATTTGCACATAGGAAATAGTTTGGGCTATTAAGGGAGTTTCTGGGAGGCCAGCGTTTCAGACATGAGGCAAGCAGTCCGATCACTGAAAGAACTTTCGACCTTGATGGTGTCCAAGCACTAGTGAAACATTGGGATAAGTTTGTTAGTGTAGAGTTTTTAATTTCAGAACCGTGTTCTGTCGCTCTGGACAATCAGGACAATCAGAATAACAGGCCCTGGGTTGACTTGAACGCCTTTTGTATTATAAACCAGTGCTAAAATAGTCAACATGCCTTGCCATGTGATACATTAAAGATGAATAAAGTCCTTGAACTGATGTGGTTAAGTTTCTACGCTAGTGCCAGAGAGATTGAGTTCAGATCACATGGGCAAAACGGCAACTTTATGCCATTGAGCCTCATATTGCAAAACTCTAGCCGTGGATAGAAAGCTGTCTTTTTTGTAAGTAATGTTGGATAAAAGCCTTTTTCGAAGGTACAAATATAAAACGGGCAACTTTAACATAATTTGACTGCCGTGATTCATTCAATTATATAAATCACTGCGTGCGAAACACTGATTCTGTGAATGATCAGGATCGTTAGAGCATGGAATTACACTTTTGCTAACTGAATAGAGGGCTCGTTCTGTGATACCATTGTACTATTTCCCTAATGCTTTATAATTAATGCTTATACTACTTGTGTGTAGTGTGTAGATTTTTGCCTTTTGCATTTGTATTTAGCATTCTAGGAAGCAATCCCATGCATGCTCCAAATGGAAATCTCACGCTATTTTGTTCTTCTAACGCAGCACCGAGTTCTCAAATCTGATTGGTCAGAAGGTGTAGCTCCATAGCCAGAGTTTCAAGTGAAGGCTTAATGGCCATCACTTGAACCCCATCGACTGAAACGTGGCACTACACTGAATCTAAAACAGGCTATACGAAAACAATTCTTGGATGTATTGTAGGGAAAATGTGTGTGTGTTAACAATTGCAATAAATTGGGATTGTTTAACAGGTTTTAATGCAGCATGTTTTTTTTTTTTCCTTCGCGAGGCTCTCCTATTGTGGTTATAACGGACATTGTTATTGTAATAGGCTCTTCTGTGTGATATTACATTTACTGCATTTTGCAGAATCTAAGGCTGTAAGAAGAAATATAATTGGTGTCTATAAAGTGATGTTTATATAATGTTAATGGAAGGAGTCTTCAGAGTCAGCTTTTTGTAGCTCTTACTGAGTGAAAATTATCGGGTGGTGATTCCTGGTTTTTCATGTTCAAGATAGAATAGGAAAAGTAAAAGGATATGACCACATGGTTATTAGTTAATTCTCCAGCACATCCCCAATCGTTTTTTCTTCTTTAAGTATTTGGGCGCAAATTGTATATTGGATTATATCACAAAAATCAGTAATATACTAATCTATATAAATAACAGAGAGGTTTTGTCTGTACATTGGTCCGAACTCATTCTTTCATTGATATCTTTACGTTTCATACATGTGGAGGAGCCGAAATCTGTGTGTCTGCATGTCTGTATGTCTGTCCAGCCAGATTTTGTCACAGCATCACGCAAAACTGGCTGGACAAAATTTTATAAAACTCTCCCAGTACTTGCGTATTTGCCAGACTTTAAACCAAAATGCAATGTTATGAAATGATCTACTTTTAAAATAAGCTACAACAAGCCAATGTACACCTGCACCAGTAGATATTAATTAGAAAATGTACATTTTCACCACTGAAAATAACATACAACAGCATTGAAGTGATATAACTTCAGAGAGTTCTGTTGTACAGAACGACAGACAGACAGACAGGTAAGTGGCCGTCAACCTGAAATAATAATATCACTGATTACATTAAAGCTAATCAGCTTATTTTTTAACTTTGAACCTTTTAACTATTTCTACAAACTCTTTATAACTAATAAAAGTTTAATTGTGAAACACTCAGAGGCTCATTTTGCTTTGGAATTAAAAAAACTAACAGCATGTTCAGTCATGTTTTATTCATTATTCATTTTATTCATGCAATCCTCCTGTGACCCTCTGAATAACTTAGCTTGCATGTGAACCTTTTAGTAAATAACTGCCTTCATATGTTGTTTTTAATTACTACAGGATCGGTGTTTATTTCTGAAAATAAGGCAATAAATTGTAAACTTTTCCAGAGTTTTTTCTTTCTCCCCAGCAAATGCAGTGCATCTTAAGACACTGGAAATCATGTACAGTACGTGTTGAATTTAGGCTGCAGTGCAATCCAAAGTCATACATCCATTACCTTATTTATTTAAAACACGTTTGTCTATGTTGTTTTAATTCTAGAGATTTCAAGGACAATTGATTTGTTCATCTTGACTCACAAACAACCAAAACCCGGTATTGGTGCTTATTAAATTTTTTTATGTTAAACATATAATGCAGAAAATGTGTGTGCCGAAGAGGCTACTTGCAGAAACTTCAGCTGTTTTGGAGAGATGATTTTATATGTGTACCCGAAAAAAGGCAATTTTCAGCAAATTATTCATATTCTTTGAGTATTGATACTAAAATTGGTGTAAGCTTCTAGGAACATATGACCTGTAAAAATGGAAAAAATTCAATTAAAGTGAAAAATTAAGGATTTTTTCCCCCCCAAAAGAATCTGTGATGTCAGTAACCATGTCAAATTCATGTTGCAATATTTTAAAATGTAGCATTTTGGAATTACATACTTTTTCAGTTTTGTCTTTTCATATGAAATCTAAATTGTCAGAGTTTCATCTGAATGACAGTTAAGATCATTGAAAGATGTGAATTCAAAAAAGTTATGGACACTACAAAAAAATGCTTGAAATTGTATTTATTTGTGTTTCTTTTTTATCTCTAACAATATGAATGTGCATGCATACTGTATTAACAAAAAAAACAACCAGCATGGCTCGAGAGACAGGAAGCGTTACATATTATGAAAAATAGTTTTATATGATCCTATCTGATAATTCACTTTTTCACCTAGATGAGACACTAGAACATCAATAGCGTTGGCCGTAAAGTATAAATGAAGACATTTTGGATTTTGTGCTGTTCAGACCAAATCACTGAAAGATGTCAAGGCAACTGGGATTTGTAATTTTCTCTTCAGTAGCAATTTGTAGGCAATAGGAGTTCTGTTTCAGAGCAGGAGCTTTGTTCATAATTCAGTGCAAATGACTTACTGGTTTGGATGAAGCTCATATTGCCAACATTGCTGCACTACAAATGTGTTTGCTAATAGCCTCACCGGTCAGAGGGGAAAATCTGAGTAATGATTATGTGACTGTACTGAGCAAGAGGCAGGATTCGGATGTTGTCGCTACTCGAAAATCAGATTCCGCTCCGCTCCAGTCTCGGCTGAAATTGTAGGAGATCCAGATCTCCAGGCAGGAATTTTTGGTGCGTATCTCATGACCGAGCTGCTTCTCGAGCTCTGAACATATTCCTTTGCTTGTGATTTGTAGCTGTACTCAAAAGGACTCTATAACCATTAATACCAACATACTGAGTTACTATCATGTTGTACTATTTATTACTCCCTAGACCTTTTCATTTTATTGAACGCATTAGTTAACACTCAGTAAATAAACACGTATACAGAAGGAAATGGGTTAGGAAATGGAGTGTTGTGAAATTATGTTCAGTCATTTAGCCAAAAGACTATAATAATATTTTTGATGTCAGCGCACCCAGACATAATTGGGTGTCAGCTTTGAATAAAAGATTCCAGCTATGAAAAATGATGGGTTCTCTGCAGAGGCCTGGCCTTTCTTCTGGCCTTTTTGAATGCTCAGGTCTTTTTCTATAATGCTCTCTTTTTCTCATTTTCTCAAATCAATCTGTGTATGATATTAGTGCTACTTGGATTTCCTGTAGGGTAGAGCTTTGATTTGAAATCTGACCTAAAAGGAAATTGAAAAAAAAAAAAAAAACGTAATGACCTATCCTTGAACCTAGCAGTTTATGAAAAAAAAAAAACCTTTGTGGAAACAACGGCTTACTTTAAAAACGTGAAAAGTTCCTGGTTGGTTCTGTGGTGTGTAAGGATATGCTCAAAATACTTTTAGTTTTACATCATATAGAGTAAAACATCATTATTTAATATCTGATTAGCTTAATTACTTGTTAAAAAGCAGCTTTATAGAAATCCAGATGTGGAGTTAGATCCTTTAAAGGGACCTGTTGGGGAAAATTCACCATTTAGTTTTTTTTTTTTTACATGAGAACAAAAACATACTTTGCTATTTTTTTTTCTTTTTCCAGAGCTTAAACAAGCCGATATATATTTCCCCCTAATGTGACCTCATATAACAACAGCTCCTTCTGTTTGCTGATGTGTGGTTTGACAGGAGCTCATTTACATACTGTAGATACTGAAACACGTCTTTGGAACAGGAGTGAAACACACTGAGTTTATAATATAATAGGAGGGAATACTATAATATATTCTAGTGTGGTATATATTCTATACTATACCGTATACTATAAAGTCAAACAGTACTACAGTAAATGTGCTGAAAAGATGTTCACTATGAACATTTATAGGTACTTGGGTACATGTCTAGTATCCAGATAAGACTCTTAAGAGAATAATTGGCATTATTGCAGGATAAAGTGAGGCACAAGTGCAAAAGCTCCAAGCAGACAAAGCGCTTCAGGATGAATCAGGCAGGTCTAAAGGATGAGAGGAGCCACACTAGCAGCACACTAGTCAGCATCAGGCGCTCATATCATGTCAGGCAATAAAAGTGCAGAAAGAAATCTCATGATTTTTCATGAACTTTTTTTTTTTTTTGGAGATTCTCTTTAAAACAAGCAGAATAGCAAAACAAATATATGTTGGCTGACATTTTTATTTTATTTTGTCCAGAAAGGAAAAGACCATTGTTTTTTGTTTTTTTCCCATAGAGGGATCGCCGCAGAAACCCTCCAATTTTATCTGGGTTTGGGACCAGCACTGCATCCTGTGGCTGGGAATTGGACCTGAGCCGTCCTCATGGCACTGAGCCAATGCTCTCCAGAAAAGAAACAATATTAGTACAATATTTGTATGCATGTACAATATGTACTCAAGTTTAAATGTGTTTTTGTGCACATTGCTGCTTAACCAAAGTTGACCTGACAGTACAGTAAGCTATCATAGAGGATCTTTCCTCTGCAACATCAGTCTCTCTTCATGAAAGATAATATATATATATATATATATATATATATATATATATATATATATATATATATATGATTAATATATCCAGAAATAAGTTTAGGCTTGTTAAAATTTTCTTATTCGGCTCCACTGGAAGAATCTTGCATATATTTTTTTAAGCCAGCATGTCATCCTGCTTTGCCATTTTTCGAAAAAGAAGCATGCAGTGATCCATATTAGCAGTACATCAAGCACTAATGGAAGTGTTTAATCTATTTAGGTTTTCTTTTCTTTTTTTTTTTTTTATCTACCAGCTGTCCAGTAATTGCTGATACACATCTTGGCCATTCAAGATTGTTAATTAAATTTACCCTTAAAATTAATCAAATATGATGAAAAACAAGCAAAGCATAAATGAAAGAGCTTTTGGTAATATTCATTAGGAATATTTTAAAATAATTATATGCTGATCTATACTGATATTGATAATTGGCACTCCGACATTTCATACGACCGCCTGTATTTACACTTACTGTAAATTTAGGCATTTATCAGACAGTCTTATCCAAAAAAGTGCTTTGAGGTTTCAATCATTGGATAGATACTTGGTTGCTACTGTAAGTAAGTCGAGCACAGTTGAGGATTTATTGTATTTTTTGGGAGGAGTGGTGGTTTAGTCTTTAATTATGGCTTTAATTATGTTTTGTCCAGTTCATCTGTGAAAATGATTCCTCATTCTCTCTCTCTCTCTCTCTCAGAGCCACTCTTTTACAATCTGAGTCCTGGAATATAGCTGTGCCATCAGGGGTAAAAAAAACAAACAAACAAGTAAACCCTCCACAGATGGGATAACTTGGTCATTCAGTACATTCAGGTAGTCAGCTGACTTAATTTTATTGCCACATAACGTTAGACCTGATCTACTGAAGCAAGCCCAGATCATCACACTCATCAGACCACACAAGCTATATTACTGATTAAAAGAAGTGCAATATTTATGCTCGCTAACAACCTAAAGCCTTTTTTTTTTTCAATGATTCTCTCCAAGTGGTTTTCACACAGCTGTTTAGTCCCAATCCTGTAAATCAGGGGTGTCCAAATCCAGTCCTGTAGGGCCAGTGACCAGCACAGTTTGTAATTCACCAACACCTAAACACACCCACTGAACCTAGTAATTAACAGATTAGTTAAATCAGCTGTGCTTGAGAAGAAGAAGCACCAAACTGTGTTGGACACTGGCCCTCCAGGACTGGATTTGGACACCCCTGCTGTAAATCTTCATTACATTGTGCATGTGGAAGTGCTTCTACTTTCAATATTAAACACAGCTGTATTTTCCTTTTTTTTTTATCAATGCAACTTCACCAGGTGTTCTCAAACAATGGTCAGTCCTAATTTTCTTTGATCTTTCGAGGTTTTAATAGATACTATGTGTTTCTCAGTCTAATTTTAGTGATTTAAATGTTTTCTTTGCTTGATGCAGTGAAATAAGACCCTTATGCACCAGCACTTTTTTTTATCCTTTTTTGAAAGTTATTGTAGGTTCTGGTGCAAGCTAAGGATTCAGTTTACATTTGCTCATATAATTGAATAAAAATCTAATATTTCGATTTTTCCGGCATACCAGTATTCTCACTTGGTGCCTCGACATCAAAAATCATGTCCGCCCCGTCCACTTAATAAAACTGCTGCTACCACTAAGAGCTAAAGCCTCCATTGCTCCACACTTTATTTTAGTTTTATTACGTTATCTTGATATTAATAATACATAATATTTTACTGAATTTCAACTTGTAGTTTGAGTTTGAGGTTAGTTCACAGTGAGAGAATCTGAGACACACAGCCTCTCTTGGCCTCTCTCTTCCTCTCTGACTGTGTGATCCTATGCTCAGTTAGACAAGTGTACCGTTTTAATACTGCAGCTCCTTTTAACTCCTTGCTAAGGACGTTAGCGACTTTTTGTAGCGCCAAGACCAGCGTAATTAACTAAGAGACTGGTATAATTACAGCTGGGGGAAATTGGTTTTTATTGGCTTTCGCTGCTGTGTTCATGCTTCATTAGTGGAAGGCCATTAAGGCCTGTTGCTCATGCAGTCTCCTTTTTACACACACGCGTACGCGCACACACACACACACACACACACACACACAATTGCTCTGCAGTGTTCCAATAGGCAAAAAACTCATTCAGTCAATTTGTCCGGCTGCTCATCTGCTTGTGTTTGCTCATCCATCCATCCATCCATTAATCATATTCTTCCATCGTTTCCTGTGCACGTGAGAGTTTTTAGGTAAGGGTTTAGCAGGTGGTGCCAAGGGACAGATGGCAGGCTGGATCTCAGGATTTAGGGGACAGGATTTTCAGCTGTAGGGGGCTTTCAGATCAGAGACGGAGAGAAAGATGGCTCGTGTGCTGCATTTAAGCAGCCACTGGGAAGCAAGGAATCACTGAGGAGTCATGTGTCAGCACTGTGATGAGTCACATCCCGGTGCAACCTCCTGAGATCTTATCCATGTTCCACAGAAACACTTATTGCTCTGGTGGTGTATCAGTGGGTGGCCCGATCCCCTCTCTGGAGCTTTTGTACTGCTGTTCTTGCATCCCTGACTGCAGGTTGGGACTTTTTGTTTGCCTGCCCTATATACAGTAAGCACCGAACTGGGAAAATTCCTTAAACAGGGACATTTCAAGCAGCTGACAATGGCAGAGGCTTGTGGCCTCTCATGAGGCAGCCTGCATGTTGCTCAGGCTGATGGTATGTCTGTTTAAACATCTTACTGTATGTGCCCAGAACTAATGCAAAATCTACTAATTAAATCTTTTGCTGCATGTATAAATATACAATCAGTTTAGATACAGTAGAGTATCATAAATTTCAGTGAAATAAATCTAGAAATAACTCTCTTTTACTAGGGGAACTTTAACCCCTAAACTTTAATGTGGAGCGCCATTACACCGTTGTATTTAAAGCTTCCTAGGTTTATAGTGAATGTGTTAAATTCTGTCCCGTAGAAAAGACAAAACATGTCTGTACATGTTAGCAAGACAATGATAGCTAATCTGACTTGAGTGAATTTTAACTCTTAATGGATGTTTATACTTTTCTTGCTAGTAAGCAAAGACGATATCTAACACAAGCTAATCTGACTTGATTTATAACAGAATTTAAAAAAAAAACACATTTATCTTACTGTACATGATTTCTCTATGAATGCTCATAATAACTGCTCTAAATCAAGCTAGTTAGCAAGCGCTGACTAGCTTGACAGGGTTTATTTGTACAGTACTTCTGAAAGTTCTGGAAAAAAAAAACACATACATAATATTCTTTGCTGGGGTTAGCCAACTACAGTAGCTCACAGACGATGACCTTACAGGATTCTGAAAGGAGTTTATGTAAAAGGTTTGCAATCTTCACAGATAAAGATGTTTCTAGGAGAATTTCAAAAATGGTTGAAACCTTTGCTGCTAAGCCAAGCTAGCTAGCTAACAAACATTTAAAGAAAGAATGAAAGAATTTTTGGAAGTAAGAATAATAATGATGTCTTAACATCAAGCTAACATGAGGAAACCTGACAGAAATTCTGAGAGATTTTTTAACATTATTATAAAATATTATTACTAAACAGTACACTAAATTATTAGGATTATTAGGAACACCATACTAATGTGGTGTTTGATCCCCTTTCGCCTTCAGAACTGCTTTAATTGTACGTGTCATTGATTTGCTTGTGCAAATTGTAGCCTCTTTTTCCTATTTGTAGTGGAGATGAGTGTTACCCGGTGGGGTCTTCTGCTGTTGTAGCCCATCCGCCTCAAGGTTGTACGTGTTGTGGCTTCACAAATGCTTTGCTGCATACCTCGGTTGTAACGAGTGGTTATTTCAGTCAAAGTTGCTCTTCTATCAGCTTGAATCAGTCTCCTCTGACCTCTAGCATCAACAAGGCATTTTCGCCCACACGACTGCCGCATACTGGATGTTTTTCCCTTTTCACACCATTCTTTGTAAACACTAGAAATGGTTGTGCGTGAAAATCCCAGTAACTGAGCAGATTGTGAAATACTCAGACCGGCCCGTCTGGCACCAACAACCATGCCACGCTCAAAATCGCTTAAACCACTTTTCTTTCCCATTCTGACATTCAGTTTGGACTTCAGGAGATTGTCTTGACCAGGACCACTCCCCTAAATGCATTGAAGCAACTGCCATGTGATTGGTTGATTAGATAAGTGCATTAATGAGAAATTGAACAGGTGTTCCTAATAATCCTTTAGGTGAGTGTATATAATAATGGTTTACAATCTGTCATCCCATAAGAAATTTTACCATGGTAGTCTGATGGTAGATGTACGATGGAATAAGCTATAGTATGTTTGACAGTACCATGGTCTGTTGCTGATACTGTATAGTTCTACAATGGTACATAGCTTGGAGTATGGTATCTGGTTATAACATGTACTGTAGTGTGGTAATAGCAAACAACATACCATGATTCTGTCAAAATATTATGTACATGTTTATGTACCATAATGGTGATATTACTATAATAAGGTACAATTGTATGTATGCAACGTTAATTAAAAAAGAGTGCATGTTAAAACTCTTTGTATGTAATATGGTACAGTATGTACAGTCTCTGTGGTAGCCAATATCCGCTTGGACAGTTAAATCAACACTGTGGATTAACTGTGTACCTGTGTACTACTACGCTACCCAGTGAATGCTACAGTACCTACCCTGGTACTGTATAAAGTTCTATGGTGCCTAAAAAGTTCCACACTATAGTTTATTATATATTTTTTATATTCATATTCATAAATGTTTACAACCTTCCCTACTAAACCTAGTCAAGCTGATAAGCTAACCAAAGGACAACCTTCAGTTCTGAAAAATGAGTCGAATGTGGGAGTGCTACAATTATGCAGTTGCCCGAATGATCACTAGGCTGGCTCCCAAAGCGAGTCAATCTCCATAGACCACCATGTTAAAAAACCCAACTTTACAACAGAAATAAACATGTTTACATGTACAAAAATGGTTTTGGTCTTTAGAGAAAGATGACAACTGTTCAGGGATGAATTTTTATGTAATTCATCAGTTAAAATTACATTACGCCATAAAATTATGCATGATTAGGAGTGTGGCCAATTTGAGTGACAGCTGCATTGCAGGTGTCAAACCATTAGCTGTCTGCTTTGCATCACTTTATCCACTCAGCTAACTGGAATCGTTGCAGTTTAATTCACAACAAGACATTTGTTGGTGAATTAAACACGCGGAATGAACGAATTTAATCAAATGCAAAGAAATGTTTGCATATACGTTATTATGGTTAAGCTAAAACTCAGCTAAGCTAAAACTACGTTACTTAACTTGTGGTAACTGAGGTAAGTAGGTATGTTCCAAACAAAAAAGACAGACCTTGTATGTTCGTCCATTTATGGATTAACCGCGGTTTAGGCGGAGCCTGCTCTTGCCAAAGATGGGCGACACCCGGCGCTCCCTCCGTCAAACTCTTCAGAAAAGCTATGGGTGACATCAGGCAGGGGTTGTCCAGTTCTTTTTATACAGTCTACGGTGCTAACCTGGTATATGATATTTCAAACGTAATTTTCAAGTTAGCTGAAATAATTTAAAAGCTATTTCAAGACGGTTTTCTTTTAAAAGAGGCTGCTTGATTTTTCCTTATTCATGTACATATTTTTATCATCCTACACACCAAAGCTACTGTAAAACCTACTCTATTATTTGGCATGTCTGTTTAATATATCATCCCAGGAGCAAATAAAAAAGTCCATATGTAAAAAATATAAATGTGTCTGTCACTACAAATGTAGGATAAACAGAATGTTGTCATGACAAGCGCTAGTGGTGGCTGCTGCTGAGTCCAACAGCATGCTGTGTGGTCTCTTACTGAGAATTTGTCTATATTCCAGCCAAAAGGATTTGCATGTTTTAAAGGTAAATTAGGCCTAAAGCACCCAGAAATATCCTCTTCTGTCCACATTGGCTGTACACCAGCAGTCTGCACTCCCTGGGTGGCCTCAATGGAGATGTATTTTGGTCATAAACATATTAAAGGCATATTCTGTACAATGAGCTAATTAGCGTAGCTTGGGCGATTGTTTACATTATTCTAAACACAGGGCGGTGTAGACTGCTGAGATTATAGTTTTAGAGCTCAAAGGTGTTTAATGTCAAATATTTTTCTCAAGATAATTGTGTCTCTTTGGTTATGAATATCTTGTTTGAAATGAGGGCAGAAGCAGTAAGAGTGTATCTAGTGTAGGCAGGTGTCCAGGGAAGCTCATGCTAACTGTCTGAAATGGCAGAGACGCTACCATCTGTCTTCATTTGGCTATGGATTTCCCAGTGTTGCTGTGCTTTGGATTCAGCTGGAGCTCAGCAGAAATGACGTTTGGGCTGATGGAGTTTGGGGTGGAGGAGATTAAGGCTGGAGGTCTCTGGCCTGCTCTCTCTCTCTCTCTCTCTCTCTCTCCCCTTCTCTCTTTTTCTCCATTTTCAGAATAAATGAAGCAGCAGCAAGGCGCCAAGATGCTTCCCCCAGACACAAATTAGACTAAAAAATGATATCCAGTTGAGAGCAGGCTTTTACTCTGTAAATTCCTCCAAGGCTAACCATGAATTGTACCATGTTTTTCCATTGATGGACGCTACATGCCCAATTTTTAAACAAAAATTTATTACTAAAATGTACGTTGAACGACAGTTCTCAATGATTTCATATTTTTTTAAAAGCCATGCTATTTAAACAATGCCTAGAGAACCATGCTTAGATATGTTCTATAAACTACACCGGGGACAGTCATAAAATTTGTATTATCGTATGAAAAAAAAGGAAGAAAGAAAGAAAATATTTGCCCAAATTATGTCTTCGGAAATTAGTACATTCATGAATATTTCACTTGTCTTCGTGGAATGCTCACGCAGGAGGTTCGCCGTCTTCATGACAACATGCCAGCCCATTCAGCTCACGAAACGGTGAAACTTGCAGGCGACCTTGGGGGTCTGAAATTTGCCCCCACCCCACCCCCCCACCCCCCCACCCCCAACACAAAAAAAGAAGGATTCTTCAAAGACGGTCTCCACTAGCTCATCCATTGTTTGGAGAAGTGTGATGCCTTAGGTGGAGGACATATAGAGTAGGACTAAGCTCATGACCAACATTATAACCTAATTATTGCATTATTTTTACGCAATAATAATTTTATGACCGCCCCTCATAAGGATATTTTTGTGCATTCCTTTTCAAATTTATTTAGAAAGTTTAGAAACATTTTATTTTTAAAAAGGCAACCATTATTAACCATTATTTTGGTGTATCTCTACCAAGCAAGTCACCTTAAGATGGGCGAGACCCCACAGTGAACTGAAACACTCCTAAAATTCAAATTCAAATTTTATTTGTCACATACACAGTCATACACAGTACGATATGCAGTGAAACTTAGACGACCGCCCGTGGCCTTAAAAAATTTAAAAACAATTTACAAGAAATAAGGAAATAAATGGTGGAATAAAATAAAAATAAGAGTAATTTTAGCTATAGAAACAAAATACAAATTTTTTCAAAAATATTTAAGAAATATAAAATATAAAAAATTATAAAAACTTATTTGTACAAATGTAGCAATAAGTTTGTAGTTGGGGGACTAGTCGCTCTTAGTTGGGGGACCGAGTAGTGAACAGATCTTTTATGAGTAGTGAATCTTTTTATTTTATAATAATAGAGGAAAATGCTTTCCCTATACAACATTGTTGGCTGAAAAGGCATGAGGCCATTTGTGGTTTCCAGATTGTTGTAAGGACGCAGAAGCAGCATAAAATCCGTGAATTCTGGTTTCTTGCTAGTTGTTCCATGTTGCCTGGATTTCAGATTATTGTTGTCGTCATGAAAGTCGGAATTTCCCACTTTAAAATTCATCTTTCCAACATGTACATATTTCGCACAACTTCAGCGGTCCGAGGTTAGCAAAAATGAATGCTCGCAGTAAGTCAGTGCCTGACCAGTATCTGTACAGTATACTGTAGATATCGAGCTCTTATACGGCTTTGAATGACATCCAAAAGAGTTGTTTGATTAACGATTCATTCATTTTAAAAGCCAGCATAGAATGTTGGCTATGGTAATTCAGCATTAACATGATTAAAGTGCCCTCAGTTTGGTCAAAAATCATCTCTAAGGTAGCTAGCTGCCTGTTTTCCTGTATCTTAAAGAACATCATTCACAAAAAAGAAAGTCATGAATCTTTGTGTAAAACTTGCAAAAGTTAGTATTCTCTATGCTAAACTTATAGAGCTGACATATTAAAACAACATCAATTGCAGTTAACAGATGCTGTAATAAAGAGTTCAGTTTTATCTCACCTATACAGTACATCTGAGCAATTGAGGGTTAAGGGCACCTTGGTTAAGTGAGCAGCACTGGCACTTGGCAATGCACATCTTCCATTTAGTAGTCCAACATCTTAGCCACTGAGCTGCTAAGGATTTGCATCGCAGAGAAATTGAGAAACTTTCTGAGTTGGAATTACACAAATTGGATTTTCCCCAGTTCCCACTTGGTCATGAAAGCAGTGAAATTCTAGGCCAAATTACACTGCCAAAATTGATAGTGGTCCTATATTTCCTTTGTCTGCTTGGTCTGTTTTCCCCTTCACCTGTTTCAGCCTAGGGACTTGATTATGAGCAGATGAATTTGAGGATTAGGTGGCTGAGTAGTTATAAGCTTATCAGTGCAGGTGTGTGGCCTTGGCAATACTCAGTATCCTGGTCTCTGTAGGAAAAACACCAGTGTTAAATTCTCTCCACTAGATTATGGATTCTTATAACTCTGAATTAATTATGCAGCATTATTGTATTGTGGCTTCAGCAAAACCTCCTACTTGCAGCATCCACAGCTACAAACACATCTTTACCACAAAGAAACTTTTTTCACAGGCTGGTTCGGGTTTGAGTCCAGCATGTGCATGGTGTTTGCATGTTGCCGCTGTGCGTTTTCTCTGGGTGCTCTGGTTTCCTCTCATAGTTCAAAGACATGCAGATTAGGCTAATTGGCCTTCCCAAATTGCTGTGTGCGTGTGTGTGTGAGAATATTGACTGGAGGTCCTACCATTGCCAAAAAATGAGAATAAATACAATAGTCACCATTGACCTCCACGGTCCTTAGCTGGATGATGGATGGATGGATGGATGGATGGACAACCTATTAACATGCTGTTGTTGGAAAATCTGCACTATCAATCCGCACTATTATCACCATATATAGCTCTTATATACTGTAGGGTATCACCTTATGACCAACCGGAACGGAGTGTGGCAGTATAAATGATATTAAACAACACTGGCTTGTTGTGCTTTGTTCTCTTTCATTACAGAGCAGTTGTATTTGTGCTTTTTTTCCCTCTTTCCTATTCCTCTGAGAAAAGGTTGTTTATTTGAGGCTGCCTGCATCTGATAGCTTTTTGTTTCCTGTGGGTCTGCTAAGCTTGGGCTGCTCCTACATCTTTGTTCTGCGTCAGTTAAAAAACACGCTGCTTCATTTCAGCTTCCCTGCTTACTAAACAAAACCGGGAACGCTCATAATCATGACAACCATGGATGAAAAGCTGTATGGTGTTTGGGATCACTAGATGGCTTGTAAAGCTCTTTTTGAAAAGCATTGCCTTTTGTGATGACTTTACGATGTAACTGTTCACAGGCGTCGATCGGGACTGCATATTGTGACCGCGACAGATAAGTCAAGGTCGAGAGCTATGCTTTGGAGTGGACTGGTAAAAGATTCTAAATGCCGTCTTGCACTGCTTCACATTATTCTTTCTTTGCTGTTCAAATGCCTGGATTGCATGATTTATACAACTGAGAATTAGGAAGAAGAAAAAGCTGTGAAAAAGGGCCTAAAAGCATGCCTGTTGGAACCTTACTCATGTAATGAATGAACTATGGAATTTGGAATCAGGAAGGATAAAGGAGATTCAGTACCAGAGGCTATGTATTACTTTTTTTTTTTAATGAAACTTAAATGGTAGTTCCGTGAAATATAGATGGGATGGAAAAACTAGTGAGATTAGAGAAGATGAACTAAAATGACTGAAATGTTTGTTATTCTGCACAAGGTCACAGGCACCTGGAGCCTATCCCAGGATACTTTGGGCACTAGGCGTGGTACACCCTGGACAGCATGCCATCCATCACATACACACACGCACACACACACTACGGGCAATTTGGCCTGGAGTTGTGAGGCCACAGTGCTAACAACTATGCCACCGAGCCACCCTTGGCTTTCATAATTCTACATAAAATACTGTATATAAAATGATAATATGCCTGAAAATGCACCTATCCATTGTTAAAGCAATAATTCTGATTCATGTCATGGAGAAGTAATGAATCTTCTTGGGAAAAGACAAAAGGTACTTTGTTCTCCAATACAATGAGGAGAATTGTTGTATAGGACAGAATTTCTCTAAGGATCGAAGATATCTGCAGAAGAATGATTCTGTAAATCTACAATAAGATTGAGCCAGAGTGCTCAAAGAGGAGCTTTTACTTTTTCTGCAATTTCTAATCATGACTCTAATATAAAGCATTTTCAGCAGTTAGATTTTTGCAATAAAATGAAGAATGATATATCCTAATCCGCACTATTATGTAGGGCAAGGATCTGTAACGATGTGGAGCTGCTTTTCTTTCAATGTCCATGGGAATCTTGTTACAATAGATGAGATTATGGACTTCCTGAAGTGCCAGGACATTTTAAATGAATAGTCGTCTGCCTCGACCAACCACTTTCCCGCTAACTCATGGTTGAATGTTCAAGCAGGAGTGAGATCCAAAATACTGTATGTCCAAATCCATGCAAAAAATGATTCAGTGACCACAGGACTGAGCATTTGACAAGGGTCTGACATAATCTTTATTTAAAACATGTGAGATGAAGGTCTAGAATCTTGGATAAATTTTGTATTAGCCTTTAAAACACCTTTTTTTCCATTACTGTAATTTATAAATATACTGTACATTTGGGTAAGGACTGTGCAAGTAGAGTGCCATATGCTTTTTTTTTTTTGCCAAATGTACAAAAAACATTTTGACTGAGCAAAAAAAAAAAAAAAAAACTGAAGGCAAAGAAATAACACAGATGCATATGATCATGTGTTTTTATGGTTGTTTTCGGTTGTTTCCGTAATCAAAATGTAATAATATGCGTATTTCAATGTCATTTCCATATTCTAAAAAAAATTATATTTAAAAAATAATGACAACTTTGGTTCTACCGGATGTTTCCAAAAAAAACAAAAAACAAATGCACAGGTTGATGTCTAATACACGCTGGCAGCATGTCCATACAGTGGAACTTAGGATAGCGAGCATAATTCGTTCCGGAAGCGTCCTCGCATATCAAAACACTCGTAAATCAAAGCAAATTTCCCCATAAGAAATAATGAAATGAAGATTTTTAAGAATCTTCACCTTATGAATCTTCAAACTTTATGAAGATTATTCATTCCACAACAAAAAATATATAAAAGATATATTCCACAACAAAGAAATATATAAAAATAATTAATACAAAATATAAAGTAAAAAATTAAACAAATTAACCTGCACTTGCGTGTTTTTCAGGTCAAAATCTGTTTAAATTTGCTCTTCTTGCAGATCACTCACAAACCGGGTTACTCGCAATCCGAGGTTCCACTGTATAAGCAGTTTTTGGCGCAGTTTTTGGCGCTGTTATGTTGAGAAAATGAGAGTACACAAAAGTGCAAAGTACAGCGGCTTCATTTCAGCACATGGTTTGCTTTACAAATAAAGGTTTAATTTCTCTCATATTTCTAGTCTGAGATTAAAATAACTAGCCAATTTTTTTCCCCCATATGCTCTTTGTTCATCGTATCTCATAAGGGTGCCAGTATTTATGGAACTATAATGAGTCATAATTAGCCCTGCTTTTTATTCATTATGGAAGGGTTCAATGCTCGATCCAAACACCCATGACGCATGAGTGTTGGTCGTTGTCGTGTGCTATTACCCAGAATGCTCTTCTCCTACCTGTTGATAGCAGCACCAGTGGGATTGAGCCCACACACACACACACACACACACACACACACAATCTCTACCTAAAAAGAGCAATGCAGCACCGGTTCCAACAATGATACAGTTGATCTGCAACTGCCTTTGTTGTACAGTATTTCCATACTTTGCTGTCATTCTGTCGAAGACGTGGACAGGGCCTACGAGATTGACCTTTTCATGTTTGTGTGTGTGTGTGCAGCACGGATAGTGAAGAGCAGGCAGTGGTGTGAGATGACCCCGTGTTCAGAGGGAGAAATCTGTGGCCTGCTGTTCAATCACTCCGGCTGGACTTGCACCAAGGGAGGAGGACGAATAAAAACCGTCACGGTAAGAGCTTGTGACATTTTGCTGTCATGATTAGGATGTTGTGTCACTTGAACATAAAATTCAGTGTCAAAAATATGTTAGCGTATGTGAGCAGAACATAAATTCAAATTTCTATTTTATTTCTCACCGGCACAACCATACACAGTTTGATATCTGCAGTGAAATGCTTAGGATCTACATATAGTGTGCATAAAAAAAATCCAGTTCAGTTTTGCTTATATATAGCTTAAACAATAGGTATCTGTCACAAAGTAGCTTTACTGGAATCAAATTTCTGGATATGTTTAAAAATTATCAGATGTTTAGGTTTAAAAATTTTATGCTTTGTCAATTTATATGGCGGCACGGTTGGGTTCGATTCCCGCTATGTGCATGGAATTTGCATGTTCGCCCCGTGCTCGGTGGGTTTCCTCCGGTTTCTCCGGTTTCCTCCCACAAGACACAAAAACATTCAGGTTAGGTTAATCGGCGTTCCCAAATCGCCCATAATGTGTGAATGAGTGTGTGAGTGCGTGTTTACAGTCTGTGCCTTGAGATTGATCGGCACCCCATCCAGGGTGTACCCCTGCTCGCACCCAAAGTCTCCTGGGATTGGGATTTTGCATTAAATTAAAAAGAAAATTGTTAAATTTAAACGTTTTTACTAAGGGTCACTGACTTTTTCGACCGCACCATATATTTTGTGCCCAAAAATGCATGTGTGTACATTTCTGTATCAATGAAAGAAAGAAATCATGGCACAGCAATACGTTTACTCCATCCTGTGATCTCGTGATACATATTTAGACAGCATTGCTGTTTTCAGTGTATGGTGTACAGAAATATGTGCTGAGGTCATGCACCCAGAGACACACACACACACACACACACAAAACGAGAGAGAGAGAAATGCTGATCATGTCCTAGATTTTTCCCCTCGGTTTATTTCAGTCTGCACCCCTTCCAGCGCTGTTGTGCCTGTGTCATTGTGTGTGTGCGCGCGTGTGGGTGCAACCCTACATATGCATTTATGGCCGTTAATTAAAACACCATGTTTTTGTCCATTTGCGCTTGCGCATGGTACATCCTCCATCCTTCACTGTACACTATACGGTATGTGTTCCCGAGTATGTCAGCATCTGAAATTGTAATTTGCTAGTATTAAAAAGCAGCTGCGACATTAGTCATAAATTAATCATGGCGGTAATTATGCATTAATCACACTAATTATGCATTCAGAGCGTTGCTGCTGTGTGTCTGATTCTCCACCATCTACTAAAAAGCCAAGAGCACTTTAGCAGCGTAGTGTTTTCCACTCCGACGTTCCTTCTGAGCGCTCGAGGTGGACAGAAATCATAAGGTAAACATCACGCGTAACGATATTTACTTTTGCTGCAACATGTTTGTTTTTTTGTTTGTTTTTTTGTTTGTTTTTTTAAATGAACATATATAGGGCTCAGGATTGTGCAGTATAAAGTGACATATCCTTTTCTTCAGCACAACCTAGGCAATATGATGGACTGTATTTGATTTCATATTTACCGACTATACAAAAATGACTGAGCAAATAAATGAAAAAAAAAAACGGGTCACATACAGTAGGCAAAGAAATAACACATACACACAATCGTGTTTTTTTGGCTATTTCTATGACGGAATATATTATATGTTTGGCATTTTTGGGACCTCATTTCCAAATTCCAAAAATAATAACTTTTCTTTAACCACCTGCCACCTGACACATCCGAAAAGCAAACCCAAACACACAGTTTCAAATCTGAAGCCTCCCCGTTAACACACACCAAGACTTCCTTTCATATAATTATACTGTATATATATATATAAACCTTTCTTTTTATCCACGTATGCAATTTTTGTACATTTTGCATTGTTGATTGTTCCATTGCCGTGAGGTTTACAGTAGCCGTCCATAAGGGCAGATTCACTGGCTGCCAATCACAGCTAGAGGCAAAAACCACTCTGATTGGTCAATAACGACAGCCGATTAAAACAGAGAAAAAGCCTTCAGTTAAGCCTTCAAGTGACACATATATTTTTTACACAATTTATTGCGAATCTTTATTATATCGAATTCATTAACATGTCAAATGTTCAGCCTGTTCTTCCAAAGATTTCGAACCCGTCCTCTCAGTGACTCTCCGGTTTATCAGATATTTTCAGTCTGTATAAGCAAATGACTTATTTTATCGCTGCGGTGTTTCTGTTCTGTTTAGTTGCTGGTGTGCAGGGCGATGGGAAAGGGAGGGCTGAGGGCTCCCTACTGGGCAAACAATTCACACCTCTCCACAATAACATTGGTACGGTGATAAAAAAGACAGCATGACAAAGCTGTTTTAATAGTGTAAACATCCCGTAATAAAATCATAAACCTAGTAGGCTACAGTACTGTGCAAAAGTTTTGAGCCATCCCTCATTGCTTCATATTAAATAGAAAAAAATATATTTAAAAACATTACTATGAAAGGTTGTGAAGTACCTAAAGGTACAATTTAAAAGTCGGTTGTTTCTCCTGTAACAAGCTCAGCAGCGGCCTCATTTCCCCTCTCGTCTGTTCCAACCATTCAGCATTCAGCATCACCGGTATTCTAATCACCAGCCTGATCATCTCTCGTCATCATCTGCTTCTCACTGGTGACTGACGACTTAGGTGCTACTGTACGTTAGATGCTTGTTATGCTTGAATGATTCGTAGGACACTACAAACAAAAACCATTCAGCTGAAATTGCTCAGGAACCGGGACTGGACTGAAAATGAGAGACACAAAAAAGTCCTGGAGACCTCAAGACTGCAGTGAGAAATACTGTACAAGAAAGAGTCTGGCTCTTTGGAAGCAAAAGATAAAGAAATGAGGGGGTGATTTAAGATTTTTGCACAATGTTGTTGTTTGTCTTTCGGCTGCTCCTCGACTGAGCCATCAATGCCACTTCGAGATTTTTGCACAATACTAGGTAGGTAAAAATATCATAATAGCCCAGGGTATCTATTTTTATATGAGCTATTAATCACTTCTGTGGAGCATCACATCCTACATAGATTCAATGCTGAACAAGGACACCCTTAAAACAGGTGGAAAAACCCATTTTTAGCCTCTGGTTAAAAAAAAAAAAAGTAGATTTTTAATAACCACAGTTGGTTATGTTACCCCTTTACCATCATCATCATCATCATCATCATCATGTTCTTTTAATTTTCTTTTGGTGCAAAAACATTTATTGTTTTTTTTTTGTTTTGTTTTGTTTTTTAAACACATCCTAGTATATACCTCTTCCAAACGGTTGAGATGTCACTTCATGGTAAAAGTAACAATACCTTTTATAAATACTGTACCAAGAAAATCTGAAAAAACCTGACATGAAAAGCTAGCTTGTGGTTGTGCACTGTTTTTTAACATTAAACACTGTTTATTTCTTGTGCTCTACCAAAACGTTGAGCAGAAAGTTAGAGGGTTGAGAAAGAAATAACACATGACAGACCTTGCCGGTGTAGGAACGTAAACGCTAAAGTGGCTAGGTTTTATATAACCGGTCCGGACTGAAGTGTGTTATTCCGTTTATACAACAGTTAACATACAGTCCAGCTGCATCATTCACTGCATTAATGAATCATGCGTGGCATTTTTCACACCGGTTATTGTTGATCGTTAGAGAACATACACAAGGCAAGTTCCTGTTTATGCTTTTGTTGTATCAGTTTCTTTTCATTTCTTTTTTTTCATCTCTTTTCTAAAAAACTACACGTATATGCGTCACATGTGACTGAGAAACTGAGAATTTTAAACTCCTCCATGCTGAAATCTCTCTCATGTCAGGAAATGTGAAACGCCCACTAGCACAAAGCTTCAAACAACAACACATTTTTAAATGTTTATTATTAAGCGTAGGTTATGTTGAGCATGAGCTGCACAAGTCTGTGTGAATGAGATGTTACTATAGAAACAACGAGGCATTAGAAACAGCAGCTTAATGAAAATCAATTGTTAATCAATTGTCAATTGTTAATCGGAACTACTACCTCAGCTGTACAGTTATATATACAAATCAACATTGTCTGGCCGATCAAATCCCAGAATTCAATCCTGCCGTATTGCGTAACTGTAACCAGTCAGATGTGTGACGTTCAGTGGTTTTTTTTTTGTTTTTTTTTTAGCAAATAATATCAAAATATTTTCTGCTTCTCCTTAACACCTGCTCCAGTAGAGGCTTCATACTCATTTTTGCTTTAATAGTCGAATTTATATAGACGGCAGTTAAAAAGGCTACCTTGACATTTTAGAACTTTTAACCGAAAGTATTTCTCTATAAAGTGGTCCGGAAGTATATTCCATCATCGTGATTGTCGCCATTATGCCTGCTCTGATTTACATTTCCCTCGCTCTGTAATAACCAGAGCTCGGCTCCGCTCGCCGTTCACATAAAAGGTGTAGGAGCCCCGCTCCTATAATCTCTCCCTAATTTAACCCCTGAGTAGAACTGCATTAAAAATTTAAGTGCTCATCACAGAAACGAATTTGCAAGACTTTAAGACCTCTCTAAAGATTACATTTGTTCCACAGGAACAATAAATAACTTAAAACAAGCCATCAAAGACAAGCGTGCATAATAAAGCATGCACAGTGTAGGTCTACTTTAAAGAAGCATGGAAAGCAGCGTCTCGCAAGAACGCTTTTAATGACAGGAGATATGATTTTAGAGATATGATATATTATTATAATTGGGGAAGAACCGCCTGCTTAAACACTATACTATAGGAAGTGGCCATCTCACTCCAAACACCAACCGCAGCTTTTCACTGCACTGCACTTTCTAAGGTGAGATGATGTTGTTTACATTTACATTCATATTCGTGGCATTTGGCAGACGCCCTCATATAGAGCGACTTACATTTTTATCTCTTTATACATCAGAGCAGTTGAGGTTTAAGGGCCTTGCTCAAGGGCCCAACAGTGGCAGCTTGGTGGTGTTGGGGTTTGAACCAGGGATCATATGAACGTAGCCCAATGTCACTAAATGTTAAAAAAAAAAAATGCATGTACTGCATATATATATATATATATATATATATATATATATATATATATATATATATATATATATAAAAAAAACACATATACAAATAAATATGCATATTATGCATAAAGTTTTAATGAAATTCTCAATTTTTAAAATAATTAAAATCAAGATAATCAGAATAATCTGTTATTTTTTGCAATGAAATTGCTTTACAAGAATCAATATTTAATATAAAGTCCTTTTATTCCTTCAAACCAGATTTCACTATTTTTTCAGCTAATTAGCACAACACTTCAGCCAAATAGGCAAGAACTAATTAGTGACATCGCCTGTTTTGTGCTCAGTAAGAGCTATAATACATGGCATATGTTGTCTTCATACAGTATGTTTGTCCACCACTGGACATAGAATATGAACATGGGCAAAGTGTGCACAGTTATAATGCACACTAAAGGTAAGTATGAATCTAAGTGTCCAAAGTAGGTATGGAGACAGAAAGAAAAGTTTGTGTTCTTAAAAAAAAACTACCAATGAAAAAAATTCTTGCAGTATGTATGTAAAAAAAATGTGGTCATTTATACCACATATACTGTGCAGGGTCACAGAGGGCCTGGAACCTATCCCAGGAAACACCCTGTATTGCATCCCAACCCATAACAGACCCCAAGCAGACATACTGTACACCGGGTCACAGCATGTGGTTAGTTTTGGAACACCAAGCAACCTACTGTGCACGTCTTTGGGGGAGCCATTCCGCCGCCTCAATCCAAAGCAAAATCCAGTCTGCTTCTAACAATAGTTTAAATAATCATATTGCTACTAATTACAATTACAACTAATTATGCTGATTAATTCTTTAGTAGACTAGAGTACTGGAGCAAGGATTTGATGCTTTCATCATCATGGTCGAGGTTCGATTCCTGATAGGAAGCTCAGAGGGTTGCGTCAGGAATATGATCCGGCGTAAGACCTGTGAAATATGCGGTCCCGGTGGTCTGCAGTGGGAAAAGGAGGGGGGGGGAATTATCTTGCTGCTTTAATTCCAGCAGTGTTTGTGTTTGTGTTGACACCTGTGAACGTGAAGTGTATGTGTGCACAGTTTTGCTTCTTTATTTCTAGAGCGCAGGTGGTCTGTTGTAAGTATCTTCTGTTGCATGTGTGTGTGTGTGTGTGCGCGTGTGCACACGCAAGTGTGGTTCCAGTTTACATTAGCCTGCAGCATCATATCTTGCCGCGTGTGGCAGCTGCTGGAGATTTCCTGCTCGTGTTTGTCATATCACATAATCAAGTCTGACACCTTGGAAGAGTGTGTTTCCACATGTATGTGTGTTCGCCTGTGCTTATATATAAGATGCGCACTTTTACGGCTGCGTACTGACTCGATGGTCGCGTCTGTGCGGGAGCGCTTTCTGCTTTGCTGCGTGCACCGGCAGTCTGTGCCGCGGCCGTGTCGTCGTTACAGATTTGTTATCGAGGGTTTCTGCTGGAAAGCAGAACATTTGCTGTAGTGTTATTGTTGTTGCGCGGCGCTCACACTGTGTAATGAAGGGTGTAAGAGCGTTGCCCTGAGGTGGAGTGAAGCGCACATGCCAGTCCTCCTTATTCTCAAGGGAGAGGCCCTGTTTTATCACCCTCGGCTCAATACGTGTTCAGATGCCTAGTATTTTAGGACCATTTTCAGATTGTCATTCTCACAAACCCAACTATACGAAACCGTCCAAAGCACTGACAACAGCAGTGGTGGATTTAGCGGATTTATGCTAAACGCTGGTGGCGCGGTGGCTTTTCTGGTTAGTAATGCCTAGATTCCTGCCTCTGGTCTGTGTGCATGGAGTTTGCATGTTCTAACGGGTTTCCTCCGGGTACTCCCGTTTCCTGCCACAGTCCAAAGACATTAGGCTAATTTGCGTTCCCAAATTGCTCGTAGTGTGCAAGTCTGTGTACGTGTGTGTGCCCTGTGATGGATTGGCACCCCGTGGTACCCTGCCTCGTGCCCTAAGTCTCTTTGGAGAGGTTCCATGCCCCCTGTGACCCTGAATACAGGATAAGGCGGTATAGATGAGTGAGTGAGTGAGAAGCATTTTGGTCATTTTATAATGATTTTAACGAAGAATAAACTTGATTATGTTCCAAAATTACATAGCATCTATAACATTATAAGCATTGCAGCAAGAGCTGTTGGCTATGGTGGAGTTGAATAAAGTCTTTAAGTAGAGTTTGTTGGAATAAACTTATGTTGTTTACCATCAATTTCCATTCGGTGTTTAACTTTGTGATGTAATCCCAAACATTGAGTTTGAACCAGAATGAAAAACACGAAAAAGTCTCTGAAATTCAAATTTATCCGGGAGACGACAAGAACCCTTGCCCCCACCCACCCCGCTTTAGTTGAGAAACTCTTTCACTTAGTGTGTGTGTGTGAGAGCCTGCACTAAATGTTATGTAAAGATGGTTAAGGCTCAGATGCACCACAGTGAGGCGTGCCCTCTGTAGCAGCTGGAGCACAAAACATCCCACGCTGCATGTTATGGGCGGCAATCCAATAAAGTGTGTACATGGATTTGTTGCATGCTTTTTGTGTGTGTGTGTACGCGTGCGCTCAGTTTTGCACACTCCTGCACCTGCAACCTTTCTAAATCCGGCCCTCCCTCAGGGTGTGTGTTAGGAGAGAGGAGAGGCAGAGCCAGGTTCTGACCCTCTAATGGAGTTAGCATATGCAGGATGCTGAAGCTCGGCCAGACATTAATATAGATCACCCACCAGGGCCCCGAACACACGGTGCCATTTGTCTTCACTAGTGAACTGCTGAAAGGTTCAAATTTGCTGTATTCTCCCGAGTCAGGTAGCGCGGCACCACACGTGCTGTAGAAGCGGTGAAGGAATGCAGGCAGCTCACGCCTGTTCCTCGACTAAGCTCACAGCCCATACCGATCAGAGGTAAAGCACTAACAAGGGCTTCGCTTTAAACCTCGTGTTCCGTTCATGTGCGTAGCAACAGATGGTGCATCGGCTTTAGAGCTTATGGAAATACATACACTTTTAGAATTTATTTGAAATCATCCAGGACAATTCATTTTACTATGAATGATTAAGCAGAATTTGTGTTTACAGAATTGGCATATAAAATCCCTGCCCATGGGTGAACATTGTTCATGTTGGTGTGCGTGCGCATGCATATTTGCAGGTTACTGTATGGAGTTATGGAAAAAGAATTATTGCATTGTTTTGTTTTGTTTCCGATTACATGTATCATTTTTCATTTATTTGCTTATTTATTATAAAATATGAATATGAGCATTTCTCATTTTTAGTAAAAAAAAAAAAAAAAAACAGTAAATGCATGAAGCGGTAATAGATATTTTATTTTTGTACGGAACTACCTGTGAATGTGTAATAAAAGTGAAATGTAAGTATAAACAGTTCGAAAGAAGGACATACAGTATTTCTGGCAATTGCATTCTGCTCGATAAAGGTTATACAAGAAGTTCTCAATAACATGAAATTTTTTTTTTTGGTCTTATTAACAAAAATGAAAGAAAAAAAAAAAGAGTATCTGGTACCTTGCTGTTACAGCATAAGCATTTATACAAACTATGTGTAGAAATTCCCCGACATTTATTATAAACATTCTGTTTCGCACACTGTACGTCCGCAACACATTGTAAATACAAGATGGGCAAAAAGTCAAAAACAAAAAATTTTTATAAATGAGTTAGAGCAAATGCGTGAATTGACACGTTCTAACTTCATGACACTTGTGTATACATTGAAATCAAGTCTGATTTCCTATCATGTCAGAACTGATGTTACATGCTAGGAGGATTGTGTGCTTTAGTGATAAAATACCTATGAATCCATATAAGTGGGGAAAAAAAACTATGGATTCTTATAAGGAAAAATTCATAAGAATCCATAGACAGGGATGTCTAAGTGAAAAAATGCCTATAAATCTTTAAAAGGTAAAACACCTACGGATTCTTAATAAAGAAAATGCTGATGGAGCCGTATACAGTAAGAGGAAATGCCTACAGTCTCAAAAAGGAAAATGTTAGTGGATCCATATAAATTAAAATACCAGTAGATCCATATAAGTGAAAATGTCTATGGATTCTTATAAGGGAAAATACCTATGGATACTTATAAAGAAAATGCAAACAGATCCATATAAGGGGAAATGCCTATAGGGGAAGTGCCAGTGAATTCATATAATAGAAAAAGCCAGCGGATCTACAGTATATACGGGAAAATGTCTATGGTCCCTCGTAGGGGGAAATGCTATTGGATCCATGTTTGATGAAAATGCCTGTTGATCTTTATAAGGGAGAATGCCTAATGATATACAGTACAGGGAAAATGTCTCCATGGATTCTTGTAAGGAAAATGTCTGTGGATCCTTATAAGGGGAAATGTGTATGGATTTCTGTAAGAGAAAATACCTACTGATCTTTATAAGGGAAAATGCCAATGGATTCTTATAAAGGTGCAATGCTTAAGAATACATATACAGGGAAAATGTGTTTGGATCCAGGTAAATAAAAATGCCTCTGGATCCTTGTGAGGTGAAATGTCTACGGATCCTTTTATAGATCTACTGGCATTTTCCCTTATAAGTGAATATGCCTCTTGATCCTTATCAGGGACAATGTCTGTGGATGCTTGTAAGGGACAATGCATAAGAATTCATGTACAGGGAAAATACTTGTGAATCCATATAAGGAAAAATGCCTTACAGCTGAAATGCCTAAGCATCTATATTGAGGGACATGGCCTATGAATGCATATACAGCCAGGGACATGCATATGGATAAACGTATGGTAAAAATGCATGTGGAACTGTACAAGGTAATAAACACCATAAGCAAAAAAGGAAACATCATCGTGCTGGACGCATGTAGCATTATTGAACTATAGTGATCTGTGTGCTGGTAAATATCGCTCATAGAAATGCTGGAATATATTCATGGTGTTTTTATAGAGCCAGTTCAGGTTGGGTGCACTTCATTATTTTTATTAGTTTAAATTGCTTTTAGAGCCAGGGGATTTGCATTGGGCAGAGAGAGAGAGAGAGAGAGAGAGAGACAAAGAGTGCAGGGGTTGTGTGTGGTCTACAGACTCCTGGACGAGCTGTTTAGAGACATTAGCTCAGCAGAATGACTATCGGGAAAATGCTGAGTCATTCGGTCAGGTGTTCGATGGTGACCACGCAAGCAAACTGTGACCGAAACTTTTCTTGGTAGCATGACGTGACCTTGAGGGTAAGAAGTGTGCTCTATAAATAAACTAAATTCTAAATAATAAAGAGATTATAGCAGTTATTAAGCTGTAGTCACGCGCACACACACACACACACACAAACATCTGTGTCTGGCTGACTTTAGCACAGTGTGTACAAATTGAGTCTTAACTATTGAACAGCGTGTTTGCTATAGTGTAGTTATGAACCTGTTTTGGGTCACTGTTAATGGAGGATTCGTTAAAAAAAATGTGGGTGAACTTTTCGGTGAAATGGTGTTTGGTTGGTTGCTTTTGAAATGGGTGTCAGCACTTGAACAAGCAGAGGTCATTCCCTGACATGTGTGGCCTTTGTGGCATCTCCGTACCATGACAGCTTCAGAAGAGAGAAAAACAAAGAGGCTTATTTGGAATGTCAGACTGACTTTTTTTTTTTTTTTTTTTTTTTTGAGTGAGAGAGAGTGTGTGAGGGGCGGGGGAGGTCAGATTTTTTTTTTTTTTTGTCCGCTACTTTAGCACTTTAGCCAATTCCCATCTGTTACTCAGACGCCTCTCCCATCAAGGCTACAACCACCAACCAGGAAGGGCGAATAATGGCACGCGTTTCCTCCAAGACACCGCTTGCTTCCACACCATACGGAGCGGCATACAGTCACACACTCTTACTCCTTCCACTTGCATGAGCTCACAGATGCTCAGGAATGGCTCGTGTCGTCGTGAGTGATGTGAAAGTGCTGGAATGCGACTCATCCCTTCCTCCCTAAGAGAGCTTCTTGAGCTACTGTACAGCATCACCTCGGATTCGACCTTGCAATCGCAGATGATAGGCTGAGCTCATTAGTTATACCCTGATTGGATTCGAAAATCACCTTTCACGTTGTGGTGACCAGATCAAGTATGAAAATGATCGATTCCTTATGCTCCCAGAACCGCTTTTATCCTTTTTGAGTCCTGGAATATACCCATGTTATCAAGGGGAAAGAAAATCCGTAGATGTGACACCCTGATCATTCAGTACATTCAGGTCACCAGCTGACTTCATATTATTGGCACATAACAGCCCTGACCAACTGACCAACACAGCTTGTACAGTGGGTGCTACTGTATGCATGATCGGTGCATCGCTTCATGTGCTTCCCTTCTTACCCAGAAACGCACATCACATTGGAACAGGGACAATCAAGACTGATCAAGTCCAATCTTTACCACCCATAACAAACTGAAGCTTTGTTTTATTTTTTTATGAGTCTCACTAACACATGGTTTTCTTCTGACCATACGGCTGTTTAGTCAGGTTTTTTAAAATCACATTGGGTGTGTATAAGGAAATTTCACGCATAAATATAGTTATGTTTTTTCACTTGACTTCATTCGTATGCAACTTCATTCACAAAGTGTCCTCCATTCATGAGTTCTTTTTTTTTTTCCACGACCACATTTCTTCCATAAAGTTTATAGTTCAGTTTTGATAATGTGTTAAAATGTTCTCAACATTCCAGTTCCAGCAATTTCAAATCTCCTTTGTTGTTGTTGTTGTTGTTTTTTTTGTTGCTTGATACGACCTGATAATTTGTCACTTCTGAAACAACAACCTATTTCTGGTTAATATGCATACATTATAAACCGTAATTATTAGAAGATAGATTTTAAACGTCACACAATGTTGCATCAGATAATGTGCCAACCACACCTTAGCCTAAATCCAGCAATCTATCTCTTAAGCGTCACATGACGGCTCATTTCTTTCCTAGGATACCATGCTTAGCGTACGGTAGTTGGCAGGTGTAAGACAACCTTTAAAAGACATGATTGAAAACAAGGTTGAATTTTTCCCATTGCAAGTAAGGATGGAACACTGATGATGAGGTTTGTGATGCTTACAAGTTTTTTGCGAAACCTGTTACAGCCATCGAGAGCCATGGAACAAGAACGCGAAATTCATTGACGAACCCTTTGAAGAGCGTAATTAGCCTGTTGTTTCTATAACTGAGAAGTAACGACGCTTTGAAGACAACTGTGGATCTTGTTCCAGTAGCAGAACTGCAAATTTAATGAAATTGCTTATTTTGCTGTTCAGCTTCATGATGAACTGATTTAACGTTATTTGCTAGTCATGATGTGAGACAGAAGTGTCTCAAAAGAAAAGCGACCACAGGAATGAACTCTTAGTGGCTGTTTTTGTTCTCTAGTGAGAGCTACATATTGAAACCCATCCTTTTCTTGAAAGTGGAACATGCATTACAGTCAAAGAGATCCTAACTAACCATTTCAACTAGCTGAATGAAACATTAGAGCTCTAATATCATTCCTTAACATGCCTACAGCATCTGGTGCATCTTTTTTTTTTTTTGGATTTGTGTTACTAGGGGCACTGGTGGCTCAGTGGTAGGTGTTTCGCATCCCATGCAGAAGGCCTGCATTCGATTCTCAGCCAGTGCCCAAACCCCAGCCACTGGATGCCGTGCCAGCGCCAAGCCTGGATAAAATGGGAGGGTTGCGTCAGGAAGGACATCCGGCATAAAACCTGCATGTGCAGATCGGATGGTCTGCTGTGGCAACCCCTTCCCGGGAGCAGCCGAAAGACCAGGATTTGTGTTACAGAAATGTTCTTATAATACCGTGGAGCAAGCTATTATTACAGTAGAGGTTGAGGAATATTTTTTAAGGAATATTATTGACTCTAACCAGTTTCAGACCTGTTAATCACATACAGACTGTCCTAATAACTGTGCCTATGCATTGAATCTACATTATTTATCTTTTTTACTTTCAGGCTGAATTTTGTCTTTGCATTAAATTCAACCAATAAAAGCGATATAGCGAAGTATAATAGCGTTGTAGATTACAAAGAATGAAGGAGCAGTGTCAAAAACGGAGTGAGCATCGAGACGGAGAGACGTCGGAGACGCAACAGTCAGGCGTTTAATCTGGGGAGCTGTAGCTCACTGAGACACTGAGGCTGATCTGATGGGGTCAGAGTGAACACAGAATCTCATACAGGAGTGTGTGTGTGTGTGTGTGTGTGTGTGTGTGTGTGTCCCCTCCTCCCTTTCTTCCTTCCCTCGCTCCTTTCTCTGCAGTTGCTTTCTGCTCACGTCTCTCTTGGTTTGCCCACGCATCCACCCGCCTCCGTTAGAGGCTACTAAATATCTGAGGCATAGGGGAATTGCCAATCCTCTGAGAGTCTGTACCCTTTCCAACCTTGCTCTCTGCTGGCTTTTATCGAATGCATTTATGAAGCCAAACACTTCTGGCTCGCCAGGTCGGCTGATTTGATTTTTCGCTCGCGCTCCCATTCTCCAGGAGGGAGTTTATGAAGGAGGAGAGGGTGTGGGGGGGGGAGACGGATGCATATGCGGCATTCCGGTCCCCAGAGCAAGCGTGACACTGCAGAGCGCTGCTTAATACGCCACCGACAGTCTGCTTAGCCATGCTGGAAGTACTGTTGTTGTTGTTTTTTTGTTTGTTTTGTTTTTTTGCTTTTTTTTTTTTCCCTTTGACAATTGAAAACGTGATATGTCAATTAACAAAGAACTGATATTTGGTAGGCAGTTAGTACAGATGGAGAAATGTACTGTATAGATCCGCAAAAGGTTACACTGAATCACTGAGCAGACCTGATCTTTTCTCTTCGAAATATGATCACAAAATCCAATTATTTCATAAACAGAGATTTGTTCGGACCTGAAATGGCTTCTGCTCTCAAATACCGTGCAAGTTTGCAGTGAGCCGGAATTCACATGCATACAAGGTTTAAGAGGATAAAGAGCAGGAACCTGTAACGAAGAATAAGAATGCAATCTCGCATATGGAGGAAAACTTGAAAACTTACTTCAGAGAGCAAAACTGCATGGTTTTTGAAAGAAGTTAAATTGATTTATTTGAATTTCTAAAATTTGTGATAATTAACACACAATACTTTCTTGCACAAAAAAAATGTGCTAAACATTACAATTTTATGCAAGCAAATAAATGTCCTTATGCCCTTTGCTGTCAGTATCCAGGGACTACATTGTTGCAAATGTTTCCAATGTTACCACCTGTAAAGTCCATTTGTCGTGCATCACTATAATAAAAAGAAAAGAATTTCCAACATACAAGATATAGATATAGTAAACAATCTGAAGAAGAATATTTCGAAATGCACTTTGTTTAAAACCAAAAAGCTAACAATATACAGAATACTACCTAGTCAAAAACAATATGAACATAATAACAAATTTTGTACCCTTATCAAGCAAAGAAAATGAATGAATATTACTGGAAGTGGGTTAGAAACTGAACTGCTGAACCGTCAACTTTGTAGCACAAATGTGGTCGAAATTACACTGCAAGTGACTTAAATGCTTGATGAAGTTGCATCATAAAACATCCTTAAAATCAGTAAAAAAAAAAAAAAATTTTTAAGTACCACTATGTTTAATAGTGAAAGTAAAAACTGTTTAAACACACAAGGTGACTAAACATCTGTGTTTCCATAGGGGACACCACTTGATATTGAGACTAATTAGAAAAAAAAAAAGGCTTAAATTGGCTAGGGAGCATAAATATTGGTGTACTGTATATCATGTAGCAATAAAATGAAGTCAGCTGACGACCTGAATGTAAAAGACGTGAGCAACCCACGAAAAAAACTCAATGATCTCAATACTGTGATCATTAAAAATACTTTTGGCATGCGCTCTAGTCAGAAGGGTCAAAAGAAATAAGAAGCTGAGATTCTTCGTTAAACATCATCGTTAACTTTATTAAGTCGACCTTATGCTGTTAAACATGCATGTCGGACAAGCTTACAGCAAAATATCAAAATATGTCCACCCCGTCATCCACGAATTCAAAGTAGAGGAAATGCATAGTATTTATATACAGTATATATTAGAATAGATATAGTATATTATAATCGCATGGTGATTATAAAATATACAATTTTCTTCCCTTTTTGAACAATATATTTTAGTCGATGTTAAAAGTCTGTTGATGATGATAAAATCTATATAAAAAAATAATATAGATAATAAAAAATGTGTCAAGAACAATGCACACGTGTCCACTCTGTCATAGAGGGATTGATTACAGGGTGGACATTTCTCACTAAAGTTAGCAATTAATGAGCACACGGTGGACTTTCACTTAGCAAAGTGATTCATTGTTAAGGGTGACTGTGTATTGTTTATCAGATATATTTGCAATTTCTGACCGGTTTCTATATTGATTAATATTTCACTATGACAGGGGGGGACATAAAATATGATGAAAAATCTAAAAATGTGAGTGTAGATATTTAATATACTTGTTTCACCCTTCATTGAAGAAGGAAACAATTCTATGGTCGAGTTGATGTCACTGATTACATCGGCCAGTTTCTGAAAGGAGCGGTTCCCCCAAAGTGACGGGGTGGACATCATTTTCAGGGACGCGTTCAAAATGTGTATTAAAAAAAAAAAAAAAAATGTTAACTAAATATTAAAGAATTAGTTTCAATATTAATGTTGTTTCACAATTTAAAAAATGGTACACAATTAGGCAAACACATTTCAAGAGACATTTAATTGTACTGATACTTTATGTATCTAAATATTTGCTCATTTATAATTAAAGCATGATTTATTTTTTTAGCAGTATGTTCTTGATAACTGGGTGATTCTGATGAGGACACCAAAGGCACTTTACAGTGATATTAATGCAGAACCACTGGCATGTCTGGCAAAAAAAAAGAAAAGAAAAAAAAAACCCTGAAACCTGCAGTGAGATATGGTGGAGGACAAGCGAAGCTTTGGGGCTGTTTTACATCTGACGGTCCAGAGGCTCTTAGGAAGATTAATAGTGTCATGATTTCTGCTAAGTATCTAAATATTTAATCTCTGAACAGGATGATGACCCAGACACACGACCAGATCAACACGGAAATGGTTGCAGGAATGCAAAATCAATGTTGTGCAAAGGCTGTTTGAGGAGGAGTTCTGAGTTCGAGTCTAATATTTTAGTGAAAAGTTGGTGATTTCTAAAAGGTTTCAGCAAGACAACAAAGAAGCTTTTGATGTAGAAGTGTATCTGTTTTGGAATAAACATCTAATTCACACAAGGATGTTCTCCCTCTCTCTCTCTCTCTCTCTCTCTCTCTCTCTCTTTCTCTTTTTTTTCTATTTCTTCTATGTCAAAAAGCCACTCAGGCTATATCAGGGCACTATTCTTGTATTCACTTAGGCTGCCTATAGCCCGCCACCATCATCTCCTTGCTTTGAACTACCATTTTCTCTTTATTTGTGTGAGCCCCGGCACATCCTTAAAGAAGCTTCTAGAGATGTTTGATGTGGGTCCAGTCCATCAGACCCTGATCACAGCGTCCCCTGTAGCACCGCTCTCCGAGGCTCTGCCCTGTGTCTCGTTATGTAGACCTTTCGGTCTGGTTAAATATCTTTCCTGTGATCCGAGTTCATTCGCGTTCTCATCAGGTCCCAAATGATGTAACAGAGCAGCATTCGCCGGATTGTCAAGAGATTGGGAATTCCCAGTCTGACAATTCCACAGTCGCCCATGCCCAGGAGTGTTGAGAGCGGTTCTTTCGAGATAGGAGGGATGGCAAACTCGCCGGTCTCCCCATCAATCACAGCGAAACTAGCCAATCATATCCATCTGTAAGCTCATGTACCATAAGTGGGAGATAGCTTTTTCCTTCCACTGGGCCTTGACTCTGGGCTTTTCAAATAGCTACAGTACGTTAACTGGCTTCACTTGTCAGTGAAAGTTTATGGTGTCCGCACAGGTCCTGTAGCAGCTCCCCGTTTGAATCAGGCAGTCTCCGAGGTCAGGGAGCTAAAAAAGTCATTAATGTCTGAAAGTACTGAATGTTTAAAGCACTAGTACAAAAATGAGTCCAAGAAAATCACAGCAGCAGGTTTTTAATTGAAATGTTTAAACGCTTTAAATACTTTAAACGCTTTGTTTTGTTTAGGTTGTTGTAGTCTACGTTCACATCAAAAGCCACATCAATTCAGATTTTTTTGGTTATGACCGTTCACATTCAGAAATACAACTGACTTTTATCTGGCTCCAATGTGGACGCATCTGTCCTTGGAAGCGTCATGCATGCGCACAGCAATATGTCTTTGCTTGCGGTATTTCAAATAAAACACATGATGAATTCCTGCTTCCACTCTAGTCAGTTCAAACAATGAGTGTGATTTCTGCAAAACATGCTTGAGATTTTGTTCAGGAGGATTTCCGTTGCGATCCACAAGGAAGAAAGCTAGACACCACATCCAGTACCAAAGTGACTCAGATCTGATTTTAAAAAGAAATATCAGATTTGTGCATTCAGACAGCTCGAAAAAAAAAAAAAAAAAATCTGTCCCACATTAAGGTAAAAAAAAAAAAATCTGTATCAAATTACAATAATGGTTAAAATATATAATAATAATAATAATAAATTTGATCAAATTGTGTGTTTTTGTGTGTAAAGTTGTTTTTTTGTTGTATTTAATAAAAATAGACCTTTGTAAACCTTCATGAATATAAAACTTTTCTTTTATTTGTGAACTTGAAGACCTTTTGCGTAGTATATTGTATGGTATTTGTACAATGCAAGAATTCAGCGCTATTAAAAAGGTACAGTATTTGCTCCCTCCGAAGACTCCTCAAGAAGCACATCTGACTTTCCCCCGCTGCGTTTTCATCGCCGATCTGCATCCCTGTGTATTTGTGTGCATTTGACATTCACTACAGAGCTCGACTCGATAAATAAGCACTTCATTAACTGTTCAGATCTGTTCTACATCAGAGCTCTGCTGTGCTCTGGAGCTCAGCTTGCAGCCATCAAAGGCGATAAATCAATCTTTAAATGGTTAACTCGGGCGAGTCATGAGGACAGAGAGCTCTACTCACACTTGGCTCCGACAGTAACCTTGGAGATGGACACTAGCACAAGTGTGTGAATGTGTGTGGGTTTTTATTCTTGAGCAGCGTGTCTAACACAGCCCACAAAGTGCAATGTTACCTAATGTGTGTGTGTGTGTTTTTTTTTTTTAATATAACATGTTGTCATGGTGATGATGTGCATTTCTCAGCTTTGGCACAAGTGGATAGATCTTCAGCTTAACATGGCTTCAGTCAATATCAGGATTCAGATTTACTGTAGACATTCTGGTCAACAGTGTGCATTTGGTAACGTCTGTAAGTGACCCATGAGAATGTAAAAGAGGTGCGTGTAATGCCAGGGAAGTATTTTTCTATAGTGATGATGCAAGAGAGATGAGAGCGTGGCATCTTAAACCAGCACAGAATCTTACGTTCTAGATTGAAGTGTTTTTTCATCAATTCATGAATTTATTTAAATATGCAGGATTTTTTCGGGTTAAAGTTGAAATTCCCAGCCAAGTGTTATTGTGTCATAAATTAGAAGATCCAATCAGGCTTCGGTATGCAAATGCCATGTGAGTGGCGCAGCTCTTCGGTTGCGAATGGACCTCTTTTGATTTTTACGTTCTGATTTTGTCCTGTCTCTGCTCGCTTCTTATTATTGGTTTGTTCACTGATTGCGTTCACTTGTTCTGTGATTATTTCTGATTCCATGCTGTACAGTTTAAAAAAAAAAAAAAAAAAACATTTTTATTTCTCATTTATGTGTAAAGGCAATGACCATTATGTTCTTTGAGTCATGAAATTGAACCTATCTGTATATAATACAGTCTGCGAAATGCCTACAGATACAATTTATAAATTGGTTGTTTATGTAACAACCTCGGCAGCGACCTCATTTCCCCTCTCGTCTGCTCCAACCACAAAGCATTCAGCATCACCAGTATACTAATCATCATCTGTACCTGTTTCTCACTGGCTCATGCCTCAAGTTAGATGTTTTTTTTAATGATTGAATGATTCATAGCTCACTGTGTGGCTTTAAAACAAAACAAACAAACAAAAAAAACATTCCTGTGAAACTGCTCAGGTACAGAGACTGGACTGAAAACAAGAGTCCAAAAAGGCCTTCAGGAAGCCTGGAGAACTATTTCTCAATACGACATGTATTAAAAATGCAAGAAAATCTGTGGTTTAAGATTTTTGCGCAGCACTGTACATATTTATACATTTCCAAAAAATAGGACATCCAACTAGCCTGTCTTTTTTCTCTTATTTTATTATTAATGTTATTATTATTATTATTATTATTATTATTATTTTGATCACAGAGAAATCACATTTTAATTGTGCCACGTCGACTGTAAACGCTTTAAAACATGCCTGCTCGATTGTAAAAGGACAAAAGCCTAAGATAGAATAGAGAACAAACTGATTGTAGTCGCTACCAAATGATAAGGCGAAGACATCTGTTTTTGGTCAGATAAAGAGAATCAGCTCCTCGTATATATGTGAGAACACGATGTACCGGGGACATAGATTATGTTGGCAGAGGAGTTTGTGTATAAAGTGGAACGGCCGGGAGAAGGAATTCACCTGCAACCGTTTGCTGTATTAGACGGGTCCTTCTGCAGCAGCTTCAGTAAACCTCCTAGCCAGTGAATAAATTACTTGCCTTTTGGATTTCCACCACATTATTAAGACAAAAGGGCATTAGTGTCTCGGTGGTAAGTGTCTCGCCTGTCAGGCGGGTGGCCTGGGTTTGATTCCCAGCCACTGCACGGAGTCGCGGTTCCCGAGCCCTGATGAAATGGGAGGTTTGTATCAGGGAGGGCATCGCGCACAAGACCCCTGCCGAGTTGCATGCAGATCGGACGGCCTGCGCCGGTGACCCCATGACGGGAGCAGCTGGAAGCCCATCAACAAATTATTAGGATTAAAAAATATATATAAATAAATAAATGTCTATTGTTACTAGGGAAACTTGAAATTATTCTGTCCTGATGACTTTTTAGTTTAAATTTAGCTAGAGCTTTACTTCTGCCAGACACGAAGCACTAACACTTGAGATTCCTTCCACAATGTGAAAAAAAATATATAAAAAAAAAAAACAATTAATACAAAAACTCCACCATAACAACAATTCCACACATATTAATTCATTTATTTGGACTATCCACCATACTACAGTAGTCCACTAGTGTAAATGAGCTAAAGTAATTAGCTCAGAATTAACATTAACTGATTTGCCTTGGGGCGGCACGGTGGTGTAGTGGTTATTTCGCCTTGCACCTCCAGGGTTCGCGTTGGATTCCTGGCCAGGTTCGACTCCCGTCTCTGTGTGCATGGAGTTTGCATGTTCTCCCCGTGCTTGGTGGGTTTCCTCCGCGTCCTCCGGTTTCCTCGCACAGTCCAAAGACGTAGATGTAGATTAGCTAACTGGCGTTCCCAAATTGGCCGTAGTGTATTTGTGCGTGTCCTGCGATGGATTGACACTCCGTCCAGGGTGTACCCCACCTTGTGCCCTAAGTCTCCTTGGATAGGCTCCAGGCCCCCCGTGACCCTGAATACAGGATTAAGCGGAATAGATGATGAGTGAGTGAGTGAGTGAGTGAGTGATTTCCTTGCAGAAACAGTAGCTCTACTCTCAGAGCTGCGGTTATAGAATATTAATCAACACTCTCAGAAAATTTCAGAATGAAGAAATCTACCAGCACTGTGGTGTAGCGTATAATATCGTGGATACCCTGTTATCGCCACATGTCTTGTTGATGCTGGTGGAGTCTGACAGGCACCATGTTTCCTCCATGGTAGCTTCAAGTGTATGTAATAGATGCTGACAGTGTGTTCTACCTCGTTTGCCTCATGCGGCTTGGGAAAAATGTTTTCCTGCTCTGTTTGTTATGAAAGAACGCTAATTAGATTCAATGCTACTGCTGATTCAAGCCAATTAGAGTATGGATGTTGCTGAGCTGGCAGGAAGCGCTATCGACATCGATTCGACGATGCCATTGTTATGTCTTAGATCACCACGGACATGACGTGATGCAACCGTGTTTGCTGTCGCAGAGAGTAAACGGTAAACACAACTGCAACACTCTCGTTCAAGTTCGTGACCACTGCCGGCGCCGCCGCCATCCACCACCAGCACACCACCGCGCGCCCCCGACGAAGAGCTGAAACACCTGGAGCCGTCGCTTCATTTGCACTAATGAAATCTAATATGCTCAATTAGCAGAGTACACATTAACAATCTGGGCCGATCCGCTAGCGAGGCAGTGTACCTATTCTTCATTCTCCACCCTCAGCCGTGTGCCCAGGGGCATCTGCCCTGCCATATTAGCGCGCACACTCCTGCTGGCGAGAGAGACAGAGCAAAGTGGTGGTTTCAAAGGATTTTATGCGTATTTACTCCTTCTTTGTATACATTGTCTCATTTGTGGGCTTTTTTTTTTTTTTTTCTTGTTGTCTTTTTCTCCCTTTCGGAAACTATTCAGACAGGATATGATTACAGATATACAGTAATGCTGTCTGATGTCTGTGGTGATTTATGCAAGTTTCATTTAATACAAACTGAAATAGTTTTGACCTTTTATGATGACGTAAGTCAGGTGGGCTTCTTTCTTATTGTGGTCACATGACCATACCATGCAACGTCTGTAGGGCTTGTGCTTGGAAATGAGCACCTTAACCACTGGAAGCATCAATTCTCTGTCCTTTTCTTTGCCATGTTGCAAGTAATGTAACTCGCTCGAAGCAGCTCGTTGTAACGCAAATCGCCTCGGATCACCTGTTGCTGAATATCCCATTCCAGATTTAGCCCCCTATCCAATGATATATGGTGGCATGTTGGTTTAGTGATTGAGCTCGATTCGTGCCTCTGGGTCTGTGTGCATGGAGTTTGCATGTTCTCCCCATGCTTGGAGGGTTTCCCCAACATACTATGGTTTCCTCCCACAGTCCAAACACATGCAGATTAGGCTAATTGGCATTGGCAGATTGTGACTGTATGTGTAAGCACTGACCTGTCCTACCATGGTTGTAAAATGAGAATAAATACAGTATGCTGTAATGGTAATCCCAACTGGCCTCCATGGTCCGTAGTTGGACTACAGATGTTCCTACATGGATGGAAGTATCCAATGTTATAATAAGCGCCAAGTGTCGATGTGAGGGTTTGTGTTCATTCAGCCGCTTACTGATACTTACAGGTTTATTTTCCACCCAATGGTGTTCTCGGCAGGAACGAGGTCAGGGATCTGTGCAGGCCACTCAAGTTCTTCCACGCCTACCTTTACAAACCATGCCTTTATATAACTAATCATGCTGAAACATGCTTGGGCCCCTTATTTCCAGAGTCAGGAATTCATAATGCTATAGCATACAAGGACATCTTGTGTGCTTTCAGTTATGTTTAGAAACGAGCCACATACATTGTACATAATATAATTTTCCCATACAGTGTACACTGTTGTTGGATTGTTGGAAGAAAGTTGTTGTTGGAGGGGGTTTTGGTACCATTCTTTATTCATGGCTGTGTTTTTGGGCAAAATTGTGAGTGAGCCCGCTCGCTTGGATGAGAAACAACCCCACACATGAATGGTCTCAGGATGCTTTACTGTTGGCATGACACAGGACTGATGGTAGCGTCACCTTTTCTTCTCCGGACAAGCCTTTTTCCAGATGCCCCAAACAATCGGAAAGAGGCTTCATCCGAGAATATGACTTTGCCCCAGTCCTCAGCAGTCCATTCGCCATACTTTTTGCAGAAGATCAATCTGTCCCTGATGTATTTTTTGGAGAGAAGTGGCTTCTTTACTGCCCTTCTTGACACCAGGCCATCTTCCAAAGGTCTTCGCCTCACTGTGCGTGCAGATGCTCTCACACCTGCCTGCTGCCATTCCTGAGCAAAAGTTCTGCACTGGTGACACTCTGATCCCGCTGCTGAATCCTCTTTAGGAGACGATCCTGGCGCTTGCTGGACTTTCTTGGACGCCCTGAAGCCTTCTTAACAAGAATTGAACCTCTTTCCTTGAAGTTCTTGATGATCCTATAAATTGTTGATTTAGGTACAATCTTAGTAGCTAGAATATCCTCGCCTGTGAAGCCATTTTTATGCAACGCAATGATGGCTGCACGCGTTTCTTTGCAGGTCACCATGGTTAACAATGAAAGAACAATGATTTCAAGCATCACCCTCCTTTTAACATGTCAAGTCTGCCATTCTAACCCAATCAGCCTGACATAATGATCTCCAGCCTTGTGCTCGTCAACATCACACTTCATAACATTCTGGAGTATATGCAAATTGCTATTATAAAAACTTAAGCAGCAACTTTTCCAATTTCCAATATTTATGTAATTCTCAAAACTTTTGGCCACGACTGTATATAACTCAAGGCATGTCTAACTATTATGAGTAGTCCATAAAGGTGAGTAAAATCTTTGTATAGGTACAGTACAGTCGTAATTATAGCTAAGTACATTATCCCACCTTCTCGTGTAAAGCCAATCCAGTCTGAACAGAGCTGTAGACGTCCATCACGTCCAGACAGACTCCCTCATCGTTATCACTTCGCTCTGTGTGGATTCCTCTCGCTCAGTCTGTCTCCTCTACCCTCCCTCTCTTTTACCCACTCACCTTGTTAGCCTTTTAATTAGCAAGAAGAGTTCATTGCAAGTCCCCTAAGTGCTGCCTCAGCTTTTTTCTTCAGCGTCCATGTAGCTCGATCAATAGCCAAGCATGTGTGAGGCCCAGACACTCCATAAAAGTCTTTACAAAGCAAATGAGTGGCAAGAGAAGCCAGCATTTGAAGCACCAGAGTTCGTTCTCTTTGTCTGCTTTGTTTATCCTACTTAAGACTTTTTTTTTCTTTTTTTAATCCTGCAGCAAGCCTTTTAAAAAAAAAAAAAAAAGATGACACTCTGGGAAGGAAACAAAGAGAAAAGGAAACACAAATCAAATCAGAAATTTGGCGCATATTCACAAGATCTTATTTTTTGCTTACTCCAGCACTTACTTTTTTTTCCGCCCCGGTTTTGATTTAACAATGCAGCGATGGTACTTAGCATTTAGATGACATGTTTCAGGAGAGGAGCTATAGATCAGGCAGGCTGTGTGCACGGGTTTCGCCGGTAGCACGATGCTCCTCGAGCAGACAGACAGCTGGAACGCTCACATGCCCGGCCAAGGCGGCTGTTAATAACAATGTAGGGAGCCCATCAGCATGGATCTAATGCCAGTCCGGGGCTCAGGGGGGTCGTTGGCATGCCAGCAAGTACAGTGAGCCCAAATAGCCTTGACTTGCCAAAGATAGTAAAGTCGCCTATGAGACACCCTTGGGATCTTTAATGTTTTGGATGAATAAGTGGGATGCTGGGAGCTGGCTTAAACTTGATGCTTAAATCAAAAGAGCAAAAACTTTAGCAGCTTAAGACCAAGGCAGTGGAAAAGGGTGGCACATGGAAATATGCACAATGGTTGCATTTACTGTACAGAATCCATGGAATCTTGAAAATGTGCTATAATGGCCATGTTAAGCTCTGAAATCAATTTTTATATAAAATTGTAAAATTATTTGGCTTGTTCATATTTTTAATTTGAGGGAAATGTACTATAATACCTGTAAACAAAGAACAACCTTCATACTGTTTTGGACATCATGGTTTTAAATCTTTGAGGGTTTTGCCCATGAATCAAACATGGAATAAAACATTAAATTTTCTGGAAGCATTCTGAATGTTGTTAATGAGCCCTTACTGTATATGCAAGGTACATCATACCTTTTTAATTATTTATGATAAACTTAATCATATCCATGTGTCTTGGGGAATCGCCAACCTTCTTCAACGTTCAACAATGATAAAAGAATTGCCCAGGGTGCATTTTGCCCCAACACACTCGGGTCATTTTGCCCCCTCGGAGCAGCGCACAGCAAGTATTGATGCAGCATGACCACATGGCGGCTGTAGCACTTTCTTTTTTGCCAAATAAGCAGGTTGACCCGGTTGATGTAATGGATTATATGGGCTGTGAAACTCCTTTCCCAATGATATGTGACATTTTCCCAATGATATGTGATCTATGATTTATGACTACCCACCTTATATCAGGGAGGTCCTTCTTACATGTGGAGCTGTTCAAAAGTCTTGATCCCCCGCTCATTTCTTTATAGTTTGCTTCCAAGAGCCAGACATTCTTGTATTTTTAATGTAGTCTTGAGGAATAGTTCTCCAGGCTTCCTGAAGGACCTTTTTTTTTTTTTTTTTTTTTTTTAAACTCTTATTTTCAATCCAGTCCGTGTACCTAAGCTGTTTCAGAGGAATGTTTTTTGTTTAAGCCGCACAGTGATCTACTGCATGAATCATTCAATCATAAGAACTGGAACTTGAAGGCTTGAACCAGTGAGAAACAGGAGCACATGTTGACAGATGATCAGGCTGGTGATTAGTATACTGGTGATGCTGAATGCTGAGTGGTTGGAACAGACGGGAGGGGAAATGAGGTCGCTGCTGAGGTTGTTACATGTAGTACAAATGACGTGACCTTTTTTTTTTTCTTTAGCAAAAATCTCATTAGCACGAAGTACAATCGCAGGAACACAAGTGCAGTAATGGAGCATTGTGGGCATTACGACAGTCTGTTTCTTTTGAGTCAGATTGACTTTTTTTTTTTTGTTTTTTGTTTTTAAGTAAAATATTTTTATGCTTTCTCACAGTTAACATGATAAAGTTTTCTATAGGCATATAAAACCCTAGTGCAGATCAAAACACACATTTTCAGAGTGGTTGTTTGCAAGAATTTAGCCACAGCAACATCTGACAGGTCTTCCCAGATCACTGCACAAATCTGATTTGTTGCTACAGTAGGTAAAAAAAAGTGACTAGGGATCCACTAAAGTGGCATGCTGATATCTCTCATCTGCCTATGCTACTGCGCTCAGATATACCTCATTTTAGATGAGGTCCCAGTCCACCCAAATCAGCAGTAGAACACAGAAGAACCATAAAAGTAAAGTTTTCTTAATGGTATCCGCTGAACCAAAACTGCATCTGGCTGAAGAATGGATTGAAAAGTTTTAAGCGTTCACTTCTATGACTTAAATGACCTTATCTAATATTATAAGACAAATAATACCAATAGGAAATAGACATTCTGATAATATTGTTTCCATAAATTGCGGAACAGTAACAAATTTCTCAGAGATTAGATTAGATTAGATTAGATTAGAAGTCAGTCCCAAAAAACGGTGCAATATTAAAAGTTTGCTTCATTTAAATAGAAAGCATAGGCTTACAGTATGACTGAGGACTAAGAGGATTCTCCTGAAAGGTGTAGCGGTCCATTTTTTTTTTTTTATTAATGTATTTATTTATTTATTTATTTATTTATTTAAACCCTACACAAAGCATCGTAGAGTCTTTCACTGTTACTATAGTTTAATGTATTGCCTGATGGGGGCGGTACAGTGGGTTAGTGGTTAGAACTGTCACCTTACACCTCCAGGGTCCGGGTTCGAATCCCAATCTTTGTGCATGGAGTTCACATGTTCTCCTCGTGCTTGGTGGCTTTACCCGTAGTGTGTGAATAAGTGTGTGCCCTGTGATGGATTGGCACCCCGTCCAGGGTGATATCCTAAGTCTCCCGGGAGAGGCTCCAGGCCACCCCTGACCCTGTATAAAGAATAAAGCGGTAGATACGATGAGTGAGTGAGTGCGTGAGTATTGCCTGTGGGAGTGAACGTTTAAGTTTGTTGCTTTAACTGGAATTTAAATTATTCCTAATGCTCCTAATTAAACGTTTGTTTTTTCTTATCTTTTAGCCACTGCCAAAGGAGCCATCTTAAAGGATCTCAACTGAGAGCAGGTGAGGATATCCACCCTGGCACATACTTGTATATACTGTATAATATATATACAGTACTGTGCAAAAGTCTTAGATGCCATATTATCTGTACTACAAATGTTGTTATATAAGTTTATTATGTCTGCATTACTGTGTACAAGACTATTCCCTACATACAGATACACTACAATTAATGACTAAAACACATTACAAAAGAATACTTGCATGCCCGTAAAGAAAGTGACATACAGACCATAGTGACATACAGTACATGACAGACCAGTTTTCAGATGGGAAGAAAATAAGAAGAAGAAGAATGTCGACTCCTGGGTTTTGCATGAAAATAGGAAGGAGCGAGTGTGACGAAGTTACCAAAAGAACTCAGTAAAACCATGCAAATATTCTTCTGTAATGTTATTTATTCATTAATTGCAGTGTATCTTTGTAGGGAACGGTGTATATTGTATTCCAAACATACTCACATAATGAACTAGCTATATGTAATACAAATCACTACAGAGTCTTAAAAGCACTGAGAGATTTGGCTTGTAAAAGAATTCTAATAAAATTCCAGTCTGAAAATACTGTTTATATTGACACCCACTAATGTGCCAAGTTGACTTGGTTTCTTCCTGAATCATATGCTCACAACACAGATGTTGCAGCTGGCTGTCTGTAAAACGTGCGATTGCTTACATCAAGATCAAATCAAGACTAATAATTAGCCCACAGCTCATGCTTCCAGTGAGAAACATTTCTGCAGCTTTGACAAGATCCGAGTGAATGAAAACGATGCACTGGATCTGAAAACACAACTTCTCGGCTGCACTACCAGTTGCTAATTAGCGGTTGAGCACTGTTTGTTCGAAACAACGTTTCTAATCTGGAAAATGCAGAAAACTGGTCTTAAAGCAATATGTTTAAGATTTTTTTTTTTTTTAATTCAAACTTGAGTGTTGTAATTAGTACTCATTGGTCTAGAGCGGTACTGTATACTGTATACTGTATATGTGTTCCACTATCACTTCCTAACTGGTGGTTAAAGGCCTGCCAGTCTAAAACAATGCATGCACTAAAACTCCACCAAAGATGAATACTAATCAATTATTTTCAATTAATAATAAACGTTTTAACTAATTAATGTGGTCTAAACATAGTTAAATGGGCCTCCGAGTGGCGCAGTGGTTAAAGCGCTCGCTCTATCATCCGGAGATCGCTAGTTCGAATCCCGGGTGGTGCTGTAACCTCTCCTAGCCGGAGGTCTAGAGAGAGCTGATTGGCCGAGCTCTCTCAGAGGGGAGGGATGAGAGGTACATAGTGCTCCAACATTAATCACGGCTCTACAGCCAGTCAGGGGCGTCTGTGAGCTCGCGCAGCGGAGGGAGCGGATAGCGCTGTCCTCCGAGTGTGTTACGCCGCCCCCAACGGTGCGCGAGCGAGCAGTTCGAAAAGATGCGGTCGGCTGGCGTCACGTGGTTCGGAGGAAACACGTGATAGTCTTCGGCCCTCCCGGCTGAGTGGTAGTAGTAGCCTTAATGTGGGAGCCCCCTAGTGACAGGGAGGAATTGGACACGACTAAAGTAGGGAGAAAATCGGGGGAAAATCCAAATAAATAATCAGAATTAATAGATAAATAAATAAATAAACATAGTTAAATGTGGAAATGAAGCATAAAAGTTACTGTGCATACACAGTATGGCGTCAACGTTGAGACCAATTATGAACTTTTTCCAGTGGCAGAGAGATAAGGTTCAAATTTCCTTTTTTTTTTAGGTCAAAAAAGAAAGAGAAAACAAAAGAAAAAAAAAGGATTTTTCTGGTTAAGGTTTCAGATTTAAATGTGATGACAAATACTGATATTTGAAGCACTAAACAGATGCACATGGTGGCGTTCCGTTACATCCTTAATAAGGATTGGATGTCTCACTGTACACATACACACTACAGGCTAAATTGAGAGTATTGTTAAGCTACAATCTAGCTTCATGAAATATTCACTGTTTTGTCTTTCAGCAAGAACCCTTAAGGGTGCGGATCTACTTCGTGCACGCGATTTCTACACAATACCAGATACCTGTTTGTGTATCTTGTGTTTATCTCGAGGATTGCTCGCAATAGCTGTGGGAATTCTAGCCAGACGAACATGCCTGTCCACCTGGTTTTCAAATCAAACTGAAAAGTGAGGTTAAACCCACTGATAGGCTCTGTTTGGCTTTCAAACTTTCTACCATTGACATTATTTGTTCATTCATCATAGCGCTTATCACCTTTGAGTGGTAAAGTGCTCGCCCTATCATCCGGACATCGCCAGCTCGATTCCCGGGTGACGTTGTAACCTCTAGGTCTCCGGCTCTCTCAGCCGGAGGTCTAGAGAGAGCTGATTGGCCGAGCTCTCTCAGAGGGGAGGGATGAGAGGTACTTAGTGCTTCGACATTAATCACGGCTCTACAGCCAATCAGGGGTGTCTGTGAGCTCACGCAAGCGGAAGGAGCGGATAGCGCTGTCCTCCGAGTGTGTTACGCCGCCCCCAACGGTGCGTGAGCGAGCAGTTCGAAAAGAGGCGGTCGACTGGCGTCACGTGGTTCGGAGGAAACACGTGATAGTCTTCGTCCTCCCGGCTGAGTGTTTAGTAGTAGCCTTAATGTGGGAGCCCCCTAGTGACGGGGAGGAATTGGACATGACTAAATTAGGGAGAAAATCTAAGAAAAATCCCCCCAAAAAATTTAAAAATCATAGAGCTTATCCTGTAGACAGGGCCGCGGGGGGCCTGATCCCAGGAGACTTGGGGCACAAGATGGGGTACACCCTGGACAGGGTGCCAGTCCATTGCAGGGCACACACATACAGTACACATACACACTACAGGCAATTTGGAAACACCAGTTAGCCTAACTTGGATGTCTTTAGACTATGGGAGGAAACCGGAGCACCCGGAGGAAACCCACCAAGCACGGGGAGAACATGCAAACTCCATGCACACGGACCCTAGGCGGGAATCGAACCCGGACCCTGGAGGTGCATTAATTAATCGTTTCAATTATTATGATAGCCTTTTTAACAATAGACACAATCACAAAGCAGCTTAAATATTCAATTCTGGATATAAATTGAAAAATGTATACACTTATTGCTTCATTAGTTTGTCCCTAATAAACAAGCCAGAGGCACTGGTGGTGAGGAGAAAGTCACTGAAGAAGAGAGAGGATACCATAACCATAAAACCTTATCTATAACTTTGTGCTTTAAGGTCGGATGTGCATTTTATTACAGGAAATGTGTTTCAGTTAACAGAAAGTCTACTTTTTGGAGACTTAGGAACAAAAACAATTCTCAGCTATTTCAGTCCTAAAACTATACAAACTATTACAGTATCAATCTTCATGAATATTAAGTGGAAGATTATCACAGATTTAAGCAAACCTCCTGTCGTGTCTCAAATCAACATTAATGTAAATCTAGAAAGCGTGTCTTTAAGCAGGAAATTAAACCTATTGTAATTTTTTTTTTTTAAGAGTGTAAAAAGAAAACTCTTATTGTTATTACTTATTGATGGTCTAGAGAGGTATATACAGTGAAACACAATATTCTGTTTATTTAGGTGGGGGCGGAGTCACATGGTGCTGGACTACCATCATTATTTATACTGGTATTGCACCAAATGGACATGTTGCGTCCATTTTTGAGAAGCACTTGATTGCGCAATGTTTTTTCGGATGTTAAATGCGTTTGATTTGAACGATACAACGTGTGACCTGATTATATGAAACTCATTTGTAACAGTATAGGGAAGTGGTGACTCAGGCGCGCTCAGGATCTACAGTACAGTACAGTAGGTTGTTGATCTGAGGAAATCAAATGAGATCAAACGAGAGGGTTGTGTCACCCAGCGAAAAACCTGTGCCAGGTTGCATCAGGCTGCGGCGACCCCTTGACGGGAGCAGCCGAAAGCAAGTTTTGATTATTAACAGTATCATACTGTATACTACACTCCCGGTCAAAGGTTTGGACACAGCTTCTAATTCAATGGTCTATTCTGATTTTTATTTCTTTCTAAATTGTAAAGCAATACTGAAGGGAAAGGAAAATATGCAATAATCCTCTTTGAACAGTTGATATTGAGATGTGTCTGCTACAGTACTTATGCTCTGTAAAGCTTTCATAACGACTCTAATCTAAGGTGCTGTTTGTTAATTGGTAAGTTTTTGTCTTGCTTTCCTGGGACGGTCTATGAGATTTGGATTTTTTTCCCCAGATTTTCTCCCAAATTTTTGATTCCTCCCCGTCACTAGGGGGCTCCCACATTAAGGCTACTACAGTACCACTCAGTTGGGAGGGCCAAAGACTACCACGTGTTTCCTCTGAACCATGTGACGCCAGCCGACCACATCTTTTCGACCTGATCGTTCACGCACAGTTGAGGGCGGCCTAACACACTCTTTTCGCTTGCGCGAGCTCACAGACGCCCCTGATTGGCTGTAGAGCCGTGACTACTGTGGGAGCGCTAAGTACCTCTCATCCCTCCGCTCTGAGAGATCAACTTTCTCTAGAACTCCGGCTGCGAGAGGTTACAGCATCACCCGGGAATCGAACTCGCGATCTCCGCATGATAGGGCGAGCGCTTTACTACTGCGCCACTCAGAGTCCCCAACAATACCGTTCTCGCAAGAACCGTTCAAGATCAGCTGAATTCCGTATTTTAAAATAACAACCGACTGTTTGCTGTTGTTGTTGTTGTTGTTGTTTACCTAAAAAGTACAATTACAAATAGGCAAATTACCTAATGCCATATGCGAAATGTGTTATTTCATAGTTTTGAAAAAAATCCAGTATTGTTCTGGAATGTATAAAATTAATCCAAACTTGTGTCGAAACCTTTGACTGGTACTGTAATTCTAATTATAAGTAGTTTAATAACTAAATACAGTATGTCTTTTTTTCCCAGAGGGTTCGAAGGCTTCCCGTTTAAAACAAAACTGAATTTAGTATATTTTTATATTCATTATTCAATTTAGACTTTGTTGGCAATAAAACCGCTCTCCTCTGCCAGCGCACTCAGTGTTATAAGCACATGCTGGAGTAGAGCTACAGAGACCAAAGTAAACCAGAAATAAAGTTGAATTATTATCATTTATCCAGCCGATATTGCTCAGACAGGCCTGATTAAGCTGTCTTAGGAAGGAGCCACAGGCTCAGCAGCAGGGCTAGAGCGGTATTAGAGGGCACGCGTGGGCCACAGCTACAATGGCAATCTGCAGATGAAGGAGGAGATGACCGTTCGGGACGTGACCGGCAGCCTCAATGCTCTCGGGCTGCCGGCTGAGTAGCGGCTCAGTCTCAGACGTCACACTCCCACCCTTCACAGGCAGCGCTTTCAGAATCAGCCACAGAGAAGCAGAATGAGACACGGCTGTATTTAATAAGATATATTTACACTCCAGCTGTTGTTTGTCGCTGCTCGCTTCGTGGCGCTCCCTCTGGGAATTCGCCGGATGGAAAGCCGTGTGTAGCTTCGGAGGGGGAAAAAAAATAGAGGTGACGTGAGGACATGACGTGGGTTTATATGCGGCCTTAAAGCAATTAGTACCTGCCAATCAAGGTGAAGTGCAGCTGTGTTTTCTTATTGACAGTAATTGCTATTATCTGCATAAGGAACTTTAATGCTTTTATCAGGATGGTTAACAAGAAAGTTCTTTATGTTTCATATTTCTGCATTCCCAGCTTTGCTTTGTAATTCGTGGGATTAGTTGGCCAATGCCGCAGTCTGTTTGGAACAAACAAACCCGAGATGTTGTCACTTTCAGTTGGAAAAAAAAAAATTCCAGAAATGCAACTATAAAAAGATAATTGCTATTATGAGGCTTTGATCATATCTACGATTGCCTTCACATTAAAACCTGTCATATATCGTAAAAAAGTCTTCCTTGTGCCCAAAAAACACCTCTGACTTGGCAAAGGAAGGGACTCCACAAGACCTCTGGTATCTGGCACCATCTTTAAGCCAGGCACATCCCACAGATGCTTGATCAAACTGAGATCTGGGGGACTTTGAGGTCGAGTCAACACCTTGAACTTTTTTCACGCTCCTCAAAGCAGCCCTGAACAATTTTTGCAGCATGTCAGGGCGGATTATCCTGCTCGAAGACGTGTATATTTGTGCACTTGGGCAGGAACGATGTTTAGGTAGGTTGTACATGTCAAAGTAGCATCCACATACCTGACAGGACCCGGGCATTACACTGCCCAGCTTACCTAGTTCCCTTACGACATCCTAGTGCCATCTCTGCCGCAGGTTAACCATGTATACACACCTGTCCACACAAGGTAAAAGGAAAGTTATTCATCAGACCAGGCCTCCTTCTTCCATTGCTCCAGTTCTGATGCTCACATCACATCTGACAGCGCTGCAGCTACAGTGCCTTGCAAAAGTATTCATACAAGAAGAAAGATATTGTTGAAAGAAAGCCATAAAAAGTCACGTTCGCAGTCCCACATGGCTTGTCGCAAACTACAAATGGGACGACTTATGGCTTTTGTTCAACAATTTCTTTCTTCTTGACAGATTTGTGGAGTGCACGACTAATAGACAGTCCTGGCCTCGGCTGATGCTGACAGCTGTTTGCTGAGGAATCATGACTCCAGTTGCTCGGTTGTTCAGGTCTGGAGTCTACCTGAGCCTCCAACAACGAACTGGAATCCATATTAACTTACAGTAAACGCATCTCCTGTTAAACTGAACTTCCAGTCTCACACAGTATGATGCAGATCAATTCCCTGCTATCCGTTTTCACCCAAATGAGGATGGGTCCCCTGTTGTGTAAAGCTGCTTTGTAACAATGTCAATTGAATTGAATTGAATTGACTAATAGTAGTCCTGTGGACAGATGCTCCCATCTGAGCTTTGGATCTCTGCAGCTCCTCCAAAGTTACAGTACCATGCGTCTCTTGGCTGCTTCTCTGATAAATGCTCTCCTTGCCCGGCCTGTCAGTTTAGGTGGATGGCCATGTCTTGGTAGGTGTACCGCTGTACCATACTCTTTTTTCCTTTTCAGATGATGCATCGAACAGGATTTTTTGAATAACTTAACCTTGCTTTAAACTTCTCCACAACGTTCTCCCTGACCCGTCTGGTGTGTTCCTTGGGCTTCATGATGCAGCTTGTTCACTAACAAAATGTTCTCTAACAAATCTCTAAGGCCTTCAGAGAATCTTGTCGCATAGATGCCCGTCATGTTGTCTCCCTGGGATGCGTGTGGTCACTGGAGACGGTTCCACTTTCCCACGAAGACAGGCCTGGCCCGGGCTGATGCCGACAGCTGTTCCTTGAGGAGTCATGACTCCAGTCGCTCGATAGTTCATGACTGGAGTTTCCTATAGTCTACCTGAGCCACCAATAACGAACTGGAATCCATATTAACTTAAACGCATCTCCTGTTAAACTGAACCTCCAGTCTCACACGGTATGATGAAGATCAATTCCCTGCTATCCGTTTTCACCCAATGAGGATGGGGTCCCCTGTTAAGTCTGGTTCCTCTTAAGGTTTCTTCCTACTGCCATCTCAAGGAGTTTTTCCTTGCCACTGTCTCATCAGGGACAATTTGATCATTTTGTTTCACACACATTCACATTCCTTACAAACTCAAATAACTCTCTTGATTGTGTGAAGCTGCTTTGTGACAATGTCAATTGTTAAAAGCGCTATACAAATAAAACTTCATTCATTTTATACTGAGATTAAATCACACTCAGGTGCACTTCTGAAGGCAATTGGTTCCACATGGGGTACAGTATCAGAGTAAAGGGGGCTGAATACATTGCAGCAAATGTACGCCACACAGATTTTTATTTGTAAAAAAAAAAAAAAAAAAAGGAAAAAACATTTTATTTCCACTTTACATATATGTGCCACTTTGTGGTGAAAAGTTCAATGGGGTGTCAATACTTTTGCAAGGCACTATGTACTATGGCACATTCATGACATCATCACCAACATTACCTTGTTCTTTAAGCAAGTTGTGCTACAGTAGCTCTTCTGTGGGATCAGACCAGCCTTTGCTCCTCATACACTTTGATAGTTGCTAGTGACCGCGTCCTGGAAACACCCCAGAAGACCTGCCACTACAGGTAGGATCTATCACGATTGTCAGAGAGCTCAGAGCCTTATGATTGCCCATTTTTCTCACTTCCAACACATCAACTTCAGTAACTGACAGTTTATAGACTGGCTGACTTATAGAGTACAGTACTAATACACCCCTTGACATGTGTTATTGTAAAAAGATTCCTAGGCCAATATCATTGGCGGTGAGAACCCAGATTCTCTACCCAAATAATATCTGATCCAGTGGTGGTCCAAATTTCACAGACAGCTAATTGTACAAAGCAGCAGTCGTTGCTCTCCCACCTACAAAATGAGTCGTGATGGCCAGTCGGTCATCATACAAGGAGTCTGTCAAGCTCGTCTACAGCTCCGACTACATGATGTACACGCGGTTGTAAATTTCCCCTGTCAGACGTGTGGACTACTTTCATGCATTATTAAAAAACAAGTACGAGTTGTCTTGAAGCCCACGGCGGCGCTGTCCGCAGCCTCATCATCAGAAGACTGATCTCTCCGAATTCAACAGGAGAAAACCCGCATCAATCACAGGCAATTACAGACGCACAGGAAGAATCGTGCAAGTGAAGCAATCATCAATATTTATTTGTGAGAGGGAGGATTGGAACTTATGAAATTCCGCTCCGATGTGTGAAATTATATTTGAGCCTATTAAAGATTCATTTGGTCAGTGATTTTTACAAATTCCCATGCTGAATTATTCATTTAAGTGGCAAAACGTGTTAGGGAGACTGTTAGTTTCATACCAGTGACTGTAGATGAATTATAGATTCTCGAGCTGATGTGGGAAGTGGGATAATGAGAAAGTGCAGGGATTATGCTGGAGACACGCCAGCTGATTGGGTGAGAGCAAACAGAATTCCGGTGCATACGGATATTAAAATCACATGAAGTAAGTCATGCAAAAATGTGGTTCGTATGGCATCTGTATCCTCTGCTATGTCTTTTAATATAAATCTTCTACGATAAAAAAAAAAAAAAACTCTCTCTCCTACATCTATCGAGCTTCCGCCTCCCCCTTTGCTTGCTATAAAATATGACACACAAGGCGTGATGGAATTTTATTGCGAACCGCATGAAAACAAAATAAACGAGAAGATCAATGAAAATGCAAATGCCGAGAGAGCCGAGAAGGAAGACGCGGAGCAGAACAACGCTGCATGCTGCCCATTTCTCTCCGTCTCCTTTGATCATAACACGCAGTGCTCTTTTTTTTTTTTCCTGCTTCCTCTCACGCTTTCTCTTTCTCTGCATGCAGGTCTACTGACATTCACGTGAACATTGAGGACCAGACGACATCCATCAGACCAGCACATCTTATCCATCCTCCAGCACCCCCCCACTCCGGAGCTCAAGACCCCTCCCCGCTACCACCAACATCACCACCACCGAGCCACAAAGTCTCCTCCGCCACCACACCCTTACAGGAGCCGGACATTTTGGATACGACCAGTCAAACACCTCCAGCGGGACATTTTAGTGCCCTTCTTATCGGTTTATAATGAGATCATTGGCAAAAGAACTGCAAGACGTGTAAATCTGAGATAGCAGTTTTAAGGCCAGGAAGAAGCACACATTGCTTCAAGCCTCTAAAGACGCAGAACAAGCTGCTGACATGGAGTGTAGGAGTATAACATAATCCTGTTTGATTTGCTTCAACATCCAAAAAGAACGAAAAAAATATATATATATGTATAAAAAAATGTAAAAAAAAAAAAACGAAGAGCCGCTCAGATTCTTTCTCCACCCCAGAGACGATCACGTCTTAAAGACACGAAGCGTTTTGCGTTCTGGACATCAAGTGTATCTCGTAACGTTAACCACAAGACTGTCTACAGATCGAAACGGACAATATTATCATATAATCAAGCAGCTGATGGGAGTCATCGCTTCTCCATGTTAGACTTCTTGACCTGATTCTCCTGTTAATGAAAATGGGAAGTCTTTGATAGTATCGACCTTACTGTCTGGTATTTTCAAGTGTAAAAAAAAACATCAACAAAAAAAACAATTACCAGCTGCTTTTTTTCCCCTCTCTCTCTCTCTCTCTCTCTCTCTCTCTCTCTCTTCACTGTTTGCTTTCTAGGGTCAGCCTGCTTTTGATTGTTTTAACGAAAACTCCAATGTCACATCAGAGAGGAGCGTCCATCGAGATAGCTAGGAAATAAAGGACGTGAACGTGGACATGCGTGCATCACGTGTGCCGGCGAGGTCATTGCGGTTGCATCTGTTGTTTTAACATCCATCATGTCGATTTCTACGCTTCCGGTGTCCAAGGAGCGAGAAACATGTTCGCCTATTATTTCTTTTAGCTCATTGTTAAGTCGGTGGCCTGGGAAAAATGATAAGCCACACCAGAGAGTGTTTTGTTTTTGTTTTTTTTGTTCAAAAAAAGAATAAAAAATAAAGTTACATGATGGACATAATATCATGAGGGTCTAGCAAACATAGAAAAACAGGCACAAAGAAAACGGCCACTTTCAGTGAACAGTAGGTTAGTAATTTATCAGTCTGGAGGGGTAGGCAGAGCTCCCTCGGTTGTGAATTTTAATGGTGTTTTATGGTTCCTAATAAAGTCTGTTATGCTTCTGGCAAATATGCAGAGCACAACATCCCTCGCTTCCAATTACTGAGAAACTCAAGGAGAGTCTTCAGCCATTCATCATGCCGTACTGTTCCCAGAAATAACAGGAGAAAATCTCTTTCTGTCTCGCTTTCTCTATCTCATTCTCTCTCTCTCTCTCTCTCTCTCTCTCGCTGTCTGCGGTCTTTATGTTCAGATACCCGAGAGATGTGGGTCTTTTTCTCATAACGGCATTTAAAAGTGAGTAACAGCACATGGAGGACACAACACTGCACAGATAATAAGAAACATTTTACGAGGTTTTAAATATCCCCATCACTAATTTATTGAAATTGCAGGCAGCGTTTGATTGGGTTTTCCTGCCCACGTCGGGTCGAATCTGGAAAAGTAAAATATTGAGGTCTGAGGAATAGGCTTGTGCACGGAATCCGTCTCTTTTTTTTTTTTCTTTTTTTTTCTTTTTGCAAGAAAGCATAAGTCCCACAAACGTTCCAATCACTGGTTTGCAAATAAACTCGCATTTTTTCTGTCAATGTACATTTATTACCCGAGGCCATGAAAGCATCTGTAGGTACATTTACAGTAGTGTATATATATGTATATGTGTGTGTGTGTGTGTGTGTTTTCTGAATTATTTTCTACATTCTACAACAATATTGGACATTTCAAAACTATGAAATAACACATATGGCATTAGATAACAACATCCACAACAGTCCGTTGTTATTTTAAGACATTTCCAGCCCTTCTGGAACAGTTCTTGCAAGAACAGTATTGTCAAGTGCATCTGCAAAACCCATCAAGCACCGTGATGAAACCTGGGAAGGTCTCTCATGTTACCAGCCTCAGAAATCACCAATTAACAAACAGCACCTCCGATTAGAGGCGTTATAAAACTTTTACAGATTATGAGTAGCAGGTACATCTCAACTCAGTATCAACTGTTGAAAGGAGATTATTGTACTGTAGATTTTGTACGCCTCCAGGATTGTTTTACAGTGTAGAAAGAAATAAAACTCAGGAAACACCATGGAATTAGAAGGCGTGTCCAAACTTCTAAAAGAATCATGGGCACCCAAGGCTCATCTCCATATAGATTTTCCCAACACCAACACAAAAGCCAATGCAGCACACGCCAAAAAAAAAAAGAACACCCAGTGCATCACAACCTGACACTTACGAGCCCAACTGATTTGGATTCTGAAACACAAGCCCGATCCGTGGCGTGGAGGAGGTTCCACCCTACAACCCATGGCACCCAAAGCATCTGGTGCTAACGTCCTGGTGCCAGACTCCACGACATATCACCAGTGATTCAAATGGTGATTCCATTCCATATACAGTACAGACCAAACGTTTGGACACACCTTCTCGTTCAAAGAGGTCGAATTTGTATTATGGCAAGAGAAGAAAAGTGAAGAAAAAAACGAGCGGCCATCATTACTTTAAGAAATGAAGGTCAGTCAGTCCGAAAAATTGGGAAAACTTTGAAAGTGTCCCCAAGTGCAGTGACAAAAACCATCAAGCGCTACAAAGAAACCGGCTGACATGCGGACCGCCCCAGGAAAGGAAGACCGAGAGTCGCCTCTGCTGCGGAGGAGAAGTTCATCCGAGTCACCAGCCTCAGAAATCGCAGGTTAACAGCAGCTCAGATCAGAGAGCAGGTCAATGGCACACAGAGTTCTAGCAGCAGACACGTCTCTAGAACAACTGTTAAGAGGAGACTGTGTGAATCAGGCCTTCATGCTAGAATATCTGCTAGGAAACCACTGCTAAGGACAGGCAACAAGCAGAAGAGACGCGTTTGGGCTAAAGAACACAATAAAGAAAACTCACTGAATGAGAAAGTGTGTCCAGACTTTTGGTCTGTTCTGTATATACAGTTGTGGCCAAAAGTTTTGCGAATGACACAAATATTAGTTTTCACAAAGTTTGCTGCTAAACTGCTTTTAGATCTTTGTTTCAGTTGTTTCTGTGATGTACTGAAATATAATTACAAGCACTTCATATGTTTCAAAGGCTTTTATCGACAATTACGTGACATTCATGCAAAGAGTCAGTATTTGCAGTGTTGGTCCTTCTTTTTCAGGACCTCTGCAATTCGACTGGGCTGCTCTCAATCAACTTCTGGGCCAAATCCTCACTGATAGCAACCCATTCTTTCATAATCACTTCTTGGAGTTAGTCAGAATTAGTGGGTTTTTGTTTGTCCACCCGCCTCTTGAGGATTGACCACAAGTTCTCAATGGGATTAAGATCTGGGGAGTTTCCAGGCCATGGACCCAAAATTTCAACGTTTTGGTCCCCGAGCCACTTAGTTCTCACTTTTGCCTTATGGCACGGTGCTCCATCGTGCTGGAAAATGCATTGTTCTTCACCAAACTGGTGTTGGATTGTTGGAAGAAGTTGCTGTTGGTGGTACCATTCTTTATTCATGGCTGTGTTTTGGGGCAAAATTGTGAGTGAGCCCACTCCCTTGGATGAGAAGCAACCCCACACATGAATGGTCTCAGGATGCTTTACTGTTGGCATGACACAGGACTGATGGTAGCGTCACCTTTTCTTCTCCGGACAAGCCTTTTTCCAGATGCCCCAAACAATCGGAAAGAGGCTTCATCCGAGAATATGACTTTGCCCCAGTCCTCAGCAGTCCATTCGCCATACTTTTTGCAGAAGATTAACAATGAAAGAACAATGATTTCAAGCATCACCCTCCTTTTAACATGTCTGCCATTCTAACCCAATCAGCCTGACATAATGATCTCCAGCCTTGTGCTCGTCAACATTCTCACCTGAGTTAACAAGACGATTACTGAAATGATCTCAGCAGGTCCTTTAATTACAGCAATGAAATGCAGTGGAAAGTTTTTTTTCGGGATGAAGTTAATTTTCATGGCAAAGAAGGACTATGCAGTTCATCTGATCACTCTTCCTAACATTCTGGAGTATATGCAAATTGCTATTATAAAAACCTAAGCAGAAACTTTTCCAATTTCCAATATTTATGTAATTCTCAAAACTTGGCCACGACTGTACACAGTATAATTTATACTGTATATCTAAAAAAAATTTTTTAAAAAACAAAGCCTTAACATTAAGTTCTATTATAAATAAAGAATCAAAAATGGCATTTTACTTTACCAGATTGCAATGGATTTCAATAATTTAAGTCATTTTAACACATTTTCTTTGCACAGTTTCTGCTTTTTTTTTGGGTATCGCTTTTAAAGCAAGGGTGTTTTCACTGCATTTGCAGCTCAGCTCGCTGTACGTCAGCACTCTCACTTACAAACCAGGCTGTTAATAGAGGACGTTGGCAAGATTCCCTATACACGTCATGTATTAAACATTGCGGCGGCTCAGCAAGACCAGTATACACCAGCTATTAAAGACGAACCAATTTACCATTCAGGTCCCATTTAGACCCAGCATTAAAATGCGATCCATAACTGAATATCTTATTTGAATAACGAATGTTGCCTCTTATGTTCCTGTTTGCGTTACGATTGGATCTCGTTTCATGTGCAAACCTGGCGGATTGGCGGGAGATGAAGCAGATGTGATAGTTCCACTGAAATGAACTGCGATCAAACATGGCAGGTGTACGATGACCAGGGAGGATTAGGGTGTCCAAGTGGCACTGAATTTACTTTTACTTTGGTAAGGAATAGTTTTTTTTTATTTTTTTTTTATACGATATACAGTATGAGTGGCATACTTTAGGACGAGGAGCCATGTGTTCATCTTGATCTGCAGCTTAGAGGGTTTTTGATACAATCTGAAGACCTTAATATGAACCCACTTTTGGGATTGTATTCACACCTGGCTGACTTTCCCTGTGATCCAATCACGACGTGAGCCAGACCACCCGCAGAGATACAGGTGCTTGCTCATCTGATCATCCTGGGATGCCTGGGCATTTTTGTGTGCTTCAGTTATTTACTTATTTATTTTTGTACGGATAAGAGCACATTTTTTTTAACGCAATCTATCCACTGATAGATGCATTTTATCATTCATCAGTAGCCAACGGGCGACTCTATTAAAGACCCAAGAGACCGCAGGGCTATTTCAATCTGACACAGCCATCCATTCCCGTGTCATCTTGCTGTCATATTTATGCACATATTTACTCATCGAAAGCACTACTTGGAGATATGGAATCAATAGCGCTGCAGCATCAATCTGTGATCTGGACAGTGGCATGCAGGTCTCGTTACGGCTGATCTCTGGACTGTGCGCTTCAGGGACGCGTGCGATTTATCTGTCGATCCATAATGCTTTAGACAGGCACTTAAAAAAACACTCACACACTGCTTAAACCTCATTGGAACAGAGAGCTGCCTTTCAAGAAATCTATGTACATGACAGAATCATAGGAATAAGAGTAGCGTGGCATGTAGAAATCCCATCAGGTATTTTACCATGGTACTGGTACTATACAGTACTTGTACAATGGTATATTATTTGCTGAGATGGTAATGTACATGTACTTGGGTACTAAAGTATGGCACATAGCTTGTACCATGTCCTGTAATATGGTACTATAGATCACGTAAAAATGTTTTATACATGTTTATAAACTCACTCACTCTCACTCATCATCTATACCGCTTAATCCTGTATTCAGGGTCACGGGGAGTCTGGAGCCTATACCAGGAGACTTAGGGCACATGGCAGGGTACACCCTGGGCAGGGTGCCAGTCCATCGCAGGGCACAGACACACACATACACTCACTCATTCACACACTACGGGCAATTTGGGAATGTCAATTAGCCTAACCTACATGTCTTTGGACTGTGGGAGGAAACCGGAGTACACGGAGGAAACCCACCAAGCACGGGGAGAACATGCAAACTCCATGCACACAGAGACGTGAATCGAACCTGGCCTGGGGATCGAACCCGGACCCTGGCGGTGCAAGGCGACAGTGCTAACCACTACACCACCGTGCCGCCATGTTTATAAACTATAATGGAAATATTTACAGTATATACAGTAATATTGTACCACTGTACAGGTATGTATGTACTGTAATATAAACTGAACGTATGCTAAAACTCTCAATACCTAATATTGTATGAACTCACCATTTTAGAGCCCTGCTGAACGTTGGTAGTCACTGTGGTACCCAAGGTGGACACACTATAGTGCTATCATGGTACCCCTGAAGTGCCATAGTACCAATGATAGTACATTATTCACTAAAGTTCCATTGTACTACCACTTGCACCCAGTGAACTGTACCCTGGCACTCAATAAATACCTATGTTGCTCACCATGGTTATAATGGTACCTGTATATTATGGTATGTCATATAGTTTACCATAGTACCCTATAGTACTGTACATAGTGTACTATAGTGAAATTTCTTGGGAGGGCATCTGTCTAAATATTCTGCAAGAATGCTTGGTCAAAATATTTCCCCAAAAAAATAAGAAATAATTATGACCCGGTTGACTCTAAGGGAAACTGTTAAATCACTTGTTTGGATGAAACAATAAAATATGAAATTATTATTACATTTCAACATTAGAGCAATATATTTCTGCAAAAAAAAAAAAAAAAGATTAAGCCGTCTACGAAAATGGGTTTCGCGTTAATATTTGACTGGCACGACTGAACAAAACAAGTTAATTTTGAATAACCAGTTTTTTTTTTTTCATGCTTTAGGGAGAAAAAAGTGTCACAACTGTAATGCAGCGAGAAAACATTTCAATTCTCAATCAACAGAAATACAGGAACTTAACCAAACAAACAATGTTTTAGAAATTCTACCATGGTAGTCCAGTAGTACCATACTATAGCATTTTTGACATTATACAGTACATCATGTAGCACACGAGATACAGTACATAGTTCTATCATGAAACATTTTTTTTTGGTACAATGCACTGTATTAAAGTATATAGCAGTACGGGACACGTACCGAGATACTGTCGGAAAATGTTTACAGTATATACTGTACTGCCTGTACTATACTTAACCTGTAGTACTGTATGTGAAAACATGTCTAATGTACATACAGTACATACAGTAACATATTTGTAACAGCAACATGATGATCTTTGCTAGCCAATGTGGTACACACCATAGTACTACTGTACCACGATACCCAATATAGTGCTACAGTAATTACCCTGGTACTCTATGACATTTTACAGTATGTTGCCTACCATGGTAATGTCCGAAGTAATAATATGGTATGTACTATTTACTCATCGTCTGCACTTCCACTCATCGTCTATCCCACTTTATCCTGTATACAGAGTCGGGGGGGAGGGGTGGGGGAGCTGGAACCTATGTCAGGAGACATAGGGCGCAAGGTGGGGTGACAATCCATCGTAGTACTACTGTTTACTATGGTAAAATTTCATATAGGATGTTGTCTAAATGCTACTAAAATGTGATGTGATTTCTACATAGAATTGCCAAAGGACCTTTTTCCTTTTTCCATCATTTTATTGACGATCTCTCAGCTGGTGAAGCATCACGTTGGTGCCATTACCGAAAAGGCAGAAAGTCATGGTTATGAGATATGGGTATATATGTAACATATAGTTATATTACATTGTTGGACTAATGATATAAAACATACACTGGTAATATCAACAGATGGGCTTGTTTGATATTCAACCGTGAAAAAAAAAATTGCTGATACACTAGATAAGTCATCTGTTTGTTTGTCCCAGGCACTCAGGCTAGCGATTTGTCCACCCCTATTAACTGATTTAGGGGAGGCGTGTTCCCGAAAGTCCACAAGTACAAACTGATTAAATACGAAAGGACACGAGTATGGAAGGAACGTTACGGAAAACCCATTTGTCATGCTAACACACCTTATAAACAAAGCTGAGTAATAACATCATCACAAAGAACAAACCTGTTGAAACCCACAGGGAATCCTACACCGAGCATCAGTGGACAATTTAAACAATTAAAGTGTCTAGAAATGAAATATAGCTTGTCCGTTGCAGTGGGATATCAAGTTAGCAGTATTTCCATTAAGCAGAGGATACTAAGGATGATTTAAAGTGGTCTTCCCTACAGTGTTTAGTCATAATAATATACATAAGATGTTTAGACTATAGTGTAAAAATATATAAGAAGAAGAAGAATTCCTGAATATAACACCCATGCATGCTTTTTGAACCTGCTATAATAAAGTCTACTCTTCTGGAAAGGCTTCCCACTAGATTTGGAACATGGAACTGATGTCAGGCAAAATTCTTCCAAATTTGAAGAAACTAGGGACCACGGATTCCAGTGGCGACCATTGTATTTATTCCCATTTTTACGATGGTCAACATTCACCAGCTCATTCATACACTACGGGGCAATTGGGGGACGCCAATGGGACTAATTGGAGTACCAAGCGGAATCCCACCAAGCACAAGATGAAACAATGCACACAGACCGGAGGCAGGATTCGAACCCAGACTCTGGAGGTACAGTAGTAGGTGACAATGCTAACCAGTGAACCACCTTGCAGCCTATATAGTGTACTCAGTAAGGGTTGAATCATAACATATATTTTATGACATCCAGTGTGGGGTCACTCAGAGTCTAGAGGAGGTTCCTCAGGACACAAAATGGGGTGCCAACCAACTTTATCATCCAAGCACACACAGACTCACTCACACCTATTTAACCTACTGTACAGCACATGTTTGGTAATGTTGGAGGAAACCCACCAAACACTATGTAGAGCAAAGAGAAAGTGCTAAACACTGAGCAACCATGTCGCCTAATTATACAGTACTGGCTAGATTATTCAATTCGATTTTCAAATTAATGCTTTGAATAAATATTTTCCGTTAGAATGCATTACAATCACTGGGCTTGGGCTAGATTCACTTCACTTCACTTCACTTCACCTCACGTGCAAACGGTTTAGCTTAGTAACTCTTACTTTACATCAAATATTCTCTCTAGTCTTACTGTAGTTGCTTCGAATCATAACTAAATGTAGGTTGGTGCTATACAGTAGGTGTAAAGTCATCTCAATGAATTGGTCTTAGTTACAAACCTTTGTAACAAAAGCAGTAACAAGTTTTACTATTAGAGCAACTACTGAAACACTCACTCATCGTCTATACCGCTTTATCCTGTATACAGGGTTGCGGGGACCTGGAGCCTAACCCGAGAGACACAGGGCACACAAACATTCATTCAGACACTATGGTCAATTTGGGAACGCCAGTTAGACTAATCTGCATGGCTTTGGACTGTGGACCTGGAGAAAAGCCACCAAGCACGGGGGATAACATGCAGACTCCACAAACACATACCGTACCCTGAGGTGGGAATTGAACCCGGAACCTGGAGGTGCAAGGCGATTTTGCTTACCACTAATTAAGCCACTGTGCCATGGCCAACAATGATTCAAGGTTATGACTGGACCACTGCAGTCCAGGCTTAAAATTGTCCATGTGCACCATGTCTCATGACACTTCAAACTCTACTACACATTTCTGAAACTAGAGCTAATTTCAAACAATCCTAACACTTAAACCCCACATACTGGAGTAGCTTGCTTAGACATGTATCGCCAATATTTACTGTATTCATCGGTGAGAAGGATTTCTCTTTATTGTGCAGTTCTCACCTGCTCGCTACACCTCTCTACTAGAGCAGCATCAAGTCGCCGCAGGATAGCTCTCAGAATGTGCTTGTCTGAACGTATTGACACTGTGTTTAATGTTGTTTGTCCCCTTCAGGGTATGCAGTTGTCTTTGTACCAGAATGCCAATTTGGATTGTTCCATGTGGCCTCGATTACTTTTCCCCTCTCCTTTGCCAGTCCTATTTCAATGCCATCTCTCAACAGCCTCAGAAACCGAGATGAAATAGTACTCTTCTGTTGATAATAATTTGTCAAGTAAGCTATCTGAAAAGGTTTTCTTTTATATATATATATATATTTCTCTTTTTTTTTTGACATAGCAAATTGGATCAAATTAAACTGGCAGTTTGTATCGTGCGTTTGGAGAGATGTATAAAAAATTCACAAGCATCAAGAAATGTTCTCTTCAATTCTTGAAATGTGTACTTTTCCTTTTATGCCTTCATCCCTGCCCCTGTAAAACGAAAGGGAACCCTGGGACTTGAAAAGGATAGGCGATGCCTAACACACGCTGCATCACAACTGATTACAGCCTTAAAAAGCTGTTTGAAATCAAGAAGCAGTGTCTGGAGTAAAGTTGCCAAATTCTCTTCCTCTGATTTTTTTTAAATGTATTTATTTTATTTTTTTTTATTTCAAAATATATCAGACAACAGCACCGCGGCATACAGCGCATTAGCCCAATAGACGTGCATTTATAGCTGCTCCTAAAGGCCATCACTAGTATATGTTGTACTCCAGGCTAATGGACCATGAGGAATAAGGAGACAAAGTGGTGGTCTTGAATGTCCAGCAACTCTCAAGTCACCCCAAGCATCATTAGATTCAATATAGACCCACATACCACATTACGGAGCCCATCAGCTCTGAGGGTTTTCTTGGTTCAGAAACAGACATAAAACAGGGCAAATGAAATGGGCCTTCACAACAAACAGAAGAAATCGAATTCTCAAACTGTGCTTCACAGTTCAAAGCCAGCCAGCCAGGCTCTGATCGATAGTAATTGTTCGTAATTGCTGTTTTTTTCCCTGTGTGTTATTTCCTCTGTATGTAATTTCACCATTACAGTGATGTATGTATATATATATATATAAACTGTATATATAAGATGTTTATACATTAATCCTTCTTTTATTTATTTATACCCATTTTGTTCCTTTTGAATCCCATAGCAAAGTCATAACAGAAACCCTTCTCAAACGCACATCAGTATTATTAATACGCGATTTGATGCAAGCTAATCAGTAAGAAGCTGAATTACTCCTGCATAACACTTTCCGAGAAAGAAACTGAACACCTAGCATTGATGGTATCTTACAGCTTACTGGAATAAGTGCATTAGTGAAGCGGTGGATTATATAGAGCAATGAAGTGAGTTATTAGTCTCATAAATGTGCTGTGTTATTCTGCACAATCAAAAGTCCTGGTTTGACTTGAACACCCTCTCCAATGCTATTAAGACTTTCTGTATGCATTTCATTTCGTGTCTTTCTGACATATCATTTTGTTTCTAATAAATGAATGAATTTTTGAAATTCTAGAAATGACGCAGACGCTACAGTATTCTTGTCTCACAGCTCCAGGGTCTTCGATTTAATCCTCAGCTCAAGATACTTTCTACTGTATGTGGCATTGCACATGTCTCTCTGTGTGGGTTATCTGGTCTCCTCGCATCGATGGGGTACTACAGTATGTAGCTAAAAGGCGAAAAGCATAAACCATGGAGGTGGTGTGACAGTTCTGTGTCTCCACTTATTATGCTTTAGAATAGCCTCAGCTCCTGTAGCTACTGTTCTGCACCAGGAAAAAAAAATAATAATCCTGGGTTGAATCCTAAATAGTGTAAAATAGAAAGCTAGAGTGCTACAGTACTGTGTGCAGGGTGAGGATTCCCTTGTTCCACACACCAAGTGTAAAATAGAAGGAGTGCCTTTGTTTAAGGGGTTAGTTGTTGTTTGGACGCAATTCAAAATGATGTAGAAGCAATTACTAAGAAGTCAGAGTGTTGTTTAAGTTGGCATAATGTTAGCACATCATGTTAGCTGAAAGAGTGTGGGGTTTGGCAGGCAGGTGCTCTACTCCCTTTCCAATACTCTGTACCACCACTGAATCTTTAACTGGTATGCAGTACAGGACTGGGCCATCCAACTTTTACCGGGGATCAGGGGATTGTCTACGGTACTTTAAATGGATCCTAAGGTGTGAATGTTTTTGTAAACTGAACCGTGCAATAGACAGGTATTCTGTCATGGGTGTACAGTATTCCAGTATTCCTGAGCTTCAGGATTGCCAAGACAAGACAGCAGATCCATCACAAACCTGACCAGACTTACAGTTACTCACTCTCACTCACTTACTCATCATTTATACCGCTTTATCCAGTATACAGCACCGCAGGGGCCTGGGGCCTATCCCTGGGGGCTTAGGGCATGAGGCGGGTACAACCTGGTGCCAATACATCACAGGGCACACACAAGGCAATTTGGGAACGCCGATTAGCCTAATTAGACTGTGGGAAGAAACTGTAGTACCCAGAAGAAACCCACCAAGCACGAGGAGAACAGATTCAAGGCTGGAGTCAAACTCGGACCCTGGAGTTACAAGGCGACATTGTTAACCGCTAAGCCACTGTGCCACCTTCAGCTGGTACTAAAACTGAATGAAGAAATGAATGAAAGCCCACTGATAACTGATGTTACCATAAAACCAGTTCTGATGGGAAATTTTTGTTTTTCTCCATCAATCACATCTGCTCTTGTACATTTTCCTCCTCATAATATACGAAAGCATCCCATGACTCAATTCTGAAAATTCAGTTTCACCGTGCGCGAGAGAGAGAACCCCTCATCTGTAAACCATATCTAAAAGAATCTGACTCCTAGTGAACTGTATCTAAGATGTCCTGATGTTCTGGATCACTGGTTGCTAATCAGAGTTATAAATCTATAGAGAGGAGAGGAGGGGTGAAGCAGAGTGGAGCAGCTGCAACTCACTGATGCATATCATCACATCTTCCCCATGCTCACACAGTCTCAAGCAGCCCGGTCTGATCCTGAATCTTGGCCATTTTCCCAGGCTGGACACATGAGGCTCCTAACAGTCACCTTTGGATGAAAAATTGAGACTCTTTCAATTATTTTATGGGTCATTACACTCTGTATTGACCTATTTTCTGTTGTGTTGGGGTAAAGCATATTACTAATCATACCGAGTGGAAAATATCATAGCGGAGAAATATCAAGGTCCATGATAGCAAAGGCTCCGATCAATTTGACGTCCTACACAATGTGACCAGTGTCAAATGAACAGCCACAGCTTTAAACTGCCGATCGATCGCACACTCCGTAGTTAGACCATAAACCTTTAGTGGTAATATCACACTAGTGATTTCTTCGAGCAGCCTGTGCGTCAGCCTTAACCTTACAATCGATTCGCTCGTTGTATTTCTCTGGGAGCTGCATGTGACCCGGCACAATGCAACAGGACTATGCAGGCTTTCTTGAGAAACCCCTAATTCGTTCAGACCAAAGCCAACTCAGATAAAGCTTTGGGATAATGTGAATACTGGTCTCATTTGGAGGAGGTTTGTTTTATCCATTTGCTTATACAGAAAGTCTACAGCTCTTGGAATGGAACTCGTTCATAAGTCCAGTTTGTTTGTAAGTCCAACAAACATTGTCCAGATACTAGGGTACCAAAACAATTGGCTATACACAGAATAAAACTAATGTTCCATGATCCTGTCCTTGTTCATGCCGATGGTTGCATGGATAATTCATGTTAAATTCATGAACGAACAATATCTTTCAATATCAATATCTTTCACTTTTGTCTCCATAGTTCTTTCTTCTACATCATTTTGAATTGCCTTTGAACCGCTTCTTAGAAGTACCAGGTTCAACACTTGCTCCCGGACTTCCTGAGGTGCATGCACATGATGATGTATTGTACAGTACGCCAGAGATGTTATCTAACTTCAGCGATTAAACAAGTGAGAATGCATGTCTGTATCTTTGAAAGTTTGTAACGCAAACGTTCATATGTAGGGGACTTGCTGTATTCTACTCAGTCAGTTCCTACAGGCTGACCATAGAGATGAAACCTGTTAGTCAAAGCTGCTTGCTTATATACAAAATATTTCGTATTTTCTTCTAGAAATTATTATACTTAGAAAACTTTCCGTCTCTGTAGGAATTTGGGGATTTCTATAAACCTTCTTATTCAGTAAAATGAAAAAACCCAGAACAGTGTTTAACATCTGACCAAACATAATAAACTCAGCCTCAGGCATTATATGGAAACACTGAAATGAAAGAACTCTAAGCTGTACCATACACTCTCTACCAATCCGTGTGGTCTTTCAGGACTGCACTGCTACAACATTACGCTTTCTATAATTCATTTCCCTCACACCTCACCACACACAAAGTTTGGCTGCGTTGGTTTGGGGTTTGCATGACTTTGATGACTTTTTTCCATGAGCTTCGATTCCTCGCCACTCTTGTAAGCTTTCCGAGGTCTTCGATCTCCTTCAGCTCTGTTGGGATGTTGAGCTGAATATTTGAAGGCAGGAGATTTTGGTTGCTGTGTTAAGTTAAGTATCACCGGCAGGGTTCTGCATGGACGGCCCTGGAAACCTTGCGGCACCAGTTGGAAGTATTACGACGTGTATTTTCCAGTGTGCTTTGCGTATAATGCTTTCTAATTGACATGTCTGGCTGTTTTTCTGTACAGATCTTCGTTCTTAATGGTTGTCGGATATCAGATCCCCAGTATGGAAAAACACCAAAAACGACTGTGGTTAGGCTGTGGGTTACTGAGATACTGATCGGAAGGTCAGGGGTTCAAGGGGTTCAGGCTCCAGCACCACCAATTGCTGCTGTTGAGCCTTTAAGCAAGGCCCTTAATCCTATCTACTCCAGGGATGCTGTATCTGGGCTGACCCTGTGTTCTGACCCCAGCTTCCTAACTGGGATGTGTGGGAAAAATAATTTCACATTACTGTAGGGTAATTGTGACAAATAATAGTTGATTTTGTTTCTTTGTTTTTCTGTCTAAATGCATAAAGCCGCTGATTTTTTTCTACCTTCGTGAATGTCCTTGTGAACACATGTTATGTCAAGATGGGGTGATGCACACATCAAGAGCTTCATTTTTCATTGTGTTTTTGGCTCCAGAGGCTGCGCAGTGTGGTAAGTTATCGCCGCTAGTTGTTTGTGCCACCTCACCTCTTCACCGTCACCAAGGAGAGTACTGATTTTTATTTATTTTATTTTTTTTACCATTCTTTTGCTCTGTTCTCATTTGAGAATGCTTTTCTCCACCTTTTCTGTATTCACAGTAAGAGTCCGTTTTTTTAACTATTCGCGACGCTTCTTGTTCTATGACCTTGGTGCACTGTCTTGATGTGCTGATCAGGTCACTGTTGTCAACAAAGATAATCTCATGTGGCACTCGATTGTCTTATGGCTGCCTAGGGAGTGCATTTAAGACTTTCCTCATGGCCAGCTTAAGACAGATGGTAAAGAGAACTGGAGTGAGGGAGTCTCCTTGTGGCGTGGTGATGTTGGTGCTGTACTCTTGAAACAGAGCAATCAGTGGCGTCGTGAGGCTCACGTCTAGACCTAGGATCCTAATCTCTTCTCATGCTCGCATCACATGTGCAACCATCCATTTATGAGCCCACATTGCATTAGATATACTACTATATCCCTGCTTCTACTTTGGCTTGGGGAGATGAACTTTTGTATGACTGGTCTTATGCATCGGAGCATGATGTGGCAGAGGATTTGCACAGCATTTTAAGTAGGACGATTGGTCTGAGGCTGTTCAATGCTCCAAACGGCTTTCCAACCATGCCCTTTTCTGGTTGGTATCTTTCCCAGACATATTGTTGAAGATGTTTGCAATCTCCTGATGTATGATTGGAACACTGTATTTAAAGAACGTACCTGGGGTATCATCTGGGCTGCTGTCTCTGCTGGAGGGCTCGGTGTAGAAGAAATTCGTGGAATCATCGGTCACTACTTCTGCAGCTTCTTCAGATTGTGCGACAACCATTGTTGTTATTTTTTATTATCAATGCTGTTGGCTTGAATCTTGTAATCATCTGGACTGCTGAGCTTAATTTCATTTCATTTCATTTTTAGTTTTAATTTTAGTTACTACTACAACTTACTAACAAGTTTTATTTCAGGAGCACGTCCGTAAGTCAGATTTGTTCTTACGTCAGGCAAAGTGAGTTTTCTACGCCTTCAAGACAAACATACAATGAAATATGTACCATATGTCTCTGTCCCCATTCCCCACACTGTCATCATATGGCCAAAAACCATAACCACGCCTAAGAAAATGAATCTCGCACATGAAATGTAATAGTGTTGTATTTATATCACGAGGGAACTCCTGAATGCCTTTTGTCTCTGAGCTGTTTTCCACTGTATTGGACTGTTTTGTTGAGGATTTTCAGAAATTTGGATTATTCACTATGACGACAGCCATTTTCTATCATCGGCTAATCCCAGACTGATTCATTGAAACCGGTGAGGCCGACTCATTTCTCTCCCACATGCACACATAAAATGTCTAAAGTCTGGTGTATTGTATACATTCACTTACACACTGAAAATATACACTCACCTAAAGGATTATTAGGAACACCTGTTCAATTTCTCATTAATGCACTTATCTAATCAACCAATCACATGGCAGTTGCTTCAATGCATTTAGGGGAGTGGTCCTGGTCAAGACAATCTCCTGAACTCCCAACTGAATGTCAGAATGGGAAAGAAAGGCGATTCAAGCAATTTTGGGCGTGGCATGTTGGTGTCAGACGGGCCGGTCTGAGTATTTCACAATCTGCTCAGTTACTGGGATTTTCACGCACAACCATTTCTAGGGTTTACAAAGAATGGTGTGAAAAGAGAAGAACATCCAGTATGCGGCAGTCCTGTGGGTGAAAATGCCTTGTTGATGCTAGAGGTCAGAGAAGAATGGGCCGACTGATTCAAGCTGATAGAAGAGCAACTTTGACTGAAATAACCACTCGTTACAACAGAGGTACACAGCAAAGCATTTGTGAAGCCACAACACGCACAACCTTGAGGCGGATGGGCTACAACAGCAGAAGACCCCATCGGTTACCACTCATCTCCACTACAAATAGGAAAAAGAGGCTGCAATTTGCACAAGCTCACCAAAATTGGACAAGACTAGAAAAATGTTGCCTGGTCTGATGAGTCTCGATTTCTGTTGAGACATTCAAATGGTAGAGTCAGAATTTGGCGTAAACAGAATGAGAACGTGGATCCATCATGCCTTGTTACCACTGTGCAGGCTGGTGGTGGTGGTGTAATGGTGTGGGGGATCTTTTCTTGGCACACTTTAGACCCCATAGTGCCAACTGGGCATCATTTAAATGCCACGGCCTACCTGAGCATTGTTTCTGACCATGTCCATCCCTTTATGACCACCATGTACACATCCTCTGATGGCTACTTCCAGCAGGATAATGCACCATGTCACAAATCTCAACCCAATAGAGCATCTTTGGGATGTGGTGGAACGGGAGCTTCGTGCCCTGGATGTGCATCCCACAAATCTCCATCAACTGCAAGATGCTATCGTATCAATATGGGCCAACGTTTCTAAAGAATGCTTTCAGCACCTTGTTGAATCAGTGCCACGTAGAATTAAGGCAGTTCTGAAGGCGAAAGGGGATCAAACACCGTATTAGTATGGTGCTCCTAATAATCATTTAGATGAGTGTAGTATATAATTGTAAATATTGGTGCACTGCAGTGTCTATTTCTTTACAAAACATGTGAGCTACTTCCGTAATTTGCTCGTAGAACAATGGTTCGTTCGTATCTGTGGAAATTTGTAAATTTGTGAATGTCCGTAAGTTGGGACCTACCTGTATAGCACTTTTAACAATGATCATTGTCACAAGGCAGCTTTACCGAATCAACAGAAAATTATGGAAATGAGTATGGAAAACCCCCCTGAGATGGCAATAGGAAGAAACCATGAGAGGAACCAGACTCAACTGAGAACCCATCCTCATTTGCGCGCCATCTTCGAATCACATGATTTACCTTCCATGTCAGCTTCGCATTGCTTTATAATGTGCTCATGGATCTTGTTAAGCACTCTTATCTACTCAGCTTTTAGATGTGGCTTTATTTCTGGACATATGGTGTTGATGGTTGATAGTGTTGTTAGGATTATTAGGCATTTTTGTTCTTCTGAGGGTTTGTCTAGTATTTGATGTCGACTCCTTTTTTCTTTGGGGTTGACCTTTTTTCATTGATGTTGTCTCTTAGGTCTTGGCAGTATTCGACAGATCTGTGACCGTTTACAGTGATGGTGACTTTCTTTTTCAGTGCTTTTTTTGTAGCTGGTGTGTGTCAGCGTGTCATTGACCAGCTTTCCTATGTCGAATTTCTCTTGTTTGGTGTTGTCAAGCTATGATGGAGCGAGTGGCTTAACGTTGTTTGTTGCAACAATGAGTCGATGAATGAGACGTGTACTTGACTAACAACGAGTGTTGTAGTATGTGTTGTAGAGTGTTGTAATACCGTCTCGCCGGTATTAGGGTCACTTCTTTGGCCTTGCCACATAGTTCTGTGACTCATGCCATGATTGAAGAATATATTTGTGGCCAAGAGGGAGTACAACTCATAATTTAGTAGAATGTCGAATTCTAACACTTGAACACCTGTCAAGTAGAACTATAACTAAATTCATATTCAAAGATAATCTATTTTAGGTACAAGTAACACACTCATTAAGAAATGTTCAAATTCTCTGACAGGTACTGAGATCATTTCTTCATATTTTGGAATCACTGCAATAGTCATTTAGTCTATCCAAATGCTCTCTCGCATTCTCTCCTTTATGATGATAATTTCTTCTCCGCTGCTAAAAAAAATTAATAAATCAGAAATTCATTCGGGTCACGGAACCAATTAACTCTTACATCTGTATGTGTGGTGCATGTCTAAACAAACTTTACCCCGTTCCTAGAGAAATGACACCCACTTGATTCATCTCGCCAGGTAATTATCATGCCCTTTATAATTAGAAAGAAGTGTGTGTGTGTGTGTGTGTGTGTGTGTGTGTGTGTGTGTGTGTGTGTGTGTGTGTCTAAGAGAGAGAGAGCTAAAGTATTAACCAGTTGTAGGGTTTCAACTCTGGATTAGAGGTGAATCGAATCTTTAAGGAATCGGGTTAATGTTATTGAATTGAATTAAAATTTATAGAGTACACTTTATCGACTACCCATCCAGCGTTTAGCACAATTTAGTGTATCTTACCAGTTCTGCTTATCACGTGGCCACCGATGATAACACAAAATCTAGTATTTACCAATTATGAGCAAAGTAACGTAAGATCTGGGCAAATGTTTAAACTTTAAAATACATGACCGAGACAACAGTTCTTTATCAAGAAGCGAGAATTTATTTAACTAATCTACATTACATGAAACTACGCTATTTAATCATACACATACACACACACACACATATACACGTAAACAGTTTAGAGGGTGAAAGTTAATGGTGTTCTTCTAGTAATGTTTACTAGAACTGAGTCACAAGAGCAGAGCCTTGGGTTTAATCTTACAGTTTAGATATGAATCGAGCACCACTTTCAGCAAGGTATGAAGCTTTGTTTGTTTACTTGCGTTACGTTTCGTTCTCATCCCTTGGTTCGCCTCTAGTGAAGGGAATGGCGGCATTGCTGATTGGTTGGTGCGCTGGACTGAGGTGATGTCTTTCAGGAAAGCCCTCAGCGGCGTGTTGGTTGCCTGGTTACCAATGATGACGCTCTCAGACTTCTTCTGCGGACCTCTTCGTTGCACAAAGTTTCTTTGCGTGTCGAGGAGAGCGGAGTCTTCCATCGCTGGTGGCGCAGGTCAGAATTTAAAGTTCAGGCGTTGGCTGAGAGCGGAGCAAGAGAGGCGTCCACTTGCTTCCTTCAGACGGCGTGACGTTCAAAAATGTACCGAGGCTGCTCAGACCTTGAAGGTGAAGGTCTGTCCCACAGCCGTTTGTTCCAATCAGAGATGATTGTGGGCGTAGTCACGCCCCGCATGGTTCCTCTTTTTCGTGCATACATTTAACCTGTGGTTTGCTCTGTCACGTGGGAGACCATCTCAGTGGAGTTTTAGTAATTTAGGTAAAGTGTATTAACATGAGTCTGGTTCATATGACTGAAGATTTCATGCACATCAACGTTCATTGAATATAAAGAGCTTTCATTTGATACCAAACATTCCATGTTTTGCATACCCATTCATACCTTTTATCTATAGCAAGGGCTGTACAGGTTAATTACATTCCTTAAGTTTATAGTAAACATGTTGAACACAACACAAAGACATCATACATTCTACATGTACACACATATATAATTTTATATCTGCCCTAGTGGCATACTTTAACTGATTAACATGGTACGTGTCCCTAAAGCGTGTATGTTCTCTGTTCTGGGGCCCAGAGGAAACGCATTCCTGGGGTCAGCAACTGCCAGGGGCTTGTGAAACTTCCCTATTCAAGGAATTTGTGCTGCTCTACACCATTTTGATTGCAGATGTGAGATGCTTTCCTCTGGTGCAAGGATGTTGTTTTTGCAGATCTGCACCATCTGAGTTGGGAAAGAGTAACCGGTTCTTTGCTTATTTGCTGATGTCGTGAACTGTCTCTTCCTCTTCCAGCAGCCCTCTTTGAGGGGGCCTGCCAGTTTCTACACAGTGGACTGGTTAATTTCAGCACTGGAATCGGAAGCATTTTACAGTATATGCTTGTTGGTACTACTGTAGATCGGCTACTTCAAGCATTCCAGAAACTGTAGAAGATTTCCTGGGATTTAAGCAGAATAGAATACAAACATCCTGTTTGCAGATGTTCCGCGCGCTGAAACATCTTGTTGAGAGAGATCAGAGGGAATTGGAAACACTGGTTTGGGTTGACACGTAGTGTATAGTGACTCAAACAAGTACTTGAGGTGGATGGACTACAATGGCAGAAAGCCAAAGAAGCTCATACAGTAGTACAGGCGCAGTATAATTGAACAGTCGTCGTTCACTCAGTCCGAAACTCTCTTAGAGACAGTGGCACTGCAGAAAGTTGGAGGTAGCAGAGATGAAGATGCTGAAGTTCCCTTTGAGAGTGACATGCATCAAGAATGAGTCTATCAGAGGGATAACTCCTGTAAGATGTTTTGGAGATAAAGTCAAACAGGCCAAACTGAGGTGGTTTGGACATGTTCAGAGAAGAGATTGTGAATATAATGGTAGAAGGATGCTGTGGAACTGCTAGGCAGAAGGTCATGAAGTTAGTTGTTGTGAGAAAACGATGCAGAGGATATGGTTAGATGGAGGCAGATTATTCACTGTGGTAAATACAAAAGAGAAGAAAAGGAGTCGCTTACTCACTCACTCATCGCCTATACCGCTTTATCCTGTATACAGGGTCACGGGGGTACTGGAGCCTATCCCAGGAGTCTTAGCGCATGTGCTGGGGTACACCCTTGATGGGATGTGGAGGTGCATGGGGACAGTGCTAACCACTAAGATGCTGTGCTTCCTTAATGTGTCTCCTATATGTGTCAGTATATCAGTATCTTCAATGTTTATTTTTTAATGGTTTTATTTATACACTCCCTGGACAAAAGAGGTCACCTTTTGGATTTAAATTAGCAAATATGTAAAAAAAAAAAAAAAAACTGATTGGCTAAATACTGCAGAGATTAATTTATTTTAACTGACGACAATTTTGACTTTAACATCATGAATGTTATGGACGTCAAGTAAAGAAGCCAACTAAGGAAATTGTCCAAAACATTCCTATTGCTAAACCTTTGCCAATGAAATATGGTCGGGGAAAGAAATCGTAAATTACCATGATCGGAAAAGTCGCATTTAGAAAAATAGACTTTAAAGATCTGAGCTTGGTTTAAGACTAAAAGTAAAAGCATTTTCCACATGCAATGTGACAAGAACTCACATGACTAGGAAACTTTCCTAGCAAAGATTTTCTTATGGCCACACAGCTGCTTATTTCCAATCATGTAAGTTATCTTCTGTGTGTATGGAAATGCTCTTAGTATATACAGTATTGCTGTGTGTATAATATAGTATACGGAGCGTTTAGAGAAATGTAAATTTAAAAAAGCCTCTGTGAAAGGTAATCCTCTGCAAAAGCTGAGAACCACTTCACATTCAGTAACTGTAATCTAATGATTTTCCACATGACAAGGTCGAGTGCCTCTCTTCATCTAATGATAATGTATACTTGTTGAAGGCTTTTCAGCAGAAAAGATTTATTTTCGCCGTAATTTAATTTATAATGCTTTGCTTGTGAAAAATAAATAAATAAATAAAATGTTATTGGTATATATTATTAATCTTACTTAATATTGGTCAAATGATCTGATGAAGCATTTTAGTTGGAAGTTAGCACAGGAAGGTAAAGGAAGCTAACTAGCAGGCGAGAGGTAACTTTGCAAACAAATGCAATCATTGCTATGTGAGGCAAAATACCAAGCAAATATTAACAAAGCTAATTAACTAAGTCAACCCAGCAAACAAAAGTTAAACTAGCAGCTAAATACAATTCAAATAAAAAAAAAAATGCAAAAGCTAATAAAACGAGAGGAAAACACTTTTTTTTTTAGAGCTTGGTAAAAATTTCCAAAAGTTAGCCACATGCTAAGCTCACGCTCTGCTGCTATCATTAACTAACTTGGATGCTGTAAAATTGTTGGATATTAAATGACTCATCCTTCCCACTGGTGGTAAGAGAAGAATATCTCACACATACACACAGTTTATTTTTTCTGAAAACACGCTCTGGTTTACGAACATTCCAGTAACGAATTTGCACAGATACGACATTCGTAGATGCGAACAAATCACGGAAGTAGCTCACATGTATTGTACAAAAAATAGACACTGCACTCACTCATCATCTATACCGCTTAATCCTGTATTCAGGGTCAAAGGGGGCCTGGAGCCTATCCCAGGAGACTTAGGGCACATGGCAGGGTACATCCTGGACAGGGTGCCAATCCATCGCAGGGCACAGACACACACACACTCACTCATTCACACACTACGGACAATTTGGGAACACCAATTAGCCTAATCTGCATGTCTTTGGATTGTGAGAGGAAACCGGAGTACCCAGAGGAAACCCACCAAGCACGGGGAGAACATGCAAACTCCATGCACACAGAGACGGGAATCGAGCCTGGCCGAGGATCGAACCCGGACCCTGGCGGTGCAAGGCGACAGTGCTAACCACTACACCACCTGCAGTGCACCAAATACCAATTAATTTACAATATTTTCCTTGTTGTGTAAGTGAATGTATTAAATGTCTAAAGTCCTGTGTGTTATATGTACGAGCTTGTGTGTGTGTGTGTGTGTGTGTGTGTGTGTGTGTGGGAGGTGTCGGTGCCGGAGAAATTAGTCGGCCTCATCGGTTTCAAGGAATGAAGCACAATGCTAGAAAATGGCTGTCCTGTAAAGCTGTCCCAATAGAAATTAATTCTAATTTCAGTAAATCCTCAACAGTCCAGTACAGTGAAAAACAGCTCTGAGACAAAATGGCACCCAGGATTCCGCTCGCAATTTAATGGCACAGAGACAACAGTTTTGGGCCACGTCATGGCAGTGTTTGGAAAAGGAACAGAGATATAGTCAAGTGGATTGATCCGTTTTACTGTACACTATATTTTTGTGTCAAAGGCCTATAAGACTCACTTTGTCTGACTTAACAACAAATTGCTTCCAGAATGGAACTCGTTTGTAAGTCGGGGACTATGTCTACTAGCGTGTTTCTTTACTACAGTACGCATAATGTACAGTAAGTGTTCGGAGTGTGTGTGTGTGTGTGTGTGTGTGTGTGTGTGTGCACCGCCTTACTGTTGACAGTGTTCATATCGTTCACGCAGATTCTCAAACATATACCGGAACAAAGGGCGCTGCAGACTCCTGCAAAAGGAGACGATTTGCTCACACAGTCAACACCAGAGCGGTGAAATTTCATTCCGATAGACAACATAACTATGTTATTTTGTGCCGACTTATTAAATCTCTCTCTGAATTGTTCTGCCAGCTTTTTCAAAATCAGTCCCCATTTACGACCACCCCTGTATGAGCGGAAATAATACTCAACCATGAGTACTCCGTCGGGAGACCCTAACATAAACGACACGGCACAGCTTCCTTCTCACTACCGGGAACACGTCAACAAACACACATGCTTTCTCGAGATGCGCACGTTTCAGTGCTATATATTTTGTAACGTACCGTATTATTGCCATATCATTTGCTGTTAAATGCCTTTTTTGCTCTGCGCTCAGACTTTTTATTAAATCTAGGGATATTTTTATAGGTTAAAACTCCAAACATTGTGGATCGATTTGCTGTAATTGACTTTTTGAATGTCTACCTTGTTGACATATGCCTGTCTGTCTTTCTCCCCACCCGCCCCCCTACAGAAGAACTAAGAGCCACAGCTGGGTTTTACTGGGTCAGAGATTTCAGACTTGGCTAACAGAAGGGACCCAAATGTCAAGCAAATGTCAGGAGCTCATCTGGAAAGTGATGCTGCCTAAGGGAGGAAGGATATTTGTTTTCAGATGGCCCCATGCAACATCTCAATTCAGCCGAGGCTGAGAAGAAGCCACACGGGTTAATCTTACATTGCAAGTTATGTTTATAAAAACTGGGATTTGGAAGCATATTTTGAAAATGATAGTCTTTATACATGCACAAGGGTCCATGTGAGACACAAATCCGGTGCTGTGTTTTCCCGCCTCACCCATGGCAACAGCTCTGCAGACATACAGAACAGCGAGCAAACCAATCATTAGAGCGAGACCCGGCTGATGTAGCAGGTTATTCCCTTGGTGGGTTCATTGTATTTGCTCAGATCATAACCTTCAGTATTGTGAAGGTGCATCGGCGTGGGAAATTCAAATTAAATAGTGTTATTTTATGAAGATATTTACAAATAAAAGGGAAAGAAAGAAATAATGAGGACAGAAATGAGAACCGATGCTTATTAAAGTACTTAGAGGTAGATGCAGTGAATATACACTATACAGTCTAATATTCATTCGCCAATGTACAGTAATGGAGGTTGGTATCAGGTTGTGCCGTTTTGTAAATTGCAGATATATGGATACTGCAGTGTAGCAGTACAGTATATGAGTGTGATATGCTTAAATAGTGAGAAAAATAATTCACAAATTTTAACATCTTTTCAACATCTATGTACAGTAAAAGAGCTGCCGCCACACCGCTAGCCTCGCCCCACCAGGGAACCGTCGGGCTGAGCGACAAGCCGGGGAAGGGGATCTTTTTATATGACGGCCAATAAAAACTGGAAAAAGGACGAAAAGCAGGGAATGTCTTGTGTTTGTGCACGCACCCTGGAGAATGTCTACAATTATGAAAAGTGAATTTTGCTTAATGGGTCCCTTTGTTTCACTCCCAAATCAATGCTTCTCCTTTGTCTCGTGCTGCAACTATCACCAGCACTGATTCTGCTGGACTCGAAAGCCATGATGTACTTCAGCATAATATTTGAGAGAGACAACAGTGCAACATGCACTGCAAAAGATGCCTGGGTGCTTTGTGTACAAGAGATATGCATGCCAACGTGTGCGGCATCGTGTTGTGTTTGTCCAGCTCTTCTTGCTGTCAGGATTTCTGAACTTTGGTACAGTATAGATTTTTATGGGACCGTGGATGGACATGTGGTCATGAAGCTTTGCAGGAGTCTGCAGCATCCTTTGTTCCGGAATATGTTTGAGAATCGGCACGTACGATATAAACGCTGTCTACAGCAAGGCGGTGCAAACACACTTCGATTACACTTTCATTAAGCCTTTTGTAGTAAGTGAACACGCTAATAGACATAGTCCCCGGCTTACAAACGAGTTCCGTTCTGGGAGCCCGTTTGTAAGTCGGATTTGTTCTTAAGTCAGACAAAGAGGCTAGCGTTTTGGCAGTGACAATAACATGAAGCAGATAGTCTGATCATGTGTCCGACGTATGAGAAAGCTTTGTACCTTGATGGTATACAAGCACTAGTGAAATGCTGGCATGAATGCATTAATGCAGCAGAGGATTATATAGAGAAATAAAGGGAGGTATTACTCTAATAACTGTTTCCTGTTATTCCTCAGAGAATAGTGTATAGGACTGTTTATATATATATATATATAATTTTTTATTTATTTTTACATTTATGCCATTCTTTTCTTTTCTTTTACTTTTTTTTTTTTTGTTCCTGCCTGCCTGAGAAATTTTCTAATTATGGCTCGTCTTCTATTTCCCAAAATAAGCCAAACTGAGACCACCGAGCCCCTGACCATGTAGTCAGTAATGATGAATAAATGAACATGTTAATGAACAGATTCTTTCTTGTTTTCCTGCAAGGTTCATATCTGACCACTTGCTCATGCCTGGAAGAAAGTGAAATCCTCCTACTCGCACAGCTTTTTTCTTGCATCCCACATGATCCCAGTAATGATGTACAACTCCAGTCTCAACCGGATGCCCTGTGAACCTTTCTGGCAAGCTTTCTAAAAAAATAAGAAGAAAAATATTCATATCTGTATTTGCATCTATTTAAAAGACGTTATCCGTTCTTTGTGAATAATTTAATCGCATCTGGTTGCATCTTTACTATCTGCTCGATTGCATTTTTACACACAAGTGCAAGTTCTAAAAAAGACGTCCATGCTACAGTACAGTAGATGCTATGACAGAATGAACCAACTTATATTTTCACATCTAAAGCCTCTAAATTGATAAGCTTCAACATGACACATATATATACAACGTCAGAGTAAAAGCCTTGATATTGTGAGTTAATATGCCGAATTGGCCTGGACAGCCTGGCAATATAAAATTCCACTTCAAATACACTGAAAGCTTTATCGGTCTCTAACTTTATGCCAGCATACCGTATCAATATTTATATATCTTAAAAATTGTGAACGGTGACAGTGTCAGCGCAGTAAAATGCCTTTCATTTCAAAGGTTACAAGGTTCAGATCCTTTCTCCGGCGCCCAAGAAATGAGATTCCTTTTCAATATATCCTCATATTCCAGACCGTACTGCCATCGCAACTTTTATTAAAGTGTTTGCCGAAGTTATGACAAAAGATATGACATAGAACTTTTTTGGTTAGAGTTTAGAGAACACTTTAGCAGAAGAACTGTTGCTTCATGGCACTTCAGAGGCTTAAATGGTTTTACATGAGTGCAGCTTTTATATGAACCATTTATAATAATGTTACTGCTTGTTTGTTGTTGTTGTTTTATAATTCCTTTATTGGCTCGTGTGTTCATCACTATCCTGGGCATGAGAGCAAAAAAAAAAAAAAAACTAGAATGAAATCGAGCCGAGAAGAACATTAGACATTGTTCTTTGCATTTTTGGTTTTAAGCAAGAAGAATTAAAAACAAAGTGGATTAAGTTTCAGCATTAGTCTCAGGCTTTCTTCTAGTCAGCTTGCACGTCTACAGAGGGAAATTCATCTGAATTCATACCAGTGAGCACACATTGCAGTGAGAAGAAGGAATACTAGATCTTAACATCTAGTATAAGCTAGAAACTCTGTGCTAGTTTCTAGCTTTTGCTTATCGTTGCTGGAGATTGTGACTGTTAGATGTAGACCTTTTTATTTACCGCGGGAATTCACCACCGTTTTCATTATCGGAGTGTACATTCCACCTAGTGCTAATGCTAAGGAAGCGCTATGGGAACTGTATGCCAAGATCAGTAATCTGCAGAACACACACCCGGATGGACTGTTTATCGTTGCTGGAGATTTCAACCATGCAAATCTCAAGTCAGTGCTTCCTAAATTCCTAAACAGTATGTGGACTTTGCAACGAGAGGGGAAAACACGTTGGATCTTGTTTACACAAACATCCCCGGCGCATATCGGGCAAAGCCCCGCCCCCACCTCGGCTACTCAGACCACATCTCTGTTATGCTAATTCCAGCATACAGACCACTCATCAGGTGTTCAAAACAAGCCATCACTAACTACAGGATTTCATCACCTTCCTGTGACAGTAATGGCTCCCTTCCAGATGCGCTGAACAACTTCTACGCACGGTTCGTCATGCAGAACGACGTGACGCCGAGGAAGACCACCCCTCCGCCGAACGACCAGGTGCTGTGTCTCACCATGGCTGATATGAGGAAAACTCTACGCAGAGTCAACCCACGTAAAGCTGCTGGACCAGACAACATCACAGGCAGAGTCCTCAGAGAATGTGCAGAACAGCTGGCAGGTGTTCTCACCGACATATTCAACATCTCTCTGAGCAGCGCCGTCGTTCCCACATGCTTTAAATCTACCACCATCGTCCCCGTGCCGAAGAAGTCTTCTATGTCCTGTCTCAATGACTACCGTCCTACTGCACTCACACCCATCATCATGAAGTGCTTCGAGCGGCTCGTCATGAGACACATCAAGACCCTGCTGCCCCTCTCACTAGACCCCCTGTAGTTCGCGTATCGTCCAAACCGTTCAACGGACGACGCCATCTCCACCACACTCCACCTGGCACTGTCACATCTTGACAAGAAAGACACTTACGTCGGAATGCTGTACATAGACTTCAGTTCAGCATTCAACACAATCATTCCCCAACACCTGATCGGGAAGCTGAGCTTGTTGGGCCTGAACACCTCCATCTGTAACTGGATCCTGGACTTTCTGACCGAAAGACCTCAAGCAGTGCGGATCGGGAGCTACACCTCCAGCACCACCACGCTGAGTACTGGGGCCCCCCAGGGCTGCGTGCTCAGTCCCCTGCTGTTCACACTGCTGACTCATGATTGTGTAGCGACACACAGCTCCAATCATATCATCAAGTTTGCTGATGACACAACCGTGGTGGATCTCATCAGCAAGAACGACGAGTCAGCGTACAGAGAGGAAGTGCAGAGGCTAACGGACTGGTGTAAACACAACAACCCGTCTCTGAACGTCGAAAAAAGACAAAAGAGATGGTTGTTGACTTCAGGAGGACACGGAGCGATCACTCTCCGCTCAGCATCGACGGCTCTTCTGTGCGTCCACCTGGAGGAGAACCTCTCCTGGTCCCTCAACACCAGCTCTCTGCATAAGAAAGCCCAACAACGTCTTTTCTTCCTGAGAAGGCTGAGAAAGAAACAGCTTCACCCACCGATCCTCACCACCTTCTATAGAGGAACTATTGAGAGCATCCTGAGCAGCTGCATCACTGTCTGGTTTGGGAATTGTACCATGTCCGACCGCAAGACCCTACAGCAGATAGTGAGGACAGCTGAAAAGATCATTGGGGTCTCTCTCCCTTCTATCGAAGACATTTACACTACACGCTGCATCCGCAAAGCCACCAGCATTGTGGCTGACCGGACACAACCATCACACTCACTCTTCACCCTCCTGCCATCTGGAAAAAGGTACCGAAGCATTCGGGCACTCACATCCAGACTATGTAACAGTTTTTACCCGCAAGCCATCCGTCTCCTTAACACAAAGAGACTGGACTGATAAACACACACACACACACACACACACATCACTCAGACGAACTAAATAACATCTGGACTGAACTGATAAACACACATGCACAATCACACTGATATATATCCATCTCAATCTGCTCATCCCTACCTACCTGTGCTGCTCCTTGCAATTTTTTTGCACAATATTTATTTGACTGCTATTTGCACACAATATTCTTGTCAAAATGTAAACTGTTTACTGCTGCTCTTCCCACTACCTTAATTCATACTTCATCAAAAGAGTACTGTTATGTGTTACATTGTTGTGTCTGTCATGTACCTCTTTGTTTGCACTATTTGCACGTGCACTTTGTCTATTGTGTATTTTTGTATAGATATTTGATAGTTCTTCTTTTAGATTAACTTAAAAATGTAAAAATGTGTGTTGTAAATTTATGTTGTTGCATGTATGTAGCACCCTGGTCCTGGAGGAACGTTGTTTCGTTTCACTTTGTACTAACTGTATATGGTTGGAATGACAATAAAAGCCTACTTGACTTGACTTGACTTGACTTGACTTGACTAATACAAATTTCATCATTTTTTATCATTTTATAATAATGCAATATAAACAATAGATTTGCAAATGCCAAAATTGTCCAAATGCCACACGTTCAATAAGGTGCACTGTTTGTCCATGATGTCTTTCCGCACAATCACCCATGGAACCTGGAGACTTAATCCCTGTCCGGTCCACCGGACCAAATGTCAAGTCGATACCTGGAGGAGTTTTGGGAGTGCTCTAACTGACAGCTGTATCACACAGAAATGTTGATAGATCCAAGACGCAGCTTCAGTGAATCACAAATAGAGCCGGGTAGCTTCGCCGATGTTTGTTCGTGTCTCTTGGCGATTGTTGGGAAATGTGCCTGGAACAGAGAGTCAAGCCCGACATGGTTCTCTCCGTCCTCCAGAGGCAAGCCGTAGCCAGATGGCTCTTCCGCTCATTCAGATTCAGTTACCACGCTATCCTGGTCAGGGTCGCTGGTGGATCCGGATGTGGATCTGATGCCAGGAAGACACATTGCATGGCACGGATATCGATCGCAGGGCACTGATCACACACATTTGTAGCCTCATTCAAACCTAGGGGCTATTTAGAGTTGCCAAACCAATTACAGGCAGTAGTGGACAAAGTACACCATCCCTGTACTTGAGTAAAAGTAATATAAAAATAGGTAAAATATTACTCAAGTAAAAGTAGAAGTCCTCCATTTACATTTCTACTTGAGGAAAAAGTACAAAAGTACTCACCTCCTTCAAATTCATTTAAGTATTAAAAGTCCTGAGCTGGTTTTAGCTCAGTCTAGCCTTTAAGTCATAGTAAACCCCTCTCTCTCTCTCTCTCTCTCTCTCTCCCTCTCTTTCTGTCCATCCTTTCAAACTGTAAACCACCTCAACTTCTGATTTCAAACACATACTGTACTACACGCGTGAGTGTTTTACGGAGGGAAAGCTAATCACACAATTCAATATCAGTGGTGGCTGGTGCATGTAACTCTGTCTAACTTTAAGGGGGGGGGGTAATAATCAGATATCACTGCTTCAAACGCTACACATCTCTGTGGTCATGTAATATGTGGAAATATAGTGAAGTAGAAAATACAGATATTTGTTGTAGGATGTAGAGGATTAAAAGTAAAAAGTATCCTCTAATAAAAAAACGTAAATGTAGTATTATGTAAATGTCCTTAGTTACCTTCCATGTCTGATTTTCAGGTATGTTTTTGGGAGTTTGGAGGAAATTTAAGAACAATAGATGATACTTTAAATGGGGAGAATGTTTGAAACTCAATCAAATCAGGCAAACTATACAACTTATCTTATCCTGTTCTCTTTATTATTTAGGGCCCAAGCACATGACATCAGCCCTATGTCATCATAGTGTGTGAGGGCCCTCTTGTTCTTTTAAGGATTTTTTTCCAGCATCTGGGGCTTTTGGGGGTTTTATCATGCTCAAAAAGTCATGAAAATCAGCAGCCTGAGAGTTTGGGCCCCAGGGCGTGGCACAGGGCCCTCACACAAGATTTTACATCATAGCTCATACACACTTGCATGTATGTACACTAAACCCGGTAAACATTTAAAGCTCATTAAGCTGAACAACTTTCACATTGCATGCCATGGTGTCTTCTCAAAATAAATTTTTTTTGGGTCATTTTCTAAAAGCACCCAATAGATTTTGATGTACTCCTCCTAGGCACTTTATACCATCGCCAACAAACTGTGCCTATGTGATCTCAATACATTGAGGATGCAAAATTGCGGAGGGATTTTTGATATGTTAACCAAGTCAGCCATGACCCTGTCTTAAACCTATGCCGAAAAGTAGTTAATAACTTTCTGTGTGACATTATATCGATTGACATCACATTGAGTGACATAAAAAAAATTCCCAGCATCTGGGGCTTTTTGGAGGTCTATGTCTAAACATAAAATTCCCCTCTTTTCTAAAATTATGTCATAATGGTATTGGTACACACGTGGACAAAATTGTTGGTACCCTTCGGTCAATGAAAGAAAAACTCACAATAGTCACAGAAATAACTTTAATCTGACAAAAACTGGATTGCATGGGCAGATGTGGCTAGCGATGCGTAAACTTGATATTTCATATCAGATTAGTCTGACTGAGTCACTGGGTGACTCAGTCAGACTAATCTCATTGACAGTTACAGGAATCGTTTGATTGCAGTGATTTGCCTCAAAAGGTTGTGCAACAAAACTATTAAGTTAGGGGTACCATCCTTTTTGTCCAGGCCTGTTCCATGAGTTTTTTTTTTTTAATAATTCTGTTGAAGCATGGTTGAAAAGCAATGTCTGACTTTCATTGGTTAACATTCATAGAATTTTTTTTTATTATTACTTTTGTCAGATTAAAGTTATTTCTGTGACCATTGTGAGTTTTTCTTTCATTGACCGAAGGATACCAACAATTTTGTCAACGTGTGTATGTCCCCTTTAAATGCATATGCCCAATGATGAGCGGGCCCAAGCACCCTTCACCATCCTAGTCCAACACCCTAGTCCACCAGAAAGACAGTCGTTCTGTGTAAAACTGATGATCAGTAAGAAATGACTAATTGTATTACATACAATGTAATGAGTGAAAATCACAACAACGCTCTGGACTTCTTCCAAAATCATCTCCAAGTGCCCCTCATAAACCTGTAAGGATTGAATGAGTTCACTGAGTTGAGGTCTAAAGCATGGCCAATAGCACTCGCACCACAACTATTTTTTATTCTTTCTGTAACAATCACTCGATTTCAAGTGCACATAAGGGGGTGGAATCATTGCGGTGTAATTATAAGTGTTATCAAACGATTTAAATCCTTCTCTTAGCGTTCGGGATTTCTGACGATTATATAAAGAGATGCATGTCCTTATGAGTTACACGTTTTAACCGCTAAATCAATGAATCTTTTAAATAGCATACAGCAACATGCGTGAAGATCGCCACCCAGTGACTCAGTCAGACTAATCTGATATGAAATATCAAGTTTACGCATCGCTAGCCACATCTGCCCATGCAATCCAGTTTATTTGCCTGCTATAAAGTGGCAATCAAAGTATATTAGCATGACAATTTCATTTCGAAAAACTCTCTGAAGTGTGAGTTGCCAATTGCAATTCTGATTGGAAGATTCTTTTCATTACTTTTTCATTATTTTCAAATAATTATCAGAAAGCTGTGCAGTCTTAATTGAGATTCTGTGTGGTATTTCATCAGAGACTTACTTATACTGTATATCTTTTTTTTTTTTTTCCATTCCAAAGGCTACACTTAGACACCAGTGTCTAGAACGTGACGTGGGAATTCTGTGTATGACAATTCCCCTGACAGCACATTAGGTGAGTATATTGAGCCTCGGCTTTCTTGACTTGTCTCGGTGTCAGGGTAGAACACCAACAGAGAGATGATCATATTCTAGTTTAAATCATGCAGGACGGCCATGTAATTAAATTCCCACAGAGACGTACAATTCAATAATACAGCCTGGGTGGCATTGAGAGAGACTGACGTTGGCGGAGTCGTGAATTGCCCCAGGGCCTGGCTGTCGCTTTCTCGGTTACTGAAATATGTTGTACTTTTTCTGCCATTTACTCTACATAATAGCTTTTTAAAAATACTCCTCGCATATACTTTGTATGATTGTCAGAGTTTTCAATGGGCGCAAGGCAATTGTGTCCGTGTGCCTGAGACGCCTCTGCATACCTCAGTCATTCATTGTAGCAATGTGCACACTTTAAAACCAAAATCATGTCTTTGATTGTACAGTGTCCGTTGTGGCTTTTCTCACGCTCTGTATCGCGTCAGTCATCCTTGCTTCAGGAGCGTTCAAGTCAAACCAGGACTTTTGATTGTACAGAATAACAGAACACATGAGAGTAGTTATGAGAGTGAAGACTACCTTTATTTCTCTCTATATTTCTCCCTGCTACAGTAATTCAATTATCCCAGGCTTTCACTAGAGCTTGGATAACATCAAGGTAGAAAGATTTCCCAGTACACCAGAACCACGATTGGACTGTCACAAATGGTTCACATTTGAAACCCTGGCCTCCCAGGAACTCCTTTACTGCACCAAACATTTGGAAATGGATTGGAGCGAGGTCGGGACTGTACGGGGGACGTGGCAATAACTCCCAACCGAGTTCCTGTATGTGCCATTGGTGTTGATGAATTATTATATGTATAGTTTCTACAAACAGAACCGTCGCTCCGTTACTTTGGAAAGAAGTTATCCATCGATTTTTAAGGATCAGGTGTTCCTTTCTCTCACTCATCGTCTCATATTCGGAGTCAAGGGGGCATGGAGCCCAGCCCAGGAGGGCAGAAGGCGGGTTACACCCTGGACAGGGTGCCAATCCATCACAGGGCACACACGCACACACTCACACACTATTGGCAATTCTGGGAGGGAGTAATCTTCATGTCTTTAGACTGTGCGGTGCTCACCACTACACCACCATACTGCCTTTGGCGAACACAAAGACATTTGTACTACTCAAATATTTTACTGCAGCTAAGAATCTCCCCACCATACTGTGACATATACCGTATATCTCACATAAATATCTCTTCAACATACCAGGACAGTGGTGGCTCAGTGGGTTATGGCATTCAGTTACTGATTAGGAGCTCTGCGATTTGAGCCCCAGCTCCACCAGGTTGGTGCTCTTGAGCCCTTGAGCAGAGCCCTTAACCCTATCTGATCCAGGGGAGGTGTATTGTGGCTGACCCTGCGCTCTGACCCCTGGATATGTGAAGAAGGAATTTCACAGTGCAATCTTTTTTCTTTTTTTCTTTTTTTTTACGCCTTCATATACAGTATACAGTATATCCCGGTTTGACTTTGTCTTGTACTACAGATTTCTACATAAATAGAAGAGCTGCTGCTGTAATCATAAAGATTGTCCAATATGTCCAAATTGTGTGAAGTTTCAATTATTCTACTCATTAAATATATATATATTTTTAAAAACCCATCAAATTATTGTAATCAAGTATACACTGTAGAAGCCTTGTCCACTTCCTGTATTATGTCTACACTTAGGACAACTTCTCCACAATGCTGTGCCACAGAGCTCGAGGGCAGTGTATGTAGTTGGGTTTCCAAAAAAAAAAAAAAAAAAAAGCTAGGCTGATGGTCAGAGGTAATGAGTAAAAAAAAAGGGAGCGGCAAAAGCAGTGTGGCAGCAAGCAAGCAAGAGAGCGAGCGAAAGAGAGAGTAAGTGAGAGAGAAAGAGAGAGGAACTAGCCGCCAGTTCTCTCCCAATATAGAGAGCGGCTCTGGTAATTGAAGCCCCAGGGAGTTGCTTCCCGTGTCGAGGCCACCATTCATTCTGCCTGCGCGGTACGCTAATCTTGCCGCTTGTCCACAGGGAACTCACTCGCACTCTGAAAGAGTGAGATACATCATTATTGTCGACGGAGGAGGCTTGGCTGGCTGTGATGGAGACTCGGCGAACAAGGAGGATGACAGAGAGCAACACTGTTGGATTCTTTAGTGCGAAATATTTTACCGTGTGCTCACGGTGCGATTTACCTAAGGAAGTCGTAACGCCTACTGGATTAATGAGCGATTACAGCTCGAGTGTGAATAATTGTTTTGTTTTGTTTTTTTTCATGTCTGCATGTGAAGTTTGCTGCCTTTGAAAGCACCTTAGCCATGATCGTATATATATAGTGTTGCACTCTAAGAGAGCTTGAGAAACCCTTCTGTTTCTGTTAGTGAAAATAATTGCGATAAAGTGTACGATTCATGATTAGCGTCTTTTTCCTTTTTTTTTTTTTTAACCATTCACACCATACCATTCATATATTACAAAGAAAGACACGGGGGTTTTATTGAAGAGTCTGCATTGCTTTTTGCGACTTAATGAGAGTGCAAAGGCCACAGTGGTTGTAGCATTTATGAGCGCTTAATGAGCAGCTCTGTTCGATTCCTCCCACGCTGTGGCGCTTCCAGGTGAACTGAGTCATCCAGTGCATTGAGGTTAAAGCACATAATACCTTCCCACACAACACAATGTTTCATTCTTGAGCCTTTAATTGGATCTCACTCATTAGAAAAAACTAAATAAAGGTTGAGTTAATTTTACTTAATTATATTACCGTGTCACATCATATACAGTACATACTGGGTCTCGGGATGAAGATTGGCATGCAGGATTTAAAAAATAAATGTAAAGATTAAAGCTGTATCTATTCTATTACTGTTTATTTCTATTCCAAGTGAGAAATGAGATTTATTAAATAAGCCCTGTTCGTGTCAGTGTAAACAGAATGTGTTATGTTAAGGCGGGAGAAATGAAGCAGAATAAAATAAACATGTGGTACGGAAATGAGGAATGTATAAGTGTGACGGATTTTATGAAAGCATCAAAGTGCTTTGTTCTCTGGAGGGGTGTGGCTCAGCAGTAGCTCATTTACATAAACACCAAAACTGAGTGTTCGAGGAGGAGTGAAACACAGGGAAATAAATGTCTATAGGGGTGGCACAGGATGGCACCAACCCCTCCAAAATATGATTCCCTTATATATATATATATATATATATATATATATATATATATATATATATATAATAAATAAACAACAACAATAATAACAAATAAATTAATGTGTATATATATATATATATATATATATATATATATATATATATATATATAATAAATATAGATTTTATATATATATTATATATATATATATATATATATATATATATATATATATTATTTATTTGTTATTATTGTTGTTGTTGATTTATTATTATTATTATTTATATATATATATATATATATATATATATATATATTAATTTATTTATTTTAAATTATATATATATATATATATTATATATTTAAAATAAATAACTAAATACATATATATATATATATATATATATATATATATGTATGTATATATAATATATATGTATGTAATATATATAATGTATTTATTTATTTATTTGTTATTATTGTGTGTATATATATTGAGAAAGAATAGTTGTCCATGGTGTTGCTGTATTGTTTCGTAATTTTTGTATTAGTCTGTATTAAAGCACATATTATAACTCATACCATATTACATTAGCTACCACTTTTTCTTAGCCCTGAATATTTGGTTTCAAAACAACAAAAACTTAGAGGGTGAGTTATTAGAGGTTTTACAGTACGTACACGGTGTGTTAGCCACAGTAACAAGTATAATATTTTGGCCACAAACGCTATCAGAGTTTCCTTTAGGAAACCAATACAACGTAACTAATCCGAAAATCCTAAGGAAGCCTTTAACATCATTTCCTTTACAAAAGAACTTACTGTGGTCGAAAATGACTTCCTCTAGTTTCTACAGTTTCTTTAAAGATTTTAGAAATACAATTTTCCATTTTCCATTTGGCACATATTAAGAAATGTGACCGGAGATACTCCAGGCTTCCTGCAGTCGATCAAAGATGTAACAAGAAAAAGGAAGTTCAGTTTAAATCTATACAGTAGTTGCTTGAAGGCATTTTTTTCAGGCCTGAGTCTCCTCCTGGCCATTTCATTAGAGGAATATGAAGCCTCCTACAGACCTCACCGAGGATTATTTTGGTCATCCTCCTCCTCCGCATGCTCTCTAGTGTGAGATGTTGGATATGGATAATATGTATATTCATCTTTACAGTTTATCAGCCTTGCCAAGCTACCCTTTATAATACTTGCAGGCAGAGTGTAAGAGTTGTTTTATTATTTTAATGGTAACATTTTCTTGCATTAGGCTGTGTATTGCGCCAACTGTGGTTCACTCAGTTCTGTGCAAAAAAAAAAAAAAACATATAGTAGGTAAGTTCACTGAAGGCAAACATGTAAAAGTCTTCTCAGCAGTAATGGAATGATGCAGGGGAAAAAAGATATGAATTACTTCAATTATAGTAATATTCAATGTCCAGACTTTAGACATTACACAAATCGTTAGTCTCAAGAGCCAAATGTCAATGTTTAAAGGGCACCTAGAGTATATTGCAAAATTAATTTTTTAGTCATCTTTAGATAAGTCTTTAGATAATATTTCCTGTTTTTTGTCTTAAACAAGCCAGTTAGATTTGTTCCCTAATGTGACATCATATAAGAAGGTCCCCTCCCCCGGGTTGTTGCTGTTCTCTAGTGGGCATGGCCCAGGAGTAGCTCATTTCCATAGATGCTGAAATGACGTTTTTGGAGAATGAGTGTAATAAAGGGAATTAAAGGCATAAAAAATAGGCATAATCTGAGGGGTTTCAGTTGAAGCATTAACAGACACACTTTAGAGGAGCTCTGAGGCTTACGCTAACCTAATTAAAGAAATAGTAAAATATGAAACCTTAAGGGCACAAGGTGCTTATTTTGGACTGCACTCGTGTCCTTCTGAATGTGTTATTTACTTGCTATTCTGCTACGCACATAAGCTGCTGTTCAAAGTTCATTTCATTTCTGTGTGTGTGTAGCAGTAGCAGTTTAGCAGTATCACAAAATCGAGCTCTAAATTTAGATTCATCGTGAGTAACACTGGCAATGAAAAACTGACAACGTTATACCGGACCCTAGAGACGAACCATATTCAAAAGGAAAGCCGTTCTCTTGTAGGTGGCAGGTAGTGGAATTTTATTTATTTATTGCTTTTTGTCCTGGAGGCATGATTTTTTTCCTGCACTTTGCATATGGGTGTGTATGTGTGTGTGTATATGGGATGACTATAGCCTGATTATTGTGCAAAAACATACATCAAACGACATCTCATCATTCCTTTATTTTTATTAACGGCTTCCTGGTCGGGGTGGTTGTGAACCCAAAACCTGGGGGCACAGAGCACACGGTGGAAATACAACTTGGATGGGACACAAATCACTGTACAATATTTTGGGGAGATGGGAGGAAATGTAAGAAATGGTTTTTGCCCTACTTTGGTCTCATTAGGCCATTGTTCAGACCTTTGAGATGTGATACCATAATAGATTCATTGTCAAGCTATTGATAGAATGGAATTTAGTCCTCCTGTGTAACATCGCACCTGCTGACATCGCCTAGTAGATCTCAACCCTGGTGAGTCCCGGAGAACTCCCTGTCCAGCACATTTTACTGTTTGTGTTTTTCCTGCTCTATCATACCCACTTAACTTGAGAAAAGGCTGATAATTAGTTAATTCCTTCAATCATATGAAATGTACAAGGCAGGCGGTTGTGCAGGACCAGGATTCAGAACCACTGAAGTAGACAGCAACCCAAGTCTGGGATTCCAAGTAGCAACAGAAAAGCATTCGGTCTCCTGGCCAAAGATTGCACGTTTGAATCCTGCCAATGCTACAGCTATCTGAGTCAAAGAAATAAAAAAAAACTGGCCAGGTTGAGAAGAATGATGTACTCTGTCAATCACAACAACACAAGTCAATTGTGGGTGGTTTTGAGCTCATAAATCAAGAAGACAATGCTTCCCTGTGATGTACTGTACTGTAGCATCAGCAGTAGTCCAGAGCAAGCATTTCATATCCTTCACACCCAGTGATTGGTACTGTAGCTGTCCTATTTTAGTTTAAATGTCAGATGGCCGAGACAAAATTAGGCAGAACTTCATTAAATTAAATTAGAGAACGTTATTAATCCCAAAGGGAAATTGTAATTTTCGCATATCCCAGTTAGGAAGCTAGTTAGGAAGGGGCCCTGGAGCTGGTAGGGTGGAGGCCCTTGCTCAAGGGCTCAACAGTAGCAACTTGGTGGTGTTCGGGCTTGAATCTCACACCTTCTGATTAGAAACCCAGCAACCTACAGCCTTAACCCGTTTGAGCCTGGGAGACTGTAGCCCAGAGAAATGGGCACTCAAAGGCTATTGGGTAGCAATTATGTCTCATAAACTGTATGTTTATACATATGGAAGACTCTACTTTTATGAACCAAACGGGCAGTTAAGGTGAACGGACAAATATCACAGCAATAAACAGTGTCTTTGGAAGATCTTGTTTTTCCTGGACAACAACCATAACTGCTGAGTAACAACTTCTACAACTACTACATGGAACTGCATGACTTTTGTCAAGAAAGGTTCACTTGTATACAGTAAATAAAAACAATGCTGAAGGCATCCGGAATATGCAATAATCTCAGTGGATATCGAGATGTGTCTGCTGTTTATGCTCGGTAAATCTGAGGTGCTATAAAACGCCTGTGCTGTTTGTACTGTAAGTTGGTGATTTCTGAGGCTGGTAACTCTAAATAACCTTTAGGTAAGAGGTACATTTTGGTCTTGCTTTCCTGGGATAGACTTCATCACCAGTTCCACCAGTTTCATCATGGTGCTTGATGGGTTTTTTGCGAATGCGCTTGACAATACGGTTCTTGCAAGAACTATTCCCCTTCACGTCTTAAAATAGCAGCAGACTTTGTTGTCGCTGTTGTTGTTGTTGTTGTTTTTATTGTTGTTGTTACCTAATTACATAATTCCACATGTTATTTCATAGTTTTGAAATCTCCAGTATATACAAAAATAGACAAAAATAAATACAAAAGCAAAAAACATTGAATTAGAAACGTCTGACTGGTACAGTAAGTAACAGTGTGGCGAAGATGATTATTTATTCATTTATGTATTTATTTATTTATTTATAACATTATTTAAATGAAGAGTCTCTACGAAAACTGATGTGTTGCCGTGGCAGCAGTAATGAACACATCTTGCATTCTCAAACACAAAGAAGGCAGAGGTTTATACTGTATATGTATTTTTTATTTTTATTTTTTTTTTTTTGCCTTGGTGAGTGAAAGTGTGCGTTTTCTTTTTTTCCCCATGTCCAGAGCAATGTCGACAGAAAGAGGATTAATCTGCGGGAATGAGAGTGGGTGGCGTGGGGTTGTTCTCATACTGAGTGCTCAGAAAGGTCAGCACTTGAAAAGAGATTAGTTATTGTTCGTCTGCTTTCCTGGATTCCTTAATTTCGCTTTGAATTTTCAAAGTTGACCTTGAGACATGAGCTGGAACTCGAGAACAAACAGAGGGCATCCTTTAAACCGAATCTTTCCTAGACACTTACAGTAAACAGGCACCTGAACAACAGCAACAACAACAACAACAACAACAACAAACTGTTGATGGGTAATTTGTGGATTTTACTATTTAAATAGACGCTCAATGAAAAATGAACCATATCTCATATACGTATGTATCACCATGTTACTTTCTCACTCTCTATATTACAATCTCTTCATTCTCCTTAGGGATGCCAGAAGTTGCTTACTTTTTTTCTTTCTCTCTCTCTCTCTCTCTTTCTCTCTCTCACACACACACACACACACACACACACACACACACTTCACACATTTCACTCAACTCTCTCACTCGGTTTCGGAGAGCCTGCAGCAGTGGGTGAGCTGATGGGATCAGAAATGATGTGCACCCAAAGAACAGACAAACAGCTTCAGAAGAGCCTGACTTACAGATTACCTGCTTTCAGCAGGATGTGAGCTAAAGATGAGGGGTATGTTAGAAAACAGTCTAACTCTTCAGTAAGCTATCTGAAAGCTCAGTCGCACAGGTATTACTTATCCATGATTAAACCATTTTTTTTTTTTTTTTTTTTAAAGCTACTTATTTGTTTTTCTACCTGGTACTGGTTGATGGTTTATCCTTAACGCCTACAGCACTGTATACGACAGTGTTAAATCAACACACTACAATGATCACATCTGTACACCGAATTGCAGCTAATTTGCCAGAACTGCCCAAATGTAAACTAAAAAACTTGCATAAAAAAAAGAAAGAAAGAAAAAAAAATCAGCCATGCAGCCATAAAGCAGAGAACCTTTTTTTGTGCCTAAAGTGTCTGCACATCTTGATAGCCTTCTCAAAAATATCCAGCATATCAATCCTTCCCCCACAGTCTACCTCCAGCTGAGACTCTGCAAAAAGCCTCTCCTTCCTGCATGTCCATTATTTCTGTCAGTTACTTTGTGCATGCGATGTCGACGCTAAATGAACAGAATGCGCAGCGCTCGCTCCATGTACTGTAGGAGATAAATAATCCAAGGATTACGCCTAGGAGTTATTCATATATGAAGGCAATAGCTGAGACAGCTGGCGTTCAATCAAATATTTTGATTCCCCCGATGCCAATACAGGCTTATGCTACAGAAACACCCGAAAATGAAAAGTGCTCCAGAAAATAATCCATCCACAAAGCAGACGTTCCGTGCAGGTTTTTAGTACTGCAGAGGAATTAAAATGTCTTAGGAAAGGTTTTGTGCAGCTTGTTGCACTTCTGCTAATAGCTGATAGGATTTTATTTTTTTTAACAAATTTGGTTGAATTCTTGAAGCTGTTGATTCATTTTCCATAACAGTAGTTTATTTGGCTGCCAAGCAAACTCACAGGTCTATGTTAAAATGATCATCACTCATTCACGCACTCCTCGTCTATATCGCTTTATCTTGCATACAGGGTCACAGGGGGCCTAGAGCCTGTGCCGGGAGACTTAGGGAACGAGACACGGTACATTCTGGATGGGGTGCCAATCTATTACAGTACATACTGTACACACTCTCACTCTCATTCACACACTATAGGACAATTTTGGAACGCCAAACCCATCAAGCACATCATGCACACAAACGAACCCGAACACTGGAGTTCGCGAAGCCAGAGTGCAACGGCACGTAAAATTATTATTAGTGTAAGTAATATTGTTTAATATTCATCAAAATCATAGGGAATTGTTTTTACGAGTAATAACTTGCACATGGTCATTTCCACGGTGGAGTTGTCACAAACAATATAAAAATGTGTGTAATTGTTCATACACTGATATTCTCCTGGAAAGATGTGTTTTAGAGCAATTTTTAAAAGACGTCTGCAGCATCTCTCAGCTCTTGGTCACATTTGGAACTCTATGTTTGCGCTTTCCTGTTAAATCTTTACTTTGTCTCATTATATATGACAAAACTGATTATATCTGCTATTATATCGGTACGACGGAGGGCCACTGTGAGAACATTTGTGAGAAAAAAACTCAACATGAAACGTCTGAGGTTTAAACAGCGTAAATTCTCGCCCCTTCCCTTCCAACGTTTTTTTATTCATTTTATTTTTTATCTCATATTGGCTCTAATACGCCGTCATACATCAGTCATCACAAGAACAGATTCTATTTTACACTGGCTGGACAAAGAAGTCACTTGTTTGTTCAATCACCTTTCGCTTTCATTAGGCTTGCCAATTCATGTATGAAAATTATTGCTCATACTCCCAGAGAGAAACAAAACAAGAAAAACTCCATAGATGAGATACCCTGGTCATTCAGTACATTCAGGTCGTCAGCTGACTTCATTTTATTGTCATATAACATTGCTGAGGCTAGACCTGAGCGACTGAAGCAAGCCCAGATCATAACACTGTCTCCAGAGACTTGTACAGTGGCCCCTATGCATGATGGGTGCATCGTTTCATAATTCATCCTTCTCCCCTTTTTACCCTGATGAAACCAACCCCTCTGGAATAGGACCACATAACCCTTTTCTACTGCTCCAAAGTCCAGTCTTTTTGCTCCCTAGAAAATGTAGGCATTTATTATCCAATAAGCTTCGCTAACATATAATTTTCTAATGGACACAAAGCTGTTTAGTTCCAATCCTGTGAGTTCTCATCACATTATGTGTTGACGAAATGCTCTCATTATGAAACATAGCTGTGCCGCCATTTCTACTGGCTTTTTTTTTTTTTTTTTTTTTACAATAAAAAACTGTATCTCTGATTACTGTCATTCGTGATTTTTTTCTATTGAAATAGCAAAGTTTTTTTGGCCAGGCAGTGAATATTTAATATTTAATATAATTTCTTTAATGTGAATTTAAACTGCATGACTTCAGGATGGTAACAGAAGCTGTGCTTTGATTTGGTCTGAATCACATCACCTTGATGTTAATCATTTCCCATAACAGCACAACCAGAGCGTATTATTACTAAAATAAGGTACAAATACAATATTAACAATATAACAAATACAATATTAGCTAGCAACATTAATTTGTAACTGCTTCTGTAGAACCTAATGTTAAAAATGATCCACACTTGTTAGGAACCTCCACTAGAGGTCACTGTTTCTGTTTGTAGTTTTTGTTGGTCGACTCAGTTTCCCAGAAGGCACCTCGGTCAGGTGATGGGGCTCACCTGAACCGAGGTGGCTCATTAAACATCTTATAAATAGCAGTTTGTTCTGGGAAACTGGGTAGAGCATTGTTTGTTTGTTGGTATGTTTTGTATTACTGTCATGTGGGCAGTCCTTTTTGTTTGTTTATATTTTAGTTATATTGTTTTACATTTGAGGGCTCTATTGTTTGTTTTCTTGATGTTCCTTGTGTTTGTAGGATTCATGGAAGCTGTCATGTTCAGTGTTTAGCTAGGCCGTGTCTCCTCCTGTGTACAGTGTAAGTACTGTTCTGTGTCTTCCCAGTGTCAGTCTTCTTGTTTAGTTCTTTCTTTAAAGCTTCCCTTGTATGTGTAGCCACATGAGGGTTTAGCTGCTAGTAGGGTTAGCCTCCAGTAGGCCTTGACTGCTAGTAGGGTTAGCCTCCAGTAGGCTAGCCTCTAGTGGGATTGACTGCTAGTGGTTCTGGTCGCTAGTAGGTTAGCCGCTAGTTTGGTATAGCCTCATGTGTGCCCTGCTTCTTGTGTTCCAGTCCCCCCCCCCCACTCCCCCTCCCCCTATTAGGTCAGTACTAACCCGGTTAGCCACTAACTCCATTAGATACTAACCGGGTTAGGTCAGCATCCAGCGTCCCAATACTCCACGTAGCTACTAATCTCACTAACCACTAACCCATCCAGTCTCTGTGCCCCCAGTCTCCGTGCCCCCCTCTAGTTCCCGCCATGTCCTGTCCAGCCTTGCCTCTAGTTCCCCTATGTGTCTTTAGTTAGCTCCAGCTCCATGTTTCCTTATGCCAGTTCCCTGTGTTTCCTCATGCCAGCTCCCTGTGTCAGCTTCTGGTTTCCCTGTGTTCAGCTTCTGGTTCCATGTGTCAGTCCGTAGTCCCGATGTCTGTTTAAAGAGCCCTAGTTATAGTTTGAGTTTGGTTTTGGTTCCTTTGTTTGTTTCAATGTTTTTGAGATTTGGTAATAAAGACTATTTGTTTGCACACCCCTCTGCGTGCATGCCTACCCTACACGCCCACGGCAAGTACATCAGCCGGTCTACCACCAGCTAGACCATGACAACACTCTGGCTGTGTGTGGGTTTTTTTTTTTTAAAAGAAAAGACCTATACTGTACATATTATAGCTATACCTACAGTATATCATAATCTCTTTGCCTTTCAATACACGTCGCACATCTGTCAACATGCTTTAGTATTCTCTCATTAAAAAATGTCTTAGGCTGAGCTGCGAGGCACGAATGCACTGCTGTCTTCACTTCAACAGAACTCAATCGTCGTCCTTGTATGGCTGCTTTCAGAAGACCAAACGCGTGAAAGTCTGACCTAGCGTAATCAGGACTATAGGGAGGATGCTTTAACACCTCAAAACAATTTTTTTGCAAAGTGTCAACAGTGTAGGCAGTAGCGTGTGGATATGCGTCATCATGCAGGATCACAACACTCTTGGATAGCAGCATTCTGCGTTTAATCCGAAGTTTAGGCTTCGGCTCTTTAATAAGCATCTCACTGTAACGAGCACTGTTGATTGATGAACCATTTTCCTGATAATGTTCCTATACTGGTCCTTTAAAAATCCCAGAAAACTGTGAGCATGAATTTTCCAGCTGATGGTTGACTTTTGAACTTTTTGAGGATGTCTCCGTTCCATACTCTGCCGTTTTACTCTCAGGATCGTAGTGATAAATCCGTATCTCGCCACAAGTAATGAGACTCTTTTGAAGAAACTTCGAGTTTCCTTAGAGTAACCATCCAAGTTTGTTTGCAGTTATCTAAATGCCTTTTTTTTTTTTTTTTTTTGTCTTCTGTAAGTAGTTTCGGCACCAGGTGCACCCTCAGACCACAGGGAAAAAAACTAATCACTGCATGTTTTCTTCTTGCGTGAAAATCACAGGTGGAGCATAAATCTTTGCGCTTGCACCACAGTTAGAAAATGAACTGATGTGACATGTTCACGCCTGCACAGCAGTGACTGGTGAGACAGTAGCCTTGAATGGAAAGTGCTGATGAGACAACAGAAGTTTTGATGTAAACATAGAGTGCGGATCATTTTTGACTCACCCTCGGGGGGAAAAAAATGGAAATTACAAACCCCCTAAAAACAAAAAAAAGTTTACATAACTTTTATTCTTGTTTACATTTCTATTAATTTTATACTTGATGGCAAAAGAAAAAGTATCCAAACTTTGTTTTTGTGCATTCCTAGACATCCCTAGTTGGGACCTGTTTATTATGACTATCAATACACCTTGTGTCTGAGAAATCCTGACATTAGCATATCTCTTTAAAGTATTACATACTGCTGATTTAGGGTTTGAAATTGCTATATAGCATTATGTTGAACATATACAAGGAACAAATCACATATCCACTTAATCTGTCACACAAATCCCAACAGTGTGTGCATACACTGAAACTGAATGAAATAATAATAAAAAGAAATTATCCAGCACGCTGTTCTTACACAGCGTCAGCTGACGCAGTAATTAAAAACCATAACTCAAGCATCTGCCTTGAGGTAAAAGCGCTAAGACAGAACATATGATGCATTAACATGGTCAATTAGGAGCTGATGCTGCTAAAGCGATAGTCCACCCCTCTAAGCAGAACAAGATGTTAGGAATGTTTTCAGGATTGCAACGAAGCGGCCGTATAGATCCACACACCAGCCTTCTGTTGATTCGGAAAGGACAGTTTCAGGACATTCTGCTGTTATGTCATGTGTTTAATATGCTCTCGATCGATGGTACCGATTAGCCACTCCATCAGCATGCGTGACTGAAAAACAGTGTTTGACTTCTTGCAGTAAAAGTGTCCCAGAGGACAGGAACCCGGAACGATGCGCATGTGATGAAGTGTACAATAAGGAAGGACTTGCTAAATTCTTATTAAATGCATTTGTCTTTATATATTATTCCTGAATGTTTTCGTAACATGCATTCGTTCATTTTGAGTAAATCCTTTTTCCTGGTCATAGTAAATCTAGAGCGTATACTGGGAACATTGGATGCAAGGTAATAAGGGGGTACATCCTTGATAAAAAGCCAGTCCATCCCAGTTAATCTTGCACACACTCATTCACACACCTCTCCAAAATTAAGGCAATTTACTTTAGCAAGTCCACACGATGGCACAGTGGCTTAGGGGTTAGCATTGTCCCCTTACACCTCCAGAGTCTGGATTCGATTCCCATCTCGGGGTATGTGTGCATGGAGTTTTCATGTTCTCCCTGTGGTCACTGATGGTGGGTTTCCTCTGAGTGCTTCGGTTTCCTCCCACAGTCCAAAGACATGCAAATTAGGCTAATTGGCGTTCCCAAATTGCCAGTAGTTTGAGCATGCGTGTATGAATGTTGACCGGAGGTCCTACCACCTTTGCAAAAATGTGAATAAATACAATGGTCACCATTGACCAACACAATCCGTTGGTGGACTACAGAAATGGTTCCAAAATGGATAAATGAATAGATGAATAATTTACAAAAAGAAATGTGCAATACGATTGGGGTCATGGTGTTATGGGAAGATAATCAACAACCATGTGATGTGATGTGTAGATGTGTGGTTACTGTTACCATGCCAAAGTTTATTATTTTCTCCATAGCCCTTACTGCGCAGGGGATTTTACCCATTATTTGTTTAAGTTTTTTTGAATAAACATATATACAGTAGTGTTCAGGATTGTACAGTATAGAGTGGCATATTTTTTCAGCACAAAATAGGGAATATAATGAACTGAATTTTAGTTCATTTCAACCAACTTTCCCAAACTCGACTGAAGGAAAAATTAGAAACCGGGTCACAAAGGCAAAGTTTCTATTGTTCCTTTCGGTAGTTTCTATGATGAAATAATAATAATAATGATATGCTCATTTTTTCCCTTTGAGTTCTACATGGTTCCAACTTCATTCCCATATTCCGGTAGTGGTAAAAATGATCCTTTATAAAAAGTCATGATAACTTGGGTTCTACCTGACACATCCAAAAAAACAAATTCAGAGATTGAAGTCTAAAGCCTTCCCGTTAACACGCTTTATTATAAGCACATATATATTTTTAATAGTCATTGACCTATGCTGAGTTACTGGCACATTTCTGTGCCGCTTGAGTTTTAAGCGATATTTATTTGCCAAATAAATAAATAAATAAATAAATAAAAATTTATATATATATATATATATATATATATATATATATATATATATATATATAAATTGTACAGTCGTACTCTTGTTAGCCTCTCTTTTTGTCTTGAAATTAGTACGTTTAAAAGTGCACAGTTAACCATGTAAAACCACTGTCCTAACATCGTTCCCTTTGACTATACATTTTTCTATAAACATTCACAATAACTCACAATAAATGGAAAAACACCAATACACCATGGCAATAACTTCACCCTTTTCAAAGGTCAAAGGTAACCAAGTTCATTTTCTTTGTTAATGTACAGTAATTAAAGACACATTTTATGTATCTGTACTTGACTTTAGTAGTTATATTAGTGGAGGCGTATTACGTTTACTCCACTACATCCTAAAATAAATATCTGTACTTTCTACTTCACTACATTTCTGCATGACATATCCACAGTGGTGTGTCGTGGTGTGACTCTTACTGTATATGTAATTGCATGATTTTCCCTCCTACCATGAAACACTTAATCATGTAGCAGGTGTTTGAAATCAGAAGTGGACATGGTAGCAGACAGCGAAAAAAAAAAAAAAGCACATTAATATCCTGGAAGAAAAGAGAGAGGGGAAGGGAGATTCTCTTACTATGACTTAAAGAATACAGTGATCTAAGTTTAGCCTTTATTGATCACATACACATTACCGCACAGTAAAATTCTTTATTCTTCGCATATCCCAGCTTCTTGTTAGTAGCATGGGGTCAGAGCACAGGGTCAACCATTATATGGCACTGGAAGTCACTGAAACCTGAAAAATCACATTGAGGTAAGTTTACTTAATATTCATGTAGTGGATCACATGAGGGCGAACGCTTTTGTTCTAAATGTCAGTACGGCTGTGATATCTTCGCTCATGCTTAGTTAACAACTGCTAATTAGTGTAATTAACAGGGGTGAAAGTAGTTTTAAATTTTTACAGTCAAATGGTGAGGGGAATAAACCATGGAGGAGGTGGACAGTCCTGAGAAAATTGCATGATTTACTTTTATTTCCACTTATGAATATCAGCTAACATCTGTGGTTCTGGGGTTAAATCCCAAATAGGGTTAAATAAAAAACTAGTGCACTACTGTATGTACAATAGTAGGTGTAATCCCTTGTTCCATGCCCCAAGTAGTGCCCTTGATCAGGGGTTGGAGAGGCATTTGGTATTCAGCCTTGTGTTAGGAGCCAGTTAGCTTTTTAGCTAATGTTAGCCATGATAATTTTTAAAAAAAAAACAACAACAAAAAACAGATAATTCAGAGGCAATTCAGAAAAAAAATTCTTGTTCAATCAGATCACTCTGTCAGAAATAACTGTTTATAATGGTTTTTAATGTTAGTTAAAAATTCTGGCTAATGTAGTGCAACAGTAAAGTGTGCTAGCTAACATCACTGATTAGCCTACATGCAGATTTTTAATCAGTGATGCAGGTGTGGTAACCATGACATAGGATGTTTTACTATAAGCCACAATAAAAATCTAAATGTCAAATAACTTTTTTCCCCAATACTTGGGTACATTTAAAATCGGGATTTTTTGTTTATTTTTATTTTTGTTAACTTCTACCAAAGTCATTTTCTGGTAAGATACGTGTTATTAAACTAAAATATCGATTTCAGGAACTGCCAATGCCATATAACATATAAATCTGTCATTTGCTTTGCAGCTAGAGTTAATGCAGTTCTAGAAAATTAATCAACCTTTTCTGAACGCGTGTATAATCCATGGCTACACTGCTACATTATTTACCCCTGTCATCTCTGTTACAGTACGTGCCAACAAACAGTTCTTCAGTTTACTATTCAGAGTTGATGGATTTACGCGATTTTCATCGCAGCTCAAGGTGATAAAAGGAATACCAAAGAAAGAGAAGACAAATCTTCTGTGATGTCAATGTCAGGTGACTCAGTCATTGGCAAGGATCAGGATTAACAACTTCCTCGTGATTTGCATACACTAATTAGCGGGGATAATGAACACAGCAGCCTAATTAAACAGGGGAAAGAAACACAAACACAAAGTGGAGAGCACAGCACACAAACAGAAGAGCACTAATTACAGATTGGCACGATCAACGCTGTTTGGGGGTTTGGGTCAGAGATGTTGTTGTAATTAAGTAGGATCTATATCTATCGTCATGTTCCACTTATCCACATAGACTTCAGTTTAAGATGTGCTGATTTTTGTCTATGCACAAGTGTTGCGTATAATCTATCCGCAGGAATAATGTGATTCTGAGGAGGACGTTAGGGGTTTAATACAAAATATATTATCCAAAAAAATGAAAACTCATGCATTGCTCCTCAACTTGATTTTTGTTGCCTCAATTACAATTTAGGGCTGAAATGACCAAACATCTTAAAAGACCCAGATGTACCTTATATCAGCAGTTACTAGTATCAGTATCAGGGCTAATACACTATTTTGGCCTTGTGTAGCTTTTATACAGTATATTGATATTATGTTCATTTATTTGATATGTTTCAATACACCAATTATCCATAACATCAAAACATTTAACATTAAACCACTTACAGTAGGTATTGAGTTCCACTTGTGCCACAGGGGCAGCTCAGCCCTTTGGGACATGTTTCCACAAGACCTCTGGAGGTGTGCCGTGGGGTCTGGCATCAGGACATTGGCCGGACTTGTTTTGCCAGTGCATCCCATTGGTGCTCGAACATTTGCATCTGGGGAGTTTGGAAGCCGGGTCAGCGACCTTGGGCTCTTTGCCTGCTGGGCTCCGTATCCATAATTCTGTCAAGGGTTTGCTGGTGCATACGTAGGTGGTGATCACTGTCACAAATTTATGCCACATGTGTGTATGTTCATAGATTCATTATTTTAGTGTACTGATCACTTCAGGCTTTAAAAAAAAAAAGAAAAAAAAGAATTCGCAATCCATCCTTCTAGGAATCACTATTGTCCGAGTAGAGACCATGGAGGCCAATGGAGATCATTGTATTTATTCCCATTGACATAAATA